>JADWQK010001105.1:0-563178 GCA_017933935.1 Sesamia nonagrioides | reverse complement strand
CGATCGATGATGGTAAAGCGCACTAGTTTATTAAGAGCCTATTCCCTCTATAGATGTTTAACAATTAACCTAGTTTGGGTAAACCTATAAATCTCAAACAATTATGCAATCACACAACAGCTCTGGATTCCTGGTAGGAAAACATCTATAAATATTTTTTCAAAACATCATTCTAGCTTTTGTTATGGTTTTGCACTAAGGTTTTATATATTTACATTGTTACACGTGTTGTTTTAAATTGTTATAGTAACTTGCATAATATTTTTAGCATATTTCTTTCTTTTTTTTTTTTAAATCACCTGCCAATTTGACCTTGTGTCAAACAGAAGCATTTTTGTCTTATCTATTTGCAATACCAGTTGAGGTCTCTCTTTTTTGAACATAGCTCCCGTTAATACAAAATATGACACTAAAATGTGACATTGCCAGTTGTGCATAGTACCTAAACGTTTTTAAACAGGAGAAATTAGTTAACTATTAGTAAAATACCACTGACATACATATATGAAATGGATATTAGGAAAATTACAGTTATAACTTATAAGGATCAGGTACAATCTGATCTGGGCGTGTAGCCAATGTAACATCGCTTCGTAGCGAAGCGAAATCGAATACCAAACCGAAAACCATTGACCACGTGATTTATCAAGTCGCGTGGTCAATCGTTCCATTGGTTGGTTTGGTATTCGATTTCGCTTCGCTACGAAGCAATGTTACATTGGCTACAGGCCCAGTAGTTTCATCTATGATTTTACATTAGTGTAAAACCACAGTAATCCTACATATTGTCTTTCCTTCTTTCTTCATGTATCCTTATTCCTATTACAAAAATGTTGTTGTTGGTTGCTGCACTAATAAGTCTGTTAATATCACAGTGAACTTTATGCCCATCACAATATGGTTGATGTTAGGCTGCAGCTACTAGAGGTAAAATTACTGTGAACATACAGAATCCACCACAAAATTACCCTGATCGTAATGTGGGACTTAGTCATGATTTTTGCGTGTTTTACCTTATTAATTCCGAGCAGGTATTGCCATAATGGAATGCCGCTCCCTAATTGCATAACATTATCAATTACTGTTTCAATTATTTTAGCAGATATTATTGCTTCATTGAAAGATATACTTAGAAAGTACATATAACTTTAGAAAAGTTACATTGGTACTTGCCTGACCTGGAATCGAACCCGCGCACTCATACTTGAGAGGCTGGTTTTTCAACACAAGGCCACCACATCTTCATGACTGAAGATGGAGGAAAATATCTTGAGGAAACCTGGACTTTAAGTCTGAAATCGCCAACCCGCATTGAGTAAGCGTGGTGATTACGCTCAATCCTTCTCTGTATGAGAGGAGACCTGTGTCCAGCAGTGGGACGATAAAAAGGTTGATAATGATGTTTGAAAAATTAGTGTACTCAACTACTCAGTAATATAAATAATGCAATTAATGTTGTTTAATGATCAAAAAGAATGCTTGGTCAAAAAATTTAATGAACAAAAGAACGCTTCATCAAAAAAAATGGCATCTGTTAGTTTGTTACGTAATTAATGACCCTGCAGGTGTAAATATGGTAAGTATGTAATTTTATATGTCAATGTTTTGACACTATACATTTTGAATGAATATTTTGCCAAATGAATTAAGACAATTGAATTTGAATTAAGTTAAATGATTTGGTTGATTGTAACCATAGTTTAATGCAATACTAAATAATTATTATTTCGTATTTCATCATGACGATGACACATTAAATAATAATTATTTGGTATAAAATTATGTGATGTTGGAAAAATCAGCCATTAGTAACATTATTATTGGACTTGGCTCTGATTTTTATTATCACCAGATGGTAAGGTTTTAATATCACGAGGCAGATGCCTCGTCTATTTGCAATTATGCTGTGGTTGACTTCTAGTCTAACCGGTTTCAGCTGAATACAACTATTTTACATGGAGGGACTGCCTGTCTGACCTCCACATCCCAATTACCGGATAATAGGTATGATACCCTTTGGTAAGTGGTGGTCAGACTTTCAGACTTATGATGAGCTGTAACAACTGTCAAAGATCTACAAATGACAGCCAGGACCAACGGCTTAGGAGTGTTTACTATGCACAACTTCTTTATTCTTTTTTTTTGCAAGTTTCCATGCATTATTTACACATAACTAGAACTATAAACGCAATGATTGATTGATTGCTTGATGATACACACTTTCCATATAATTTTAAATAGTTAGTATGATACATTTTTAAAATATAACTCCGCTTTCCAATGCACGAGGCTGATTTTTGAGTTTGTTTATATTATTATTATTTGTCGGTCTCCATGGCGCAGCGGTCAACCCGCCTGCCTGCGACGTGGAGGCCCCGGGTTCGATCCCCGGTCAGGTCATGATGGGAAACGATCTTTTCCTAATTGTCCTGGGTCTTGGAAGTTTATCTATATATGTATCTATTATAAAATATAGTATCGTTGAGTTAGTATCCCATAACACCAGTCTCGAACTTACTTTGGGGCTAGCTCAATCTGTGTGATTTGTCCGTATATATTTATTATGAATTGAAAATATGTAAAACATACCGTTATTTCTGTGTTTGTTGCGCTAGGTGGTGCTCCGTTCTCTGTAAACTGTAGTCCGAAATAATCCTTCTCAACTAATTCTAAATGTTGATATACTTGTTCTAGTAGCACATTTCCTTTTGCTTTTTTCTGAAAAGAAGACAGATTTCATGAGAGAGTATTTAATATAATATATGTTCAATGTAAAAACAATTTTATGTTTACATTCGCTTTCTTGTAGTAAGTTTTAGTTTAGGATTAATACAATATTTATATTACAAGTATGAGATTATATTCAAGACAATTCAGGAGATATCAAATATTGATAAAATGCACTATTTATCACAATTTTGACAGTAATATAGTTGTCATAAAAGCACAGAAATTAATTGATAATTTAAATCCATGGATAAAAAACTGAATAATACAGACAAGCAAGGACATAGATACACAATCAGGTAAGCATAGACTCAGTTACATTATTCGAAACCACTCAGCCTTTAAACATGAAGTTCATTGTTTTTTTTTATTGTTGTTTCTGCCACACATTGACCATGTAGTTAGTGTATTTTTCTATAAAAATGATGTTTTTAAGTAACCAACTCAAATTTTTCATTATAGGGGACATGGGTTATGTCCCTTTCACCTTGTTTATTTGATTTTCATTCATCAATAGTCGAACGAAATTACAGTCTATAATTACACACTTATCAATATACAACTTATTGATATACTTAATACATTTCTTATAATAAAATATTTATAAAAAATTCAAATTAATTTACTTATACAATATGTAAAGAAAACCCTGTCCGACCTGTGAAGGTATTGTTAGGTATCGATAACTGATTCTACTAATGCCCACAAAGACAGGCAAAACTTAAAAAAAAAATCTCCCTAAAAAAATAAATATTATTTCGCAAAAAGAGGTAACTTAATACATGTGCGTAAACACCCCTTCCGCGGGCGGCGGGGGGCTGGGCACGCGGCACCTGTGACGTGGTCGCATCGCTATTCACTTATAATAATACAGGTGTTGTCACTTTTTTACAAATTACCAAATTTCGGGGAAATTGGAATTAATTCCCGGGAAAAAAGGATTATTTCAAAATTCATTAGTATTGTTACTATGATGATTATGTAAAATTTTATATTATATTTAGTCAAGTGTTTACCTAACCTTTATTATCCTTATGGGTCGGACAGGGTTTTCTTTACATATTGTATAAGCGGTGTACTAAAAATGTAGGTAAGTACTGATATATCTTTAGAGATTATCTGTACACACTGCAAAAGTGATGCTAATGCCGAGTAGATACTGTAAAAGCAATACTGACGCCGCGTAAGCGTACAAATGTGAACCTTTTTTTGTTTTGGGATGGGAAATCATCAAATGACCTCTGGGCTGAGCAGAAGGGCGTGTCAGACTTTTACTGACTAAAACCCAACCATGTTCCCTCATTTGCCTGTAGGGCAGGGCCACGGTTTCTTTTTTTTAACGACACAGATGTGAAGCTTATGCCGCGTAGACTCCGTGCAAACGTGACGTTATCGCTGCATAGATACTGCAAACGTGATGCTTATGATGCGTATGTATTTATTTTTTATCAATAAAAATATTGGCCCGAATTATGTATTCTTTCGTTTTGGAAAAACAAAAACCATACCAACGCCGCGTAGTCGTGCAAATGTAATGCTAACGCCCCGTAGATTCCGTCTTAAGGTGTATAGTAGTCTCAATGACCTTGTGCATGTGGGCGGAGCTAAACGCCGTACTCCCGAATTCGTAATATGCGCGCGGTGGCGCGCTAAACTAAAACGACGATCACAGAATATCCAGAGGCGCAGACACGCCGCGCAATGTGACCAAATGTGGCAGGATCCTGCCTTTTTGGCAGGTTTAGCCCTTTATTTTACTCTCTGGCACTTTTGTTTGACGTTTTAGAAATCTGGCAGGATTTGGCACTTTTGGCAGTATTAACAATTTAGTATAGCCGCTAGCCGCTTCAGCCCACAAAAAGAGTAGGATGCAGTATCCAATTCAAATAATACTTTATTCAAGTAGGCTTAGATGCAAGCACTTTCGAATCGTCAGTTACAACCAGAGAACAGAGCAATTGCTCTGTTTTGATTTTTATTTTCTTTTATTTGATTTTTTTTTCTCTGTTTTGGTTTAAAAAAAAATGTCAAAAGAAAATAATGTTGAATGTACCTAACTAGAACAAAATCCTTATGTCAAATAAAATAAAAAATAATTTAGAATGTTTCTAGAAGGAAATTCTAATGCCAAAATGTAAAAACTAAATTATGGTTAAAAAAATATTTCCATAAGAGGTAATGGTTCAAAAACAAGTCGAATGCTGCTTATGAAAGGATGTTCTCGAAAATTTATCTGATAAAACAAAAACGCGGAACAGATTTATTAATAAACATGTCGCCGCTATTTTACTCGTTAAACAGGGCATTAGTGAATATGGTGACTGCGTTTCATTCCAGCCATTTAAAGAAATGAGGAAAGCGATGTCTAAAGAAAGTGGTCTAGAAGAATACGATGCTAATAGGAATGTGTAATTTAATTCAGTTCACTTTTAGACTTTATGATCAATTATCTATACTAATATATAAAGCTGAAGTGTTTGTTTGTTTGTTTGAACGTGCTAATCTCAGGAACTACTGGTCCGATTTGAAAAATTCTTTTTTCGTTTGATAGCCCATTCATCGAGGAAGGCTTTTGGCCATATAGCATCACATTGCAACCAATAGGAGCGGAGCATTTTTTAAAAAAAGCCTGTGAATCCGTGTGGCACAGCTAGTTTTAAATAAAACTTCAAAAAATAATGTGTTTATTTATTTTAAACTTTTAAATTATATTGGCATTATTTTGGCATTTTGTGCTTTTGATTGTGGCAGGATTTGTCAGTTTTCTTGTCTAAGTGGGGCAGGATCTCTAATTTAAGGTTGGTCACACTGGTCCCGTCTCAACGTAACGAGACTTTTTGGCGGGAAGTCGACCTGAGCGGCAGCTTTAAATTTTCTATTTAAATAAAAGTTAATTTTCCTTGCCTTTCCTATCATAAACGTCTGAAAACTAAAAATAAACCAAAATGGGCCCCCCTAGTGATGGGGAGGACCCTGGGGACGGAAAAAAGAAACGGAAATACGACAATGTTTTCTCCAGCCCAAGCAACCAACAAGATAAGTACAAAATATTTACCAAACCCAATTATAAAAGACAATTCCTAGAAAGCAGTACTGGTGATTTCACAGTATTTGTTCAATCAACCGAACAAGAAAAACTAGGCAACAGAAATCCGATATCACTTACGAAACTATTTACAGAAAATGTTAAGGGCATTACTGGTGTCCACCGTGTCAATGCGCACAAAATTGGAGTCTCTTTTAGGAAAGCCATACCAGCTAATTATTTTCTTAAAATGGATGAATTTTTATTAAAAAATAAAATGAAGGCATTCATACCGTCACACTTAACTGAGAAAATAGGTATTATAAAATATGTACCCAAAGACATGTCCAACGAAGAAATTTATAAAAATATCACGTGCGATGTCGAAGTTATATCTATCAAAAGATTCATGAAAAAGATAGATAACATACTAACCCCGTTGACCACAGTTGCCGTAACCTTTGCCACTACAACATTGCCACAACATGCTTACATTCAATTATTTCGTTATCCTGTACATCAATATATACCTCCAGTCTTGCAATGTTTTAAATGTCTTAAGTTTAACCACTCGGCCAAGGTTTGCAGAAGTCCTCAGCAGATGTGCTCCTCATGTGGTGGAAATCACTCTTATAAAGAATGTGATGTGGAAGAAATAACTTGTATTAATTGTGGTGGATTTCATTTAGCAATATCCAGAGATTGTCCAATAAAAAAACAGAAAATAGATGAAAATATGAAGAAATATACTCAGCAAAACTATGCCACTGTGGTGAGTTCTCCACCATCTAATGATTTGAAAGCCTATCCACCTCTGAATGTAAATAATGTAAAGAAGTCTTTAGATGTAGATACAATTGTCAACAATGACATTATCCTAAATGCTATTGTAAAATCATTATTGGCCCTAGGTAATAACAAAAATAAAGAACCTTTAACAGCTAAGAAAATAAAAGAAATATTTATATCAAACTTAGTTTAATGGAGGATTATTTACATATAGTTCAGTTTAATATACAAAGTTTACAGAGCAAGAAAACATTGTTACATAAATTACTTGAAGATAAGAAAATAGACATTTGTTTACTTAATGAAACTTGGCTTAGTAATAAATCTATTATCCCTTATATTCCAAATTACACTTTTATTTATAAGAACTCGGCAAATAGATGCAATGGTGTAGGTATTTTAATTAAACATGGGTTGAAATATTCTGTATTGAACACTAACTTTCATGAAAATATCCAAAACATAGCCATAAATTTTGAGACAAAGTCGGGGAATATCAGTATACTTTGTGTATATTGTCCACCTAAAAGTGGCAGATTTGATACTAATAAACTTAGGCATATTTTTAACAATATTCCCAAACCTTGCATAATTATGGGTGACTTTAATGCACATCATATCAGTTTTGGTTGCAATAGCAATAATAATAGAGGAAATAATATATATAACTTAATTGATGACTTAGATTTTTGCATATTAAATGATGGTACTCCAACAACATGTCCATATCCCAACAGGCAGGCTTCTGCAATAGATGTCACTCTTGTCAGTCCTTCAATTGCTCATTTGTGTAATTGGCAGGTTCAAGATGATCCTTTAGGCAGCTACCACTATCCAGTTTCCCTTTATGTAAATATTCAACCATGCATGTATGAAGTAGGTCCTGTGGAAGAAAGATTTATTTATAGTAAAGCTAACTGGTCTGAATTTTATGCTCTATCTGAAAATTTGTTTTCCAATTTAACCATTGATTCTGAAGATTGCCTAGAATTGTATAATCGTTTTGTAAATACTTTAAATGATTTAAGAGATATAACTATTCCTAAGAGTAAGAGAAAAAATAGTAATGTTGTTCGTAGAAAACCTGCCCCATGGTGGAATGCAAAGTGTGAGGTAGCCGTGAATGCATCTAAACAAGCTTTAAAGCAATATAAGTCATGTCCAACTATAGCTAATTTTATAGAATATAAAAAACTAGATGCTCAAAAGAAAAGAACTATTAAAATTGAGAGCTCAGAGTCATGGAAAAATTTGTGTAGCAGCTTTAATAGAATGACTCCAGTTTCAAGGATTTGGGATTATGTCAAAAAATTTAAGAGAATTGGAAATAGTAGTCACAATAAGAACTTTGATGATACATGGATTCCAACTTTTCTAGATAATCTATCAGACAACCACAGCTTCAATGTAGACAGGTTGTTATCATTGTTTCATAGTGCTCAAGAAAATGCAGCTAATTCTTTTCTTAATAAACCTTTTTCTTTTAACGAAATGACTGCTTCATTACAAAGTAGAAAGGATACTACACCAGGCTTAGATAATTTACCCTATTTACTTATTAAAAGATTACATCCAAATGCTCAAAAAATACTACTTTGTATATATAACAAACTTTGGCAAAGTCATATTATACCAAAATCCTGGAAAACTCAATGTGTCATTCCAATATTAAAGCTAAATAAACCTATAAACACTGCTTCTTCATACAGGCCTATATCGCTATCTTCATGTTTGGGTAAGTTATTTGAAAATATGCTTAAGCTACGTTTGGAATACTTTTCAGAAAGTAATAATTTAATTCCTGAAATTCAGCATGGTTTTAGAAAAGGTAAAAGTTGCTCTGAAAGCTTTGTGTCTCTGATTCATGACATTAAACAAGTCAAACTCAGTAATTCTAACATGGTTTGTGTTTTCTTAGATGTTAAAGGTGCTTTCGATAATGTAAATATAGAACAGCTTATTGAAGTTTTATGTGACATTGGCATTCCAGGAAGTACTTTGAAATGGTTATTTGAATTTTTAAGTAATCGAACTATTTTTGTAAAGTACAACAATAAACTACATGGCCCTAGATTTGCTAATAAAGGAACTATGCAAGGTGCCACTTTGTCGCCCTTGCTGTACAATCTATATACTTCAGAGATTTTGAAATATGTCAATACTGAAACGGTCAACATCTTACAATTTGCAGATGATTTACTATTATATAGTATAAATCAAAATATAGATATAGCTAAAAATAACATAAATAATGCTTTAAACCAATTGTATAGATATTATCATAACAAACTTAAATTAGAAGTGAGTCCAGAAAAGAGTTCACTTTTAATATTCAGTAAAGAAAATACAGTAATGAAAATTTATTATAATAACACAGAAATTCCCATTGTTGACCACCATAAATTTTTGGGTGTAGTAATAGATTCACATTTAAAATTTGATAAACATATAGACTATATTAGTAAGAAGGCTATGAAAAGTATAAATATCTTACGCCATTTAGCAGGTACTTACTGGGGATCAGACCCCAAAACTATGAGTATGTTGTATAAGAGCATAGTGAGAAGCCACTTTGATTCCTACCTCCACAAACTGGATGTAATACAAAACATAGGGTTAAGGCTAATTTGTGGAGCAATGCGCTCTACTCCTATTAACTCATTAGAAGTGGAAACTTGCATACCTCCTTTGTTCCTTAGAAGGCTTCAACTAGCAGAAAGATTCTTTTTAAAGTTAGTAGCTTCAGATAATCCTCTCAACACTAAACTTCACAACATGAGAGAGGCTATGCACTTCATGCCCATGCCTACTATATCTCCTCAGTCACTTCTTTCTGGAACTGAAATTATAACTATTTATAGTCATGTTAAAAGTAAAACGCAAGATGTACATAAATGTAAGAAATGGCCAATTTATGAATGCTCATATAACAGTCTCATAAACTATGATAGAAATAAGTTTCATTTAGATTTAATAAAAAATAAAACAGATTTCTTAGAATTCAAACATAAAAGACCTGATTGTTATTTTATATATACAGACGGATCTAAAAAAGAACAAAATGTAAGAGCAGCCTTTTATGATCCACAAGCCAATTACAGTGAAAGCATTCAGTTAAATAGCAATTTTAGTATTTTTTCTACAGAAAGCTATGCTATCCTTAAATGTCTAATGTATATAACTAGTAGTGTAAGTAATGTAAATATTGTTTTAGCCACTGATGCTAAAAGCGTTTTAAGTTCATTGTTTTATGGACTTCGGTCCTACAAAACTAACTACATTTTATTTAAAATATGTACTCTCATAGAAAATTTACACAACAGGGGCATTAATATAGAATTTATATGGGTTCCATCCCACAGTGGTATAGATGGTAATGAGATTGCTGATACTATAACACATACAGATTCTAATCGAGATGACAGTCAATCACAGCGAGTACCATTCTCCGATTACTATGTTTACTTCAAAACCAATTTGCGAAAGCTTTGGAAAGAGCACTGGGACAGTACAGTTGAGACCAAAGGAAAGTGGTATGCTGAGGTGCAGAAAAACTTACCAATAAGACCGTGGTATGATAAACTTGACGCAAAAAGAAGCCGGAAATTCATAACGATTATATCAAGAATGCGGCTTGGTCATTGCCTTGTTCCTACACATCTCCATCGAATCAATATCTATCAGAACAGTCACTGTAAACATTGTCCTGAGGAATCTTCCGATTTGCAACATCTTGTTTTCTGTTGCCCAAAATTCAACAAGCAGCGACAGCTACTCTTCCAAGAAATAACTGACATTGACAATAGTGAGAGTGATAGTGACAGTACTCGACCAGCAATACATATTAGTTTACCCCGCCACGTCAAAGATTTATTATATAGACCGCAGTTTTTTGTTCATCTCTTTAAATTCATTACAACAACAATAGAAAAAATTTAGCTTAGTTTAATTGTTTATTTGTAAAAGTTTCGTCATTTATTTTAGAAATTAACTTTAATTTTAATATTCATTGTTATCCCTCGTATTATTGTCTGTATAGTTTGTAAGATTCCATTTTTTGTTGCTTTTGTATTAGGGTTTATATTATAATGTATACGGCTAAAGGACTTTGAATCCAGGTCAGAAATAAATTAAAAAAAAAAAAAAAAAAGATTTTCAAACGCATCGTGACAGAGATACAGACGTTGACCGAAAGTTTTTTTTACCCGTTTTCATATTTAGATTTTCGCTCGCCTTAACAATACTTATTTAATTCAATTGTAATAAAGTGTTAATAACTGAATTCTTGAAATATTCGTACAACTTTGTTTCGTTCAATTTCTAAGGTTCGTAGCAGGTAGCAAGTAGGCACAGTTTCTGCTTACCTCCATACGAAGGATCCCCCAATTCACAATTTATGATCCGTACTTTACGATGATGATTTTCGTAATGGCCTCAAAACGTCATTCAGAGAAATTCTCGTTACAGGTACTTACTACTTAGTGGAGGATAACGTATTTAACTTTTCATTTACTTTTATTAAGTAATTCTTACATAAACGTAGATTGTATGAATTATTGAAAATATGGTAGCTCATTTTAAATTTCAATTAACATTTACTTCATTAATTAGATTGTTCGTAATTTAGCGTAGATAGTTACCTAATATGCAAGGTAACAACAGAACCTCCTATCAGTATTCATAACCTCACATAATTTACATTCCATTGCCACTGAAACAGTTGTTTCCTTAAGTCTAATGTATTCTAAGTTATTATTAATTAATTTTTTTATTTGTAACAAAAAGACCAATAAGTTTTGGTTGCAATGACATTTGATCTTACTTGTCTATGACATTCAGTTTGTTGTTCCATAACGAAATTATATCAAATACTTAATTCAAATACAATATACCTAGTAATGGCTGCAGTAATTAGACACTGAAAATTACAATCACCAACATATCAAGCTACTACAATCTGTCAAATTTCTTTAATAGATTTTAAACCTTATTAACGAAGCATCAAAGTTGGAGGTTGAATGGGAAAATTTGACAGATTCAGGTAGCTTGCCCTACTGGCGTCTGTACCAGTACCAGTCCATTTGAAGTTGATTTTATAACAGAGTGAACTAACTCATTTAATTAGGTAGGTACCCCCAAATTTCTTGATTCCGGCTTGTAGTCTCGCATCATCCAGATAAGCATCATCAGTTCAGTATCTTCAGCTCAGAACTCCACAGACTAGGTAAAACGTTGGGTAGTGTTCATAAAGGCGTTCGTGCCAGCAAATCCAGTCCATGCTGTCGAACTACCTGCCATTTTAGTCTACACTTCCTGAATATATGGTATTTGTGCCGCACTCATTATCAGTTTCGGAGCGCACACGTACTTTTAAATAAGGTTAAGAAGTCAGTAGATAGTATACCTACCTAATAGTTATCATGTTGGAGTTTTTGGCGGGAAGCTAAGATGAGTGCCACGCTCATTTTTCATTGGAGTTTTAAATTATTTATAGTGTCGTTTACTAAATAAAAACGCGTGATTTATGTAGTAAAAAGTGCATTCAGTGAATAATTCATAGAGAACAGTGAAATATTGTAGCATAGTGGCCACATCATGGCTTTGAACCAAATCTTCCGTGTTCGGTCCGCGCGGCCGTCTTTTTCGACATGAATAATTCATTACGTGACATTGGCTAAATGCACAAACCGTGCGAAGCCATAAGAGAAAGAAAGAAGAAGTTATCATGTTTTTTTTTTCGTACAGCTTCCGTGGAGACCTAGTTTAAAAAAAAAATATTTATTTTAAAAAATTCGTTAACGTCAAGCATCAATGTATACCTATCGTTAACTTCAATATGTTCCAATTACGAAAAACGATAGACTTTATTGTTTCGGTTCCAACGGTCTCTCCGTTGGAATTAAATCCTGGAGCACAGCTGAAAAATAGCCAGCCTGTCGGTGTGTTATAGGATGCATTTTGGAGTGTGTCTTTTTTTTTCATTATTTTTTCATTTAGTATATCGATGGACTGGAACGATTTGCCAGCGGCGGTGTTTCCGTCAGACTACAAGGCTAGAGTAATAATAAAGGCTTTGAATAAACTAGCGCGCTTTACCATCAACTATTGCATCACTGCTTACGATCCGGCGGGATTGTGGTCAAGCAATAAAATAGTTTTTAATTAATAAAAAAAAGGAAATATCATTGACCTGATTGTTCAATGCTAGTACGTGACAACTGTCTACCTAGACTTTTCTCCACATTGTTAGGGTCGACTTCCAGTCTAACCAGCACCCTAATTGGGTTGTATCATAAAAAATAATTTAATGTCCATCAGATAGATTAATAATACCTAAATAATAAACACGTATTTTTTATTTTTTCTTTCAGCCAAATACTTAGGAAGATATATTGATTTGAAATGTCGCATGATGTCACGCCGTGGTACAAAATATACCACGGCGTGACGTAATTAGTCCCCACTCCGTAACTTTAATACGTTATATCTCCTTATTTTTTGGTAATTTCGACAAAATAAAAAATACGGGTCTTATTGTTTTTGTTATATATCTATAAGACGGACTAATTTTTTTTTCGTGTCTTGGTTATATCCCTATTGCGTAACACGTTATAACTATCGGTTGCAATTATTTTGAAAATTATTGTTATTTCATTGCTCCCTATGTTGGAATATGTGTCTGCTCAAGAACGTAAGTAGCGCAATGAATGTTGTTGAACTGTCAAAATGAAACCTATTGCTACTGATAGTGTGTTACACAATTACCCTGCAGATGTAGCTGAATGCCAGTATTTTACATAGAGAGACTGCCAATCTGACCTCCACATCCCAGCAACTGGGTAAGGGTGCTTGCATAAAGCAACGAGTTTTCCAAGTTTTTTTAGAAGTAAAGAAAAGGTACACACAATATTATACCTGTTTCTTTTTGGTATGTGTGAGTAATTTTGTACGGGGGATATTTAACCGCATTGATTGGTATCGGCTTGGCTTTAGCACGGGAACGCCTGTTATAGAAGCAGCCTATTATGATACCTCTTTGTCGTCATCATCATCTCAGCGTTAACCCCAGTCGCATCCGAAGCTTTTTCTGCTTTGGAGTCTGGGGTCCGCTTTACCAGTCTAACTGCTGATATGGCTAAACTTCGACATTTTCCGTGAAGCGACTGCCGTCTGACCTCCACAACCCGAAGACGATATCGAAGCATTGTAGTTAGACCAATTGTTGGACTTTTGGCAGCCGTTACGGGTTGTAACGGCTGCCATTAGATGTTTGTATGGCAACAGGGACCAACGGCTTAACGTGCTTTTCGAGGCACAACCAGACCAGTGCAAATATTCATATTCATGCATACAAATATTTGCACAGCGCGGCGATTGAACCCACGCCTCCTTGCGCAGCGGCCGCGTTCGCTACCGCTACGCCACGGAGGCTGTCAATTATGATACCTACCTTTTTGTAACACATTTCATTTTCGTAACAGATTATCAAGACTTTCGGAGTAATTATAGGTATTAATCAACTCAGCCTATAGCAGTCTACTCGTCACCCGCACTGTATCACAATACCCTCTCTTTTGCCTTCCGGGTTCAGTTCCAGCAAGCAGCACTCTCGTCCATATCTCCAGATGGGGGGCGACCCATACTACGTTTGCGAATACGCGCTCTGCATTCTAGGACTATAGGTGCAAAGAAACTATAAAATGAATAAAACAAGCAATCAAACAGTTATCTGCCTTTATTCTGCTTCTCTTCATAAACCAGCAGCCATAATCATTCGCTCGGTACCATTATAGGAAGAAAAAATTAATACGCTATGTCATATTGTTACAGTTTGGTTTGAATATGTGTTACAGCTGAAGTTATGTGTAGATTTTATAATTGTATTACTATTAATTTTATAGATACATGTGGATCATGAAAACCAGGGTGCAACGCGATTTTGCATGGTAATTATTTTTTTTATTTTAATTATACCTTTAACGGGACTAGCAGTTTTATCGTTAAATTATATCATTTGTACTTAGCATTCTATGCTCTTTCTATTACGCTAATGTTTGATGGGAATCAGATTTTTCATACGGTATAAATTGTACGGAGATTTAATACTTATACATTTAGAAACGTGAAATGACATGAACTGGCGTTTGTCTTCTAGAAAAGTGTAAAGAAGGTATATTTAAAGGAATAACAAGGGTTAATATAATGTTTGATTTATAAATGAGAAATCTGATTCCTTTTATTATAAGTACAGAGATTACGTGCAATATCGCATCGCACAATTTTAATTTTTAAGTCACTGATTACCATACTGCTCGTGGCTTGTGTAGTGTTGTGGTGTGTTTAAGTCGATAAAAAACCCTTTCCGTGAATATGATTTTTTAGTTTATGGCCAAACATCCCTTTTTTTTAAATACGCTTTTTTGCATTTGTAATATTTTTGAAAATATAAATTTTGATAATATTTTTTCCCTTTGTTCCTAAATATTAATCCAAATAGTTTTATTATCCTTAATATTGTATTTACAATTTTTCAACAGCCGAAAAATATGTTCAATTTTTATAATATTATTTTTTTTAACGACTCTTGTTAAGTAGTAGGTAACAGTACAAATATTAATGATCACAAGTTGGTTTTCATTGGTCATTAACATACAATATTACAATTACAGCCTTATTACTATTGGTAATACAGTTAACAGCAGGTCTTTATTTGAAAACTATCTAACTAAATTATTTACATAGGTATGTGATATTTTGAGAGAGGTATGATTTTGGAAGTATAATAATGTTATACAAAGTATACCTTTCAAAAGTATTTAAGTATATACCTAGTCAACCATCAAAATTTAAAAGAAATCAGCAAATATCACGGTTTTCAATTTTGTATTCCGAAATATCGATAAGGCACCTGTCTCCATAGACGTGGTGATATAATGCAATGACATAATTGCAAAATTATAGGATTTTGTTTGTCGATGATCTCATTTTTTTTTTAATATCACTGTGCGTGCACCGAATAGTAACATCAAGTATTCTAAAATGTGAGTTTCATCGAGTTATATCATATAAATTTTATTTAGGCAAATTTCTCGCACAAGTTTATTTCTTAAAACATAATTATATATAACGTCAAATTTTAGTATTTTTGGAAAATCTACATATCATAAGTATACTCTTCAAAATCTACATTTCCAAATGCGAGGCAATTTTATTAGTTTAACAGTCACCGTGCGAGAAATATGCGCATTAAAATCATCTAACTTTAATTTCAAGACCCCCTGTTACATGTATTTCTATGAAAATGTGAATATTAATTATTCCAATTATATATAACTGCTGCATGAAAACGGAAATCATATCGTTAATATCGCCAAAAAATCCAACTTGAATACTGCCTAATTACAATAAAACTTTTTTAAAAAGCTATAAAATTATACTTAATACATACAACTAATAATACATTTCATTAAATCAAATTACGAAAACAATATTTACAATTTACGGCAATATTAGAATAATTATATTTAATTAATCTATACATATCGTTTTATACCTATCTATTAACAAAAACCTACTATGGATTAATAAAAAAATCTTAGTAGGTTATACTAAGATTGACGACACATTTTAACTACTTTCTTATTATCGATATTAATCTTAAATCTAAAAAGTGCAACATTCGCTAATGAGAACGAAACAACTCAAGAGTATTTTAATAAATTAATGTATCAGCTACATTACATTGTTATTGACGAAAATTAAACATATTGTACTTATTTACAAAATGCAATCTTTTTACAAAAGAAAACCTGTAAGCTACACAATTCTTCATGTATGAAACATTTAAGTTGCCATCTTTGTGAGTTTCGCTAGACCGATGCTTTTAAGATAAGAGCAAAAGTTCCTATTTCATAAACATTGTTTGTCATTATTCTTTTATAATCAGTTTATTTTAAATATACAATTAATGGGAATGGAAATATTGAAATGGTAAAGTGAGTTCGACAATTCAATTTTATTACTTTGTACTAGTAAACACCTACAATACTCGCTACGACATTCCATTCATATCATTGTAAACTACATCGAGACGAACATTTCAGTCGACATTTGTTTTATAATACATTTACGTTACACTTAATACTATTAATCTACTTTCCATGTTTCATATTGGCTGGAATCGCATAAAGATTTGCGGTTAAGGCCAGACTTTTCATCAATAAAAAACAAAAGAAACACTCGCTTGCATAAATAAGACACTATCGATGCAAATTATAATTAATTTAAATATCGAGACGAGATCACGAATCTACGTGCAGATCTTAAAGCGAAACCATCGATATCGATAACATTGTCTCACCGTCGCATCCCACCACTAAACTTAAACCTTTTTGTCGTCTTTTTCATACGAGACCCCATACACAAATGGAAAAGATTGGATAAAATTCATCGTCCATTGCTGGATTACAGACTAACATGATGGGCCTTTTTAATGGACTTATGAACTTGGAAACGTGTCCAATATTTGCAATTGTGTACAGGATGATGTGTTGTCCATGTATTTAGACCATTCCTTTAGACATCATTCTCACAGTGTTTTTGAGCGCCTGTCGTTTGTTGCAGAACCATATTCTGATGACCTCGCGTTCGTAGCCGAGCTGGTGTGCCAGTCCAGTTATTTCAGTGCCTGAAAAAAATAGAACAATAGCATCAGTTTCTTTTTTTTTCAAGGTAGGTACCTAGGTACTTAGTTCTGGGTGACACATTAGATAACTGTAATGGTAAAGGTATAGTTTTTCCTTTATTACAAGGTGGCATGTGGTTAATGAGAACGATATATCATTATATTTGCGAGAATTACTTTATTATATGTATATAACTAGCAGCGCCCCACGGTTTCACCTGCGTAAGTTTCGATCCCGTGGGAATGTTGGGATAAAATCCTACGTGTTATTCCTCGTTATAAACCACTAGCGGCCGCCAGCGACTTCGATCGCGTGGAATTAGTCATGCTCAGCTCCTATTAGCAGATGTACGGCTGCGTTAGCTCCCGTTTTCGCAACATTTTTTGTTACTGCTCTGCTCCTATTGGTCATAGCGGGATGTTATATAGCCTAAAGCCTTCCTGGATTAATAGGCTATCCAACGCAAAAAGATTTTTTCAAATCGGACCAGTAGTTCCTGAGATTAGCGCGCACAAACAAACAAACAAACTCTTCAGCTTTATATATTAGTATAGATCTGTGTGCCAAGTTTCATCCAAATCCGTTCAGTAATTTTTGCGTGAAAGAGTAACAAACATACATCCGTTAATTCAAAAATACGTCAATTTACGCCAGGAGCAGACTAACTTGACAGGTCTAATCCAAAGTAATATTTTATCTTCTGTCCTATTCTTAATGAAATGGAAAGGAAAACATGCATTGAACTTAAAATTAATTTAGTTTGTAAACAACAGAATCGGCGCTAGTGTATGTTTAGATTCGCGAGCTACATCCTCTCTCATACATTCTCTCGGTGGTAGGCCATAATATCGGCTGCCGGCGAAGTTACCACCCACCAGACAAAGTCTTGCAGCCAAGCGATTCGTCGTGTTTCGGCATGATGTCTGGTGAAGCCGTACGGAGGACGGGTCTGAGCAGTTGTGTTGCGATGTGTGCCGGGTACGATGTGCCAAATGTGTCGTGTTGTGTCGGAAGTTTGGTCGTGGAGAGTCTCCAGATCAATCTCCTGTTGGGTTTAACATTGCATCACCTCGCTCAACTGCCGTCTTCCTTCCTATTCACTCAGTTTTTTTGAGTGAATAGGCTTAATAAGCTAGTGTGCTTTACCATCAACGATTGCATCACTGCTTACCATCAGGCGGGATTGCAGTCGAGCACTAGTTTATAATAATAATAATTTTAAAAAATCCCCTTTAAGGATATAAGCACATATCCTTTTGCTCATAAAAGGCGGATTAAGAATTATGTAAAGAAAATCTAGCCCCACAAAGCATAGTCATAATTAGTCTATAATGATCCCACTGCTGAACTAAGTTCTCTCTTTGAAAGGGATTAGATTGTAAACGCGAGCAGAGTGCGTGTTAGTAGATGTCTTAGAATTTTTGGTACTAGGTACCCCTATACTTGTCGACCTCCGTGGCGCAGCGGTCAACACACCTGCCAGCGACGTGGAGGCCGCGGGTTCGATCCCCAGCCAGGTCATGATGGAAAACGATCTTTTCCTGATTGGCCTGGGTCTTGGATGTTTATCTATATATGTATCAATTATAAATATAGTATCGTTGAGTCAGTATCCCATAACACAAGTCTCGAATGTACTTTGGGGCTAGCTCAATCTGTGTGATTTGTCCGTATATATTTATTTATTTATACAGTCTCCCCAGAGATGTAGAACAGAGGCTCCGGAATGTTCTTTTGAGAGGCAACGGTGCCCTATCCATGTGCAGATGGCGACCACCATGTGCACCGGGGTGGTTTCAGTGAGGTAAAAATCATAGACTCCCTAGTTCTGTTACCCAAAGACCAGGCGCCTTTTGAAGGTTTTCCTCCGAAAACAAGAAAAAAGGACATGCTGCTTTGCTCACGATATTTTCGGTTTCCGTTTTCAGAACAGTGGTCTGCACTCTACTACCGCTCGTAAGTTTCTCGCCTACCATGGCTTCCATCGAGCCCTGATTCCTGGCTATATGATTGTAATATTAACATATTATGTCCTCAAAAATCATAGTTGTGTATTAAATTTTAATATAGCAGCACATTTGTTTACACCTTCTTCCGGGCTTCGACGTGAATCGTGATATTATAAGGGTTCCGTTTTTCTCTTTTGTGGTACTGAACCCAAAAAGCAGTCCAAAGAACCCATTTGATCAAGGCTTCCTTTCACACTTGTTTTGTGATAAAGATGAAGCGTGAATAAAACTTTTCAGCTATTTTTCACCAAGTGTGCATAGTATAATCCATACTATAATATTATAAATGCGAAAGTAACTCTGTCTGTCTGTCTGTCTGTTACGCTTTCCCGCTTAAACCTCTCAACCAATTTTGATGAAATTTGGCACAGACAATCTTTAGACCCTGAGAAAGAACATAGGCTACCTTTTATCCCCGAAAAATTTGATATTCCCGAGGGAAATATAAAAAGCTCGATATAACCGAACTCTACGCGGGCGTAGCCGCGGGCGGAAAGCTAGTGTGTAATAAATAAAAAACTTCATTGTAATAACAAGCTTCTGCTGCAAGATTTGTTTTAGTGCAATGAGCAATAGTCTCTTCATATGTTAATTATATCGATCGTGGTATTTCTCCCTCGACCATGCAGTTTATCGCTAATACCACTCCATAGCAGAGCAGAAGCCTAATTCATCATCATCATCATCAGTCTAACCGCTGATTTTGGCTAAACCTCGATATTTTCCGTGAAACGATTGCAGCAGAAGCCTAATTCATTAAAAACGTTCATAATCCAAGTCGCAATCTCATTTCAACAACAGTTACCCCCTTATTAAACATGGACTCAATTTAGATCAGCCCTCTAATTGGCGAACACATTTTTGTCAAATGATTGCGACTAGTTGGGATCGTTTGGACCGCCTATTAGTCCGTCCGGTCCAAATGATCCCAACTAGTCGCAATCATTTGACAAAAATGTGTTCGCCGATTAGGGGGCAGGTTTAAACCACCTAAATGGTTAATGATTTAATCACCCAAACATTATAGGAATGCAGTTCTTTATATAAAAATTACAGCTTAGATCGGTACCAAGTTGTCACTTTTGTATTAAGAACTTTGCATGAATTTAAATAAAGTTCCAAATACAAATACTGACTCAAGGTTAAGTCTGGAACTAAAGTTAGATTTCGTTTAGTAATAACCCTCTTATATGTCTAAAACTTGTCAAAAATGTTGTGAAATTAGAAGTATGTTTGACAGATTGAGATTGATATTGTAAACGTTCTTAAAACTACTACAGACGCCTTGCTCATTACGTTGAGATAGGTATACTGAATCATTTTCTTGTAGTCACTAAATGGCATACGAACAAATATTAGATTTAGACTACCATATTCGTTAAACACTTTATTTAATTATTTAACAATTAGGAGAAAATCAGGATTTTTTATTGTATATAGCATGCATGCTTATACACACGCAATTATCACTCACATATATGCAAACAAAACAACTAACAATTTTCTATATTTTGCAATGAGTTTCGTCGGTTGTCTAAGATGCGATTTCTCCAGTATTTCTCAATACGTTCTTCAGAAACGCGTTGTCTTTAAACATTCCGATCGCATGTGGTAGTTCACTGCTCTTTTAGGAAGACTACATGTATCAATTTGCTTTTCCGCCTCAAAGACTAAAGCTGCCTATTCATAGCCTCAAATGTTTCCAAGTTCTCCAATAATTAATACCCAAATTAATCATACAAACGTAAATTACTAGGACTTAAGGTATTATTAAATATCGTCAAACTTACCAGACGGATGGGTGTTCCTTTCAAAATGCGCGTTGAGAAGTTCCAGAGCTTGTGGTGTGAATGAAGTGCGTCGTTTCCTCTTCTTGCTTGGCTCCATCCCTATAAAATCTGTCAGATGGTTCTGACCCGAAGCGTACCTGTAATGATTATAATTTTATACGTTAATGAAGTTGATTTAAAATTTAGATGTGAGTGATCAGCTGTAAGAACTTATAATTCAACCGGTCCTTTGTGTAGTGTCCCTGTTTAAACGCTAAGTGCTTGGGAAAGATGGCAAAGAAAGCGTTAGTAATATTCTTTTTTGATTTGCGGTCACTTCCTGGGGCATATTTTGCGTTTTAGTGACGTAACTAAAACGTAAAATGTGCTTAAGTGTAGTCATTAGGTGCATTTTAACAACGTAATCTTACGAGTCAAAGCCCAAGTTAGTTTTCACACATTACTTCCGAAAACCACGCCAATCGAATTTTTAGTGCGATAAATTCGACGGACGTGTTTTTCTTGGTGAACGCAGCCTGGATAAATACAATACAGAAACAGTAAGGGATCAAATAGAGTGAGGGAAATCTGGCGTCGGTTTTAACTGAATCTGTTTGAATTTTAAACGATATACACTCCAATCATACCTACGTGTAAATTTTGACGTCTACGAAGACTGCTAAAAAATAATTGCAAAATACCTGCATTCCCATGAAGAAATCGTATAGAATATCCTAAACGAATCGAAGTCAAGAATAGAATATTGAATTTTGTAGCTGCAGGTTGTTGACAATTATTAATAATAAACATTACACTTGGTAGCTTTCCGATGAAGCTTCTCTTTTCCGATAAAAGAAATCCCGATTATATAGATATGGAAACAAGACTCAACGAGGTCATCTTATTCATGTTAATATTAAGTTTAATATTAAACAGCTGATGGTGATAACAAGCCTTGCTCTGGTTTCATAATTACAGTCTCATTTGAATTATCCTACATAAATCAATTTTCTTATTTTATCTTTTATTTCCCAGGCTTCCCAGTGTTAGATATTCTGGTGTTAGTTTAATTGCATTATGTTGTCTATTAGCCGTTTTATTCTCTTTACCTTAATCTTAAACTAAATTTTCATTATTGTTCTAGCCTATATTGGATATAGGCTAGAACAATAATGAAAATTTAGTTTAGTAGCTTCTAGTATTCAGACTAAAAAGGCGTTGGCGCCTTTTTAGTCTGAATACTAGAAGCTACTTAATTATTTTGTCTTTTAATAGAAAAGTTTCCATTAGGTTTCTTTAACTGTTACGATCTTTAAATCTTCCATTCGCTTTAACTCCAGTGCCCTTCTTACAGAAATAGATGAAGACTGTCTAACTTGTTCGTTCGACAGCTCAGTAGCTTGCTTCTAACTTTAATTTGTACCAGCTCCATTTATACCAAGTAGGTAAGGACACCATAATAGATGTACCCGATTCTTAATAATAGGTACATTAACGAGATTCCCGAAGTTGTAACCGAATTAATTCAAGCACTATTGCCAACAGAGGCGGTCGTTAAAAATTACCACCGAGAGGGACCGATTGCAAATTCAATGCACCCATTTGCAATGTTAAACCGAAGCGTTGCATTCAGATAATGCATTTTAATGATGCAAAATGTCGATCGATGGACACTGTAGGGACATCTTACGACATTATGACTTTGTTAAAGAATTAAGTGACACCTGGTTTGGTTTTAAATGCCATGGAAAGAAGGTGTTCATTGATTGGTTAAGTGTAGGTAGTCTTGATTCTTATTATAATTTTAGTTTTGTTTAGAGACATTTACTTTGTGTGGAGTATTGATTCAATTGTCATTATTATAAATGTCTCCTACAAGGATTTCAACATTTCGATCTCCTGTGGTAACAAACTTTATAGAGCTTGTAATTTAATCGAAAGTGTTAGAAAATTAGTTGTTGAGATAACTATCTACCTATATTTTTAGATTTCCATCAAATGATGGATGTTATAGAGCTGTTTGATTAGTTTGAAACTTCAGATGTTTAAAACGGCCTGGGTCAGTATAGTTTCAGTTCAGAGTTTTACTTAAATTCTAAGTTTAGGTAATCCAATTATAATAAATACATAGTAATTTAGTAATTTTGTAGTTTTTTTTTTATTTCTTTTTTTTTTTTTGCCATCAAACAGTCATATATAAACAATAACTTATAAAGGCAATTAGTTTTTTATACAATAAACCTATAGTACCGACAATATTATATAATTGTTAAAATAATAGAAACTCCTTATAAGGAAAGACGGGTTAGACATATATGTTTAGGTATTCTTATTCTACGTTTACAGGTCTCTTTAATTGAATTCATCAGGATATTTTGAAAGAACTTACAAGTTACAAAGAAGTGATTCATCTGTTACCATACCGATTTGGTAACAGCAGCTAGATGATTTACACTAATGCTGATGATTTAGAAAGTCAAAACGAAATTAAGAACAATGTGTTTGAAGTTGTGATCACTCGTGGGACACGCCTAAAACGAAAACCATAATAACGATGATGATTTCCTAAAGATAGATAAGTTAACGCCAAAATAAAAACGGAATGCAAAAATAACAAAACACGCTCAAACTAAACAACCGCACCAGTAAGAGTAAAACATGCATGATATAGCCAGTGTGTCTTAAACCCTTCCACGATCTCCTAAATTAGGAACAACTGATTTCAGAAATAGGCGAGAAGAAATTAGTTATTCCTAACTTCGGGTAGCGGTGAGTATAAAATGTTAGTCGTACAGCGGATCCAACTAAACATAAAGCCTAGCCCGTAAAAGCAATAGTTAGTCCAGATTTGAGAAATGTCTTTCACAACGTTGCTAAGCATTATAGGCCAAATGTTTCACGAACACGGTGTAGCACATAACCACGAACATAACTCACTCAAACAAATATTTACCTCTCTTCGGCTTCCTTCATCCAACGTTCGAGCACCGGTTTGATTTTCTGCGCACTTTTTGGTGTTATATCCAATTTCTCAAATCTGTATCGAACATAAATGTAATGTTAGACTTTGCTATGCGAGCACCGGTCAAGTGAAAATCTAACGCGAAGCACCTTTAGAACGCGTTGTAACTCTTTACCCGATCCAAATTAACAGAGGCATAAACACAGGACATTGACATTGCGTTAACGATTTTAGAGAGAGAAAAAAAAAACAATAGGCAATTTAGTCTGCCGAGGTAATCAGTTTGATTAATACCGAACAAGGTAACAATAAAACAACGAATTCAGTTAGAAACGAAAGGTAACGTATGCCAATGCCCTGGCTTTGAATTGCGCAAAATGAATATTAATAAAAATAAGAGTAATGAAAATAATACATCATGCTATATTAGATGGAAAGTTAGATATTACTCATCGAGATTTGTTACAAATAATAAAAGTGATAAAGTTCTCACAGCGATTACTCATAGTGTCGAATCGACATGGTTTGGTAGCCGGCACATTAGTGTAGCGCGTTTGTCTTAACATCAAAATGTAAGTCGGCCGTATGATGTATGGCGCCTTCGCTGTAATTACCCGAATGCAAATACCGTACACGTGTGAAAAGGAAAAGAAAGAACGTCAAAACCGGTAATTACAAATAATTATATACGGCATACATTCAAAAGGTATGCACGGATCGCCGATCAAGATAAGATTACATTAAACAGCGTTGAAACATTTTGATTTAAAGACATTCTGCGTGTGGACTCGGTCGATATAAGTGAACCAAAGCGTGTACTTAATGTATGTTAAGTATCTACGAATTTATCTCCTTTATCTTAGCTCCATTTTGAAACGTTTCTATAATGTAAATGCCAGTTGCATGCAAATGGATGCAGGACTGATGAAGATAAATTTGGAGATATTCTGTGTAGGGATAAAAAACAAAACACATACATGTTTTGTTGTTGTGAAGACAGCTGAGCTGCTAGCATCTGCGAAGCCAGGGCACTGGGGACGGTAACAAATATCATGTTAGATTCTGTCGTAGCCAGTGACGGTGATGGTACTCCGGCGAAGTGAACGGGAGCGACATCACTACACCTCAAAAAATCTAGAAAGATTAGGAACAAAGTCGCACGCTATGTTGTCACTAAATGAACATTACATGGGCTTCCGCTATACAATGAGGTAAATACTTCGACAGGCTCTGTTGATCAATATCATTTGAAAAGGAAATTCAATTTTCATAACGAAATTATTCGGGTTTTATCCAGTTTAGGACGTGTTGTGTTTGTTATTTAACTTTAATGTTATACTGGTGCGAGATGCCCTGACGCATTGTGCTTCATATGAAATTGTAATGCACTCGGACCGGGGTTAATGGTTAATTCAATATTTTGTTATTGACATCGTTCCAAGTGGCAATGACCATGCGACTGATTGTTTTCAAAACAGATCAATAAGGAAACATTCATTTCGAGTCGTTTATAAATTTTATTGCTGCAATAAAAGTTCTTTAACGCGAATCTCGATTTTAACTCCTTTGGTGGAAAGTTAAAAAGTATTGTTTTTACATTTCTGAAATGTTTTCTTAGGATTCTTTGGTTAAATTAGATTTGGGTAGCTAAACGCCTTGAGTTCGTGAAAATGATTAAAAAGAATTTTGTTGACTTTTGTTCATTGTGAACTCTAACAAAAAGCTTCAGTGAGAAGGAACGGGGAACACTAAATTAAATTCTTTTCTCAAAAAACAATAATATGTTTTAATTAAAATGCAAATTAATTAAGTCCAGTATAATGAAAGGGGTAACTACCATGTAGCGACGTCACGACACCAAATTGGAAGGAGACGAAAGAAAAATTAATGGGAAATGAAATCACGACAGAACAAAGACAGGGGAATTCTACTCTTTTTAATTACACGAAAAAAGTAATTACGGCAAGATAATTAATTAACTGGAACAGAAGTAACGATTAATGATTTTATTATACGAAGGAGGTCGTCGGGGGGTGGTTTGGAATTGAAATTTCCTTCGGCTTGTGCCGGTCGCATTCCGTTTTGCATCGAAATTCGATTTGTTCACGGGCAACGTTGTTTCGAGTGATTTGATTCAATTAAACATTATGAGCGTAAAGCTGCGTTGAAGCGTGATTAATTTGTCGATTTACGTAGTATAAGCTAAAGTAAGAAAAAAAAAAATATTTCCAACTTCGATCGGCCGTCAAACCTGTATAATTTTGTAGCAATTTTAGTACATAGTTGCAAAAATTTTGAAAAAAAAAAATCGCGATTTGTGATATGGTGTAATTAAAACACAGAAAAATAATTAAAAAGTTAAAAGTACTACATTTCGGGTTAAGATTATCGTGTGAATGCGTTCACATCTTTTTTTTTTCTATTTAAGTTATGAGATGCTAAAAATAAAATTGAGTGTGTTATTCAGTCTGGTACATCGTGTACTTTTTATTGAACGCTGGAAGATGCATTAAAGAATTTGGATGAATGAGTTATGTTGAACAGTTTACAAGTGCCTAAGTCTGAGATTTGAATGTAAACGTTAAAAGAAATGGAAGGTTAGACACGAATCAATTCGTAATAATAGAAAAAATAATTAGGAAACACGAACCCGCGCCTAGCTCTGTAAAAAATGGTGTAAGCCACGACACAGTGAGCGGAACGGAAGCCACCCGAATGGTAATTAATTAAACGAATTGTAAGCAATGAAAGGAGTCATGCTGTTTTACAAATCACTTCAATTAACGATATTAAAAAGTTGGAATGATAACCGAGCGCCGGCCTGCGTGACGACATTTATAAAAACGATTCTTGAACCTTTTTTTGTCAGCCCCACGATGTAGCCAGCAAACGGTCACATTATTTTGACAAGCGTGCGACTTTATCTCCTTCGGTTACAAGTAAGATATCATCAGATCGTTTTTTACATTTTTTTCTTCAGCTTTGACAAATTAGATACTGTATTAACAACAACAATTAAGTGGCAACATTCATTTTTAAGCTGTGGTCATGTGTTCTATATCATTTTTCATATGCATAACGGTTTCATTTGAATTTTAAATGTATTAAGTTCTTGAATATAAAAAAAAACGAATTCAGTTATAAAAAGGATGATGGTATTTTTTTTCTTTATGTACGTTGTTGGACCTTATAGGTACCTACATAAAGGTGATTTCAATTCTGTGTTGAAATTCAAGGAAGACTGCAAAATGGAACACGCATACATTTTGCAAGTTACCGTAACTGACAGTTTATTAATTTATACGTTGAAAATGTTACGGGACTTTTAACTGCTGCTTGTAGTGACAAATATATTTACACACATCGTGCCCAGCAAATAATATGTAGGTAGGCAAAACCTATGGATATCATATAAAAACAACAAATATGGAAATTATGCTAGACCTTACCTGCAAATCGCGCTTTGACTGTAAGCGGGGCCTTCGGTGACAGACAAGGCCTGACCAACCTGGGTCTGAGTAAGGCCCAGGCCAAGCCGCCGTAGCTTGAAAGCCTTGGCGAACTCCTTGATATCTTCCAAATTGATGCCGTCTACAACGTTGCTAGATGACTGGCTGATTGTCGGTTGATCTGTTGTGCAAAAAAGTTTTGTAATAACCCAATCATTGTTGTAACAGCGATTGTTATTTGCTGTCCATAATCATAGTTAGACTTGAGCTAAATACATGAAACGAATTGTAAGTTGTCCTTTTAGAACTAGGGTAGTTTTAATTACTTGGATACATGGTATTTATCATCAGTTTTAATTGAAGATAGATATGACTAGCGGGTCTATATAATATCTTTTCTGTCTATATAGATGGACAAATATTTTATGTGATTTCCTTCACCAGAATATAGAATAGATATTATAATAATAATTTCCTAATAGTGGTATTGCAAAAAAGTAATAAGCTGTGCGCTGAAAACAGCGAGATGTGATTCGTAACCTTTGTGTTCCTTTGTCGACAAGCACTGTCTACTTAATAAGTGTTTACTCCACAATCCCGCTAGGGAATTAAAGTTGTACCAGAAATGTAGTTTACTTTCAGTGTTAGGTACAGGTAATATATTTTAGAATTTGCTACATTCAGAGCACTTGCGTGCAACCAGTTACTGGTATTGAACAAAACTGGATTGCACATACATATGTTTACAAATCTGTTTATGACATTGTTATAATTTAAACCAGTCCGTACGAACTCTCAAGCAGTTACCCCGTTTAAACGCGAAGCAAAATTATAGCCAAGTTTAGTGGGCAATTTATGTAATTAGTAGATGGTGGCGGTTCCTAATTATGCGGGATGTCATTAGTGTGGAGACGTGCTACCTCCGCGGAGGTTGGCCCGCGAGTGCGCCCCCCTACCATGCTTAGCTAACCGATGACAAATTACTTTCGCTATCTACCCCCGTTAGTTTAAGGAGTAGTCTGCGTCAATTAAGACAGGGTAGGGTTGGTAAATTGGCAATCGTTTCACCATTTACCGGTGTTCGTAACTCAGACAATTTCTAATTTCGTTTTGTTATATGTACGTGAACATAGTGTTGTTCCGGCAATCTTATTACTGCACGTAATAAGTTTATGGGGTGATTTTTAGGGGAGCTGGTTAATGTAATATAATTCATATCCGATGTTGTGATTGTTTTCCTTCGTGCCCTCTATGCTTAACAAAGTTTATCAAGGGAAGGAAAAGCTAAGCCTGAAACCAACAAATGGTATCATAATAGAATTGTTTGGTGTCCACATTCTAAAAGTAACTATACTATTTTGACTCAAAATACGAAACTACCAAATGAATGTCCGTTCCTTTTACGATACCCTCAAAGGATTGGCGACAGCCAAATGTGTGGAAAAAATATTTGTGTTCAAAAATTATATTGAAGACATTCATAATGAAATGCAGGAAGTAGAAGTCTCCTATTAACTCAAACGTACCAACACATTGATGTATTTTAGGGGCCATCACAAAGTCGATCAATAAATTGAAACAGACATATTTAGACGATACGTTTATTTCAGTTACTCTACCAATTGTGGCCAGTCCAAATTATCATATTGATCTTGCCAATCGACATACCCTATCAGCCATCACACGTATATCCTTTTTATAAAATGGAAAAGTAATAACGAAATGACGTCTGTTTTCGTTGTCCAATTAGACCACATCGCGTGATGAGCGGCACCCATTAATTAGCTTACAAAGATAAGTCAATTGGGCAAAGAGTCATTCCTAACTATGGCGTCCTGAATTCGATAACAATACATCAAGATACCACACGCTTAATTGTTTAATACATGTAATAAATTAATTAGAAGCAATTAAAGTTTGCGTGTCTCTACGTATGTCTGTATGACCTGAGTTACGTGTATATGTTTCTGCTTTTTCTTTTAACGAAATTTGTTATGGCTTTTAAATGTTTTACTTGCTACTTTCTAAGTAATAGGCCTATCATGTAGCTTTGTTATTGGTTTTATGGTTGACAGTGGCCTTTTCCTGAATGTAATATGCTTCATTCTTCGTCACACGACACAGTAATTTGCTGGGTTATTAACTTATTATCAGCCGGCCCAGTAGTTATGTACTAACGTGTTTTATGGGTGTTAGCCCTTGAAGAATCAACGGGACTTTGGGCCTTAACGTTTTTAATTATTCTTATTTAGGTACACCATTCTCAGTCTCACACATACCTAAAACTATATAAATATTGATTTTTTTTAAATTACAATTGCTCTCAAAAAGACAAAGGGAAATATTGCGAGGAAACCGGTGTAATTCGAAGTCTTGTGATGATGTACGTATATCAAGTTATCAACCTGTACTGGACCCGCAAGCTGGACTGTGGCCTACTCCATCACTAAAAGGAGCCTGTGTACCAGCACTGGAAACATTAACTCTGATTGTGGGAGGTGCAGTCCTTAATTTAAGGTAAGATGAAATACTCTTCAGCAAAAGAAACAAAAAGAGTATTTTCAGATGCTACCTACTCTCATATCGACGCAATCAATTTTATGTAATTTATCAGTTCTCTAAGAAAATATTATCATGGCCGTATTGACACGGTCGGATTGTAGTCCAAATATGGGAATAATTTCCAGCTAACCAATTTTTAATGGACTTATCATCATCTAAGCGTTTATCCCGGTTGCATCCTCGGCTTTCGCGTTTGAGCCAATTTTTAATGGACTGTCATACGATTTCCAAAAACTATAGTAGTACTCGTATTTCTTAGTACTTCACATAAAGTAACCAATATTACCTTAGCCTTGATTGTTTAAATATACTTTGATCCTTCAATTGGTTCCATCATTAGCCGAAGCCTGCTACGTGACACCAGTCAGCGAAACACGACGCCAATACTTCGTGTACCTATATTAGCTTTAGTAAGTAGTTAATAAGGTTATATATAATATTATTTTAATTTTTTTATGTTTATATGGCCCTTGAATTCTAAAATAAACAAATAAATAGTCAGATATATCGTCAGTGGTCTTCATCTAGCATATTTGTTTAATGACTTTAGGTATATGAACCTTGATTCCAACATCCTATGCACAGAATAAATACTTTTAATTTCATTGACTTTTCGAAACTTGACTTGTAAAAAATTTAACTTTTCATGGACTTTGACGAAAATGCAAGGCGAGGTTATTGTTCAAACAAAATGTTACATGGTATAAGTATATAATCCTGAAAGTTCTCTTCTCTGTATCTTTAAAGAGCCACTGTGTTAATATACAACTGGCATCCGATTCTCTTTTAAGTTCACTGCATTTTTTTCTTTCTAAGTATTTCTTTGAGAAAAGGACAGAAGATCAATATTACTTTAGTCCTGTCAAATTAGTCCGCACCTGACATAAATTGACGTACGTTTAGTCGCTATGTTTTAATCGCAACTCAACTGACTATGGAGTATCTTAATTTGACAGGACTATTAGACGTTATCTTCTATCTTTTTCTTAAAGAAATAAAAAGGAAAATATGCACTGAGCTTAAAATTAGTTAAGTTTGTAAACGAGAGAATCGCCATCTCTGTCTAAATGTAAACCACCCTAAGAATAGCCAAGTTCAGCCGCCACTAGAAGCATCTTAATGAATCGCTGTTATGTTCAGTTTGTCTAGAAGGTCGATTGACATCCCGAACATGTTGTATAAAGTTAGCCAGACAACGGTGAGCGTGTGAGAACTAAGTGAAACTGACATCTACAGAAATACACTGATGCTGCAACACCGTTAAAACTAGAGAGTAGATTTTTCACGCCATTTTATAATAGTGTCAGTTATTTTCATACAAATAATGAAAAATTTTCAGTTTTTTTTTTACTAAATGTGTTAACTTTCTTTTTTTAAAAGTCTGGTTTTTTGTTCCGATTATTCTTCAAAAAGGCTGAACCCATTTTGTCACGCCTTTCACTGATACCTGATTAGCACCTGAATATCCAATATGAACGTGAACAAAGTCGTTGGCAAGTTAGTTTTGTATTATGTGCTTTATTTAGACGATAAATAAAAAAGTCATGGGACTGACTGACATAACTGAAAACTGTAATCATTTAAAAACAAAGAATTCACAAAAAATAAAAAAAAACAAACAAGAATCACGGTGTCGTATCGGTCACGCTCACGCTAATTCAATGCTTTTCCCTGTCAATACAAATCAGTATTACCATACACATTGGATCGCATCCAGCTCTTGTCTATGATAATTACAAAAAAGCAGTAAATCAGAATTATATAGTAATATTTCTATCCTACATTCAGATTTTATCGTGCACCATTTAAATTAATTCAGCCTCAATTTAAAGCTAGATTCGATAGAGATTAAACCAAAACACAACCTAGATTTGTTCATACTTATTCACCTCTTGATTTATTCAACAGCTATTTATTTCATTGCTTACCGAATTTCGCTTATCAAAGTACCTTGGAGTAATTGTTTCCTACAGAAAATTATCCTTTAATATCAGATTTGCGTTTGCTTAGACTGTTAATGTAGAACTCTCATGCCAACTATATGTAAATTGAAAAGAACACTAAAAATTAGGGTGGTTATATGATTGTCGAATAAATAATAGCGTACTTAGCTAATTCATGCTTTAAAAAACGCAGTAAGAGATTTATAATTCAGTGTTACTCACAATTAAAAATCTGGCAAAGAGTACCTAACGAACGTACGAGTTCAAGTCTTGAGTAGGAACCTCGGTCAGTTTCATCACTACTGTTCTCAAAAACATGTCGTCGTGTTCCGGCATGAAGTCTGGTGAAGCCGTACGGAGGACGGGCAGTTGTGTTGCGATGTGTGCCGGGTACGATGCGTCAAATGTTGTTGTGCCGGGAGTCTGGTCGTGGAGGGTCTCCACATCAATCTCCCTCTGGCATCAGGCAGCATCGTTGGTTGTGTTATTGGGTCTAACATTGCATCACCTCGCTTAACTGCCGTCTTCCTTCCTAATCACTAAGGTTTTTTAAGTGAATGGCTTAATAAACTTGCGCGCTTTACCTTCAACGATTGCATCACTGCTTACCATCAGGCGGGATTATAGTCAAGCGCTAGTTTATAACTATTAAAAAAAAAACAGCGAAGGACAACTTTGAAAGGTAACCTTAAAATACAAAAATTTTAAGACATGCGACGTCTACCAACCGGCACTGACTGGGTCCGGGTAATGGGTTATGAAAAGGTCGATCCAATAAATTGATTATAAAACCATAATTCAATGGTTCAATCAAACACTTACTCATATTTCATACTTTTTTCACTCTTCACCGTCTTACACTCATATTTTTAAAGTTTGACACAAAATCAAAATATAACAACTTGCTAGTCCACTGGCACATCTGCCAAAATTTCATTATATAGCATATCCTATAGTCTAGTCTAGGAGATAGGGATAAACCTATTGCATCTACATATTGTAAAGCAGCATTAATAGACACAAAAATTTAAAAATGTATTTTTCGCCCCAATCATCATCATCTCAGCCACATGATGTCCACTGCTGGACATAGGCCTCCCCCAAGGATTTACAAAAAAGGACGGTTGGACGCGGCCTGCATCCAGCGCTTCCCTGCGATTTTGGTCAGATTATCCGACCATCCAGTCGGTGGGCGTCCGACGCTGCGCTTGCAGGTACGTGGTCGCTATTCAAGAGCCTTTCTGCCCCGTCGGCCATCGGCTCTACGAGCTATGTGCCCCGCCCACTGTCACTTCAGAGAGCTAATCCGGTGGGCTACGTCGGCGACTTTGTTCTTCTACGGATCCCCAATAAATATTTGTATTTTTAATAGTTATGATAAGGAAATTAGGTTGCTTATTGCTCTATGAAATCATCGATGGTCAATCCATCAGGTTAGCCTTGTCTGCCTACACAAAACTATTATATAGATTCATGCTAAGTAAAGATAGCTAGGTATAGTCTTAAAAATTAGCTTGCTTACAACCCAATAAGGCACCACAATGATAAATTCGTCACAGCTAATGATCGCATCGGCCCTCTACTTCGAAAATTTTACATTCAACGCTACATTATTCTAAATTAAAGATTTCGAGTGATTAGGTGTATCATATATGGATACATACAGTCATTATATTCATGAAATTTCCAATAACCACTTTCGTGTTAAAGACATAAGGCATAGAATCGTAAAAATAACATACGGGACACGCAAATTATAAAATTGTGAGTTCGTGTAATGGGTGAAATTACGGGCGCCAAATCGTCTCGAATCATGTTACGATTACGATGTTAGAATCGAATACGTTATCAATTACAATTAACGCGTATTATTAAAGTAACGGTTATAAGCACTTTTGAAGAAGTTTCTTTAAGAATTTAAACGTTGTTCGGTAAAAGTTTAAGCTTTTCTTCAATATTATCGAGGGCTTTTCATTGGGTTGTCCTATTATTAAAAACCCATTTGGTGAATGATCCGATGTTAAGTGTAGGTTGATTATAATTAAGTAAATAGATATTGGGGGGTCGAAGTTTAGTATATACTACATATATGTTTTTAATTTTGGCCCCACCCTATAACGGAAAGTTATTAACTTCCTTATAATCGTATTTACAAAGACATACTTTTAAACAATACGTACGCAAAATAAAAGCCTTAATTAAATTAAATGACATTGTCATTTTAAGAGTTCATCCATCCATACTATCCATACTAATATTATAAATGCGAAAGTAACTCTGTCTGTCTGTCTGTCTGTTACGCTTCCCCGCCTAAACCTCTCAACCGATTCTGATGAAATTTGGCACAGACAATCTTTAGACCCTGAGAAAGAACATAGGCTACCTTTTATCCCGGAAAAAATTGATATTCCCGAGGGAAATCTAAATAGCGCGATATAACCGAACTCCACGCGGGCCAAATCGCAGGCGAAAAGCTAGTACTTATTATAATTCAAATCATTTATAATAATTGCTTTTATTCCTTACATTTTATTGTATTAATAACTTACATTTTATTTACTTTATTGTACACCGAAAATGCATTACATAAAATAATACATATATGACATAAACAAGGCCTAAGCGTTACTTATAATAAGTTATAATATAAAACAGTTATTCATTCTGATACTAAGTGAATGGAGATTGTTTTAGCATTGATCGTTAATAAGTAACCATGGTTTTAAAAATAACTCTCCGATGTATTATGAAACGAATCGTTTATGAAATTATTGGAAACAACAACGGCATAAAAATAATGAACGCCAGTTAAAATAATACAGTTTGTTTTATATTTCTTTTTTTACGTAGAAACGACAGCACTTCAAGCTACTACAATCTTGGTCAGGGTTGCGGGTTGGTTAAAAAAGAAACCGTGGCTCTGGACGTCGCACAGGCAAGTGAAGAAACACGGTGGGTTTTAGTCAGTAAAAGTCTGACACGCCCTTCCGCTCCGCTCAGAGCGGGAAAAAGTCATTTGAAGATTTCCAACGAAAAAAAAAAGCTACTACAATCTGTCAAATTTCTTTACTAGAATATCATCTGTATCGCTAAAGCATTATTAAGGCTCAATGTTGATTAAAAATATTTGACAGTTTCGCGTAGCTTGACCTGTTGTCGTCCGTACAACGATTAAAATACTACTATTCTTAAACTACCCTCAAAATGTATCTAAAGAGATCAATGTTTTTAATCAAAGCCCAATAATTAATGAGTGATTCTACATGAAAATGTAATTTATTGGTAAAAAATGAAGGTTATTAAAACACAATTATTTATGTTAGTTTCAACATATTCGATCCCCAGTATCCGTTCATGCAGATCACGTAATGACGCCATGTTTCTAGCTGAATCAACAGGTATAACCCCCGAGTGGGCTGAATATAGAAAAATAAAATCAAACACGATTGAGTCTTTTTTTCAGTTAATTTTTATTTTATAGCAATCGACTATAAACTTAGCTCAGAGCTTATTTTTCAATCATCTGATAACTTCATTGCGGAATAATTTTGACAGATGTAAACCTTTTTGACATATAAAATTGACATTCGATCAGTTAAATAGGTATGAAAGACGAATAACGGGTCAAACGTCAATGTAATTCCACAAATAAAAGTTATCTGGCGATGGAGAAACAGCCTTTAGTAAGCTTAGCTGATCAATGTGTCGATGTACAGAAAAATATGTGGGAACTATGACATGAATGCAATATTTAATCTGAAGTACTTATATTTACTATATTATAGGGCTAACGTTAACGCCCGTTAAGGAGCAGCCCCTGCCCAAGTCGACGACACGTTGTGTTTCACGCGCGCCTCAAAGAGATGTCAGCACTTCGTGACGGGGTCCACGAAGACCGATGCCTCCTGGGTCAGGGTTGCGGGTTGGTTAAAAAAAATACCTTGGCCCTGGCCGGCACAGGCAAGTGAAGAAACACGGGTGGGTTTTAGTCAGTAAAAGTCTGACACGCTCTTCCGCTTCGCCCAGAGCGGGAGAGGTCATTTGATGATTTCCCATCCCAAACAAAAAAAAGGTTTACGTTGAAATTCAAGGAAACCGATACGTCCTAGAAAAAAATCTGAAGACATGTGACATCTACCAACAGGTAGGTACTGAGACCGCGCGGTGAACCACGACCTTCTCCCTCTCACCGAAAGGAGACGTCTGTTCCAGCTGTGGGATGACTGATTAAGGTTTATGCTGTAGAATTCGCCATTTGGCTTTAGGGAAGATCTGGTCCAAGATGGACTAGAAATTAAAGGAACCAACCAAAAAAGGATCTTTCGAAAAAGTTAACATGACTAACTTCCTGTTTTTTTTTTTTGTGACTAGAGTCCGTTGGAACATCAGGACTCGGTAATCAATCAATCAATCGGGAATCGAATGTGGGAGTCGTCCTCCGTGGCGCGGCGGTCAACACGCCTGCCTGCGACGTGGAGGCCCCGGGTTCGATCCCCGGCCAGGCCATGATGGAAAACGATCTTTTCCTGATTGACCTGGGTCTTGGATGTTAATCTATATGTGTATCTATAATAAATATAGTATTATTGGGTTAGTATCTCATAACACAAGTCTCGAACTTACTTTGGGGCTAGCTCAATCTGTGTGATTTGTCCGTATATATTCATTATTATTTATTATTAAAGTCAGACTTTAACTTACTTCCAATTAATGTGAATAATACTACAATAGCCTAATAATGTTACTACTGTTGGCATATTTTCTGTTTTCGGTGAGGGTTGCTGGATGCCACATATGTTTGGATTTTTGGTTCTAAGACTGGCCGAATACCTCGCGATGTTTTCTTATACCATTTTGAGAGAATTTTTTGTCTAAAATCTTAGGTTAGGTTAGTGGCTGTCTTTTATTTGTTTCGCTGTGGAAATTCTCATGGAATCCCTTCATTGTGGAGAGGCAGAGGACATGCCGTATGAGTCTAATTATCGATACTAATATTTTAAATGCGAAAGTAACTCTGTCTGTCTGTCTGTCTGTCTGTTACGCTGTCCCGCTTAAACCTTTCAACCAATTTTGATGAAATTTGGCACAGACAATCTTTAGACCCTGAGAAAGAACATAGGCTACCTTTTATCCCGGAAAAATTTGATGTTCCCGAGGGAAATCTAAATAGCGCGATATAACCGAACTCCACGCGGTCGATGCCGCGGGCGGAAAGCTAGTTCCGTATAAGCATTCACCGGGGCGTCGATCCTACGTGCCACAATTTGTTTATCAAAGCCGTTTCCACTGGTCTCCAAGAATCGCATTGCTGCTACAATCACCAATAATAATGTTCCTTCCTCACATTTTCCACTAATGCCAATTAATTTAAAGTTCTCTTATTTACCGAGTCTATCCGAGTCGGGCCAACTCTTTGTTTTCGCTTACGTTATCGATTGCGTTCAATTTTATCGACGACGTTAATTATTTGTAATGGATTTTAATTAGTTAATTAATTAATTTAGTTCGGTACGCCGGCTGGCACGGTCGTTAGTCGGTTTCTTTGAAGCCGACATGAACTTCCTTTATTTTGGTCGAAGCTCTTTGTATTGTACATTTTAGTGTCATTAGTACGTAGTATATTTACGAGGAATTATGTTTAATTATGAATTAATAACCCGTTGTACTTTTAGGAATGGCTCCTTTATTATTTTAAGTGCCGAGAGCCTTGAGGGACTTGATTTTACTCATAAGCCTGGGGGCAGGAAGTTTCGTTATGTTTTCATCTGATAAGTCAGTAGGTTATCAGACACAGTTTTCTGAGGGTCTGTGAGGTAAATACGTAACAAACTTACATAGCAATGGCTTTCATTTGACAGATCAACAGTATTCATTGCGTTATTTACGTTATTGAGTAGACGCATTTTTCGAGCATAGGTATGAAGCCAATGATTTCCAATCTTATTCGCAGTATCAACACGCTTTAATCCGGAAGTTTTAAAGTTAAAATGTCTGTCTGTCGATTTATTTATTTTATATCTTTGGTTCAGAAACGCCTTTGTTTGTGGGATTCTAGCGACGAAACTTATAAAGACAAACTTAGTTATAAGTTTTTTTTTGATTGTGCATATTTCAAACGGAGTGTCTCTTAATAACAAATCATACTAATATTATAAATGGGAAAGTGAGTTTGTTTCTTTGTTTGTTTCGCTTTCACGCTGTAACTACTGAACCGATTGCTTTGAAATTTTGTAGACGTAAAGTTAGAAGTCCGGATTAAATAATAGGGTACTTTTATCGCGGAAAGTTTTGATATTCCCGAAGGAAATCTAAAAAGCGCGATATAACCGAATTATACTAATATTATAAATGGCAAAGTGTCATAGTAATATTATAAACAGGAAAGTGAGTTTGTTTCTTTGTTTGTTCTGCTCTAGGAAAATCTAAAAAGCGCTTTTTTTTTAATACGGCATCTCATAGTTGACCTTGAGAGGTCTGTACTACTTAACCGGAGATATAACCGAACTGCACGCGGGCGAAGCCGCGTGCGGAAAGCTAGTATAAGAAATAAGTTTATTATGATCCATTGCTCTGAGACGTCTATCCACACTCACAAGGAACTGGTTACTTTACCGTATGACAATAAAACGCTCGTTTTTGCGCCGCCGCAACACAAACTACTGATTTTAGCGTTGCAGTGACGCAACGCGGTTATGTCTGCCTTAGTATGTCTAAGTGAATTATAACGGCCGAACCGTTATAATTCACTTAGGAATACTTTAGCTTATCTTATACACCGATCAGCTTACTTCTGGGTCTACAATATAAGTTTCGATCTCTTCAGCAGTTCCACCATATCAAGGAGAGGAATTTCGATGATCAATTTACTCAAAATTGACCCTTAAATTCATTCAAAATAAAATATTTTAAACTAACTGACCCCACAGACATTGACCAGTCCAAAAAACAATCATTCATTCAAAAATCGAATAGAAAAATTACGTTCCTTTTTCCCCGAATTTGTAATTGTAACTTTTTTTTTTAATAAAACCTAATTCGTAGTATTGCCAATATTGTAAAACAAAAACATGAAAATCAATCTAGTCATTCAGTGTTGTGTTCTTCCTAATAGCATTTCATTTTTATTTATACAGGTAAGTACTAACTAATGCTTGTCATGCGTTGCAAAACTTATCAAAACTACATCTTAATCGGTCAAGCCATTTTCGAGTTTTTGCGAGCTTTTTCTGTTTACGTCGCTTCCAACCAGTTAAATTAGCCGTTTAGTCAACCGCCTGGATAGAATGTCACGTTTTATTTCTCTATCTATTAGAAACCGTTAATGTAAACAGTACCTATATTATTACTTAAAAGATTACTAGTCTAATGCTATTAGTGTATAAATTATGGGATAATTGAAAGTAGGGGAGTCAGTGACGTCACCCCTGCCCGCGGTCATCACATCAGTCATCGATGCATCCCCGTCGGAAGCTAACGATGTTCGATAGGACGAAAGTTTGATGCCAGATTGTAAAGCAATCATATAGAAAAAAAAAAACATAGGGTTACTTTATCGAAAACTTAGCCTTATTTGGATGTACTTAAGGTTCTTTTTTAATCCGGAAGATATGGTATGTCAGTTTCAATATTGAAATTAAAGGACAGGCAGAAACAGACGGATAGTCTCCCCTTTTAACCCTTTGAGTAGAGAATCCTAAAACTAGGTTTTCGTTTTTTTTTATATAAAATTATAAACTAGCGCTTGACCGCAATCCCGCCTGATGGTAAGCAGTGACGCAGTCGTTGATGGTACAGCGCACTAGTTTATTAAGAGCCTATTCACTCTAGCCTTGAAGACACTCAAATTGTAGTCCGACAGAAACACCGCCGCTGGCAAATTGTTCCAGTCCCTCGATGTACGCGGTACAAAGGAGGAGGCGAAACGTTTCGCCCGGATCGTAGTGGTGTTAACAATGTAAGGGTGGAAACTTGCCGTACGACGGGTCGTCCGATGGTGGAACGGAGATGGGGGAATTAAATCATGCAATTCCCTCGCACACTCCCCAAAATGCATCCTATAGAACACCGAAAGGCTGGCTACTCTACGCCTGTGCTTTAGGCTTTAGAGACCGTCTCGAATTACGTCAGGGTCACCAATTAGCCTCTTCGCGCGCCTCTCCACTGAATCCAAAGTGGCCAGGTGACACTTAGCAGCACCAGCCCAAATGTGGCCACAGTAGGAGTACTGTGGCCACACACGAACGGACCTGTGCTTTGTACATCATTAGAAGCTGCCCCGGTGTGAAGTGCCGGACCTTTCCGATAACACCAAGTTTCCTGGTAGCCATCTTGGCCTTGGACTAATGAACCGCCCAAAGCTTAGGTTCGAGGAAATCTCAACTCCCAAAAGCTGAATACGTTCGGTACACTCCAAGGATACATTTCGAAAAGTAGGAGCCAAGATGAACGGGCTCCTTTTAGCGGTGAAAAGACACGCCTGTGTTTTGGCGGCATTGAATGATACACTCGGACTACTGCCCCATTCGGAGACTACCTGTAGTGCAACATTCGTTCAATGCTAGAAACAAAATTAATCAAAAAGTAGAACATTTCATTGACCACACTGCAATACCAAATCAACGTTCAGGCTAACACAGAACGCGTGTTAACATTAACAAATGGGTTTACATCTACAGACTATTTGGCGTAGAACACAGTAGAGAGGAACTGAGTAATTTAGTAATCGTCTCTACTAACAACGAATTAAATAGTAATCAATAGAACTGGGGCCCGGGCACGAACCTCCTGGTGCGTTTACTACCGACGGTACGGGTACGATACGATTCGGCATTGATTTATTAGATTAGTGTATTGAATTATTGATGCTGGGCAAATAACACACGGCATTTCAAGCCTTTCTTAACATATCTATTGTACCCATAAAGCCAATCTTCTCTTGAACAGACGGTTCTGTTGCGTTTTGGGGACTTTTCTATGGGATGCATTTTGGAGAGTGTGAATTCTATCATCGGACGACCTGCCGTATGGCGAGTCCACCCTTAGGTTGTCGAAACCACTACGATCCGGACGAAGCGTTAAGAATGTCCCCTAATCGGCGAACACATTTTTGTCAAATGATTGCGATTAGTTGGTATCAGTTGGGATCGTTCGGACCGCTCATTGGTGCGTTCGGTCCAAACGATCCCAACTAGTCGCAATAATTTGACAAATATGTGTTCGCTGATTAGGGGGCTGGTCTTTTATATCGCGTACATCGAGGGACTGGAACAATTTGCATGCGGTGGTCTTTCCGTCTGACTACAATTTAAGTGACTTCAAGACTAGGGTGACTAGTGATTGCACCACTGTTTACCATCAGACGGGATCGCGACTCAAGCACTAGTACAAAATATTAAAAAAATAAATCGTTCCAATTTTGATTTGCATTTTAATTTCTGACTTCTTTATTTAAATTTATCAATGTTTTTGCAGTTTCAAAATTATATTTTGAAATGCAGAGTTTTCGCCATCAGCGTGCGTATAGCAGCAGGGTAATTGCGTAACACACTATCAGTAGAATAAGCTTTCATTTTGACAGTTTAGCAATATACATTGCTGTGTTTATGTTGCTGAGTAGACACATTTTTAGAACACGTGGAGCAATGGATTAGCATCATCCTTCACATTTATTCAAATAGTGAGGTACCCAATTAGGGTGTTGATGTATAAAAGTAAACGAAGCAAAGATCGTAGCAGATGTCGTTGTGTAATTTCTGTGTACCATGGGAAGAATCCAACTACCGTATTAATGTATACAAATAATGCTATAAAGATTACTATGTAATCTGAGACACTAAAAGAGATAGATGGATTTGCGACGAGCTATTGTTTTAAATGGGTACTTAAGTTTAAAGTTTGGAGCCTAATTTCGCGTGTTTAGGTTTATGTTGACCTCTGTAAATGTATTGTCATAGCTTGAGACTTACGCAATAATGCGGTAAGTTTGGCTTAGATACGCTTTACTACCGTTTCTATACAACCTTAAGTTTTCTTTATACGAAACCTGAATATAGTTTGTTCAGAATAAGCATTCCAATAATTCTTACACCATGTTATATTTTTTCCCAAATACATTTAGAAATTATTGCAGTGTGGTTACCGAGAGCACAAATCACGTGACGTTAAATCATAGTAGCAGGTAAGATAACAAGCTCATAACTTTGTGATTTTTCATGATATCTTTAAAAAAAATTATACATAGATTCTTTACCTAAAAATACTGGACATGTGTTTCGGGTTTCGCATTTACCTACAAAATTAACGTTGTAACGTTTTAGCAATAGGATTTACTGCATATACTTATCAGAAACTAGCTTTCCGCCCGCGGCTTCGCCCGGGCAGAGTTCGGTTATATCGCGCTTTTTAGATTTTCTTTGGGAATATCAAATTTTTCCGGGCCTATGTTCTTTCTCAGGGTCTAAAGATTGTCTGTGCCAAATTTCATCAAAATCGGTTGAGAGGTTTAAGCGGGAAAGCGTCACAGACAGACAGACAGACAGACAGAGTTACTTTCGCATTTATAATATTAGTATGGATGTGTAGTCTTAAGGTCAAAATCAGTTTAATATTTTGACCTTAATATACATTTCTGCAAAGAACTTTCTCTATGGGACGTTGTTCAGGGCCTGTAGCCAATGTAACATCGCTTCGTAGCGAAGCGAAATCGAATACCAACCAGAAAGAAAAATGGCGGGAACGGTTGATCACGTGATTTATCGCGTCGCGTGGTCAATCGTTTTCGTTATTGGTTGGTTTGGTATTTGATTTTGCTTCGCTACGAAGCGATGTTACATTGGCTACAGGCCCAGTTGTTCATTAGAAAGGTCTGTTCTTACGCCCTTAATGTGTTCAGTGCTGGGAGCCCTTTTGGAGGGTCCACTTGCAAAATGTATGGTGGTACGGCTTATAAAATCTATGAAAAGTGGAAAGTGCTAAATATCCAGTCCATTGTGCTTCGACCAGTTCTTTACAGTTTGACGATTATGTTATTTTCTTTCTTTAGTTATAAACTAGCCTCAATACCAACCTAACGAACCTAACTAAAAATACAGATAATTTATAAGGCTACGGTTAAACCGCTGCGATTTTTTTCCGCGACTGATTTTTTCCCTACAAAATGCTCGCGGGAAAAAACCACAGGTGCGGCCGCTTGCATTAGTCTTCTAGGGGCACAAATTCACGCGATTAAAAACCGCCGCGGTTTAACCGTAGTGCGGCCTCAGCCTTATTCAAAATTTAATTTCCACACATCAATGTCACCAACATGAAGACAAAAAATAGGAATGTAGCGTTATCGATAAAATAATATTTGATTTTCTCAAATAAAAAAAAATATATAAAAAATCAGTTTATTTTATTTTTATTACATTAAAATAAATATGACCGCAATACCATCTGATGGAAAGCAGTGATGCAATCGGTGACGGTAAAGCGAGCTAGTTCATTAAGAGCCTATTCACTCAAAAAAAAAAAAAAACTGTGAATAGAAAGGAAGACGGTAGTTGCGCGAGGTGATGCAATGAACACGACCAACGATGCTGCGCCAGAGGGAGATTGATCTGGCGACTCTTCACGACCAAACTCCCGACACAACAACATTTGGCGCATCCTACCCGGCACCCATAGCAACACAACGTACGTACGGCATCGACACGACGAATCGCTTGACGGCAAGACTTTTTCTGGTGGGTGGTAACTTCTGCCGGCAGCAGATGTTATGGCCTAGCACTGAGAGATTACATTAATTCAAGCCACGTAAATTACCTAAGTACTTACATTATGTACTTATTTTACAATTAAAGGAATTAAAAATTATCATTTTAATTGTGGGACCCCTTTTTTCGTGTAAACAATATTAAATGTAATTTATGATTATTATTTGGTAACAATGCCATAAAGTTAGTGTTGAATTATGTTGATACCATCGGCTCGCGCGTGTGCCGTAATTATTAAAAGTTATTTTTTAATAATTGTTTTATGATATTTTTTTTTATTTTAATCATACACTGATAATAACCGCTGTACTATTTATTGTGATAACCTAAACGCTACTCTGTTTAATATTATATGTATGGATAGATGCTTGTTGCTTGCTCTTTCACGCAAACGTACTGAATGGATTTTGATGAAACTTTAAGGCTTATACAGTACAATATTTATGATATTTTTATGCCGATATTCCTAATAGATACTACTACATATGCAGGTGGAATCGCGGAGCACTGCTAGTAGAGTGGTTCGTTTAGTATGTCTGTTTACACTTAAAATTATCCACCCTGTATAAGTAATCCACCTTCAACAGATTTCTATCAAGTACTAAAGAAACTTAATGTTACTTAATTAACAACAGTAAGTGGATTTGAAATTTAAAGGAGATGTTTCATTTTGGGCCACCACTATGTACACTATACAATATGTAAAGAAAACCCTGTCCGATCCGTGAAGGTATTGTTAGGTATCGTTAACTGATTCTAATAATGCCTACAAAGCCGAGCTAAACTTAAAAAAAAATCCCCCAAAAAAAATAAATATTATTTCGAAAAAGCGAGGTAGCTTAATGCATGTGCGGTAGGCAATCCGATAGCCCCGCCCCCCTTCACCCGCGCATGTATGCGCGGGTGAAGGGGGGCGGGGCATGCGGCACGTGGTCGCATCGCTATTCGCTCCGTCACAAATGGTGTTGTCAGTTTTTAAAAATTACTAAATTTCGGGGAAATTGGAATTAATACCCGGGAAAAAAAGATTATTTCAAAATTCATTATTATTGTTACTGTGATGATTATGTAAAATTTTATATTATATTTGGTCAAGTGTTTACCTAACCTTTATTATCCTTATGGGTCGGACAGGGTTTTCTTTACATGTTGTATAGATAAAAAGAAAAAAAAAATAAAGATTTTCATAAAAATACTACAAAATTAATTTGAATAAAAATACATATATAATTAATTATTTGAAACATTTTTCAGTGAGACAACCCTTTATTAAGGTAGCCATGACAGTGGTTATGACGTTTGATTGGTGACTTTGACAGTTCTATTTTCCCGTTGTGTTCGTGTCGAGAGCTGATTGTGTTTATTTAATGGGCCGTATGTTCGGAATTCATGTTATGTTATTTTCGCAGTCATATGGTAGATAATATAGATACGATAGCCTTAGATACATGACACCTAAATCAAATGTCACTGTCAAAATCTTATTTCGCTTATTGCTAACCACCATATTTATTAGTAGTTGTGTTGCACTCCTTGGCCGAGTTAAATTGAATTTGTATAAAAACTAAGCCAAAATTAACATTAAAAGCAGTTAACCATAGCGTAACTATACCTAGCATTAAGTGTACAATGTACTGGCCCAGGCTCCATACATTTCTGAAACATTTCCTTTAGCGATGAAGGAACGATGCCTATAGTAAATAAATATAAATTAATGTTACCACTTTCTAGTTTTTTTATTTAAAACACATGTTTTTGGCTTAGGAATTAGGAAGTAGAGTAATTAAAACCATTTTATAAAATAAATCCATTTCGAGAAAAAGTTCTCTTTCAGTTTCCCTATGTAGCTATGTAAGAACACGCATTGCAAACTACATATCTACATACCTAACATATGTCACCCGAAAGGGAATCCCCAAAGGGAGTATTGTTAAACCTTCAGGGACACAATGACAGTGATTCCAGCAATACATGTAAGTCTATTCATTTATTAACCAGTCAGAAATCAAGCCTACAAAACAAGTTTTCACACAAAAAGTCTCAATTACAGGTTTGAACCGTCACGCTCAACTAATATCAACAATTACGAAGAAAAAAAAACGCGAGTTCAAGATTTGTTTGCTTTTGACGTAATGCGCAATTATTCTTTTTTTAAACGTCAGAATGCAAATAATAGTCTTGCCAGGTGTTAAATTTTTACTCAGAATTATTCTTTTTGCGGATATCACTTTCAGTTATCGAGTACGTACTAAAAAGTTAGCAGTTAGCAATGGTGCGCTCAGAAATAGCAAGGACTTAATGGACTCATTATGAAACAATTAACTGAATAGGTCGCGGTACGTGAGCATCAGATGATGTTTGCTGTAATATTTTTTTATTAGGTAATAGCTGGCAATTTTTTTCAATATACCTAAGTACTTACGATTTTATTTTATTTTTCGTAACCATTATTTCGAACTGACACCTAATTCAACTGACATGAAACCAATATCTTTCCGGCCAGGTAATAGCGTAACACATTATCAGTAGCTATTGCGTTATTTACTTTGTTCAGCAAAGATATTTTTGAATATACGGAGCAATGGATGATCACCTAGCAATACGCTTCAAAATGATTGCAATTGATAATAATAGTGTTACGTTTACATTTCAGTCTAGTTTATCCAGAACATTTTTTTTCAATTCTAATATTTAAAGTACGACAGCTGAATTGAATGATAATTATTAATCAAAATTAATAAAAAAAATAGCTTACAGCCAAAAATCTTTTAAAAAGATTGATAAGTGAAACAGCTTACTTTCCTTGCCGATAACAATGTTTAAACATATGTAGTTCCCTGTCAACAATGATGGTCAATGTCCGCTGTGGAGAATTAGCTTTATTCTGTTGAGTAAAACACTGGCCATCTGTTGCAACGTTATCTAAACAGAATACTTTTTCATTGGAATGGAATTAAAGCCGCGAGTTGTTCGAAATTATTTAGTTTTAAGTGCCCCTGGCTGGAGGCTTTAATTTTAATTAAGGCATCCACAGGAAAGTCCGGTTAAGTAGTTACGGCCTCTAATGGCCACCTACGAGATGCCATAAAAAAAAAACAGGCAAGCATAGGAACACGGGAGGGTTTTAGTCAGTAAAAGTCTGACACGCCCCCGTCCGGTCATTTGACGATTTCCCACATGGCGACTAAAAATGCAAATTGATGCATTTTTAGTCGCCATGTGGGAAATCGTCAGCCACTGACTGATATGATAGGACTATACTAAAAACTATCTTCTGTCCTTTACTTCATGGAATAGATAGAAAAAAATGCACTGAACTTAAATATAGAGTTTGTGATCAAGAAAATCAGCCCCATGGTTTACATATAACAGCAATATGTTACCTATCCTTCGGGTAAGTAGATATACAGTATGTTAACTAACAGAGGGCGTTCCCGTTAACCCGAAATAGTATAGCATACATACATGCTAAAAACAATATTTCGATTCGAAAACAAAATGTTTTAAAATTTTTTCCAATAAGAAAATTTTCAATAAAAATTTTAAATTGACATGTAAAAGAAACACACTGTACACGCGAACATGAAAGACGGCAACGTCGCAATTTATTTATACATGACGACTACTATTTTGATTTAAAACAAGGGGTTTCAAATTTATTTCCAATTAGAATTCCAATTAGAATCGGATTTTTTTATGCTTATTTTTCTAAGCTGATATTTTTATTTTAATCTATTAATGATATATATTAACGAGTTTAAGGGAACGCCCTCTGTTATTTAACATACTGTATATACTTACCCGAACGATAGGTGGACTTTAGTTTTGTTCCTTATTTCTGCTGAGGTAATTCTATCAACGGACCAATTGAAATGGCGTTGGACACGTCACATGCTACGTCGTAAGACAGAAAAATGGAGTAGACAGGTAACACTCTGATACCCAAGAGACGGAAGCAGAAAACGGGGACGTCCAACAAGAAGGTAGGAAGATGACTTCCGCTTGGACTTGGGACCTTTCTGGACCAAAGTAGCAATAGACAGAGTGCAATGGAAGCAGTTGGAGGAGACTTATGTCAAAAGACATACCGAACTCATCATCATCATCTCAGCGTATAATCCCGGTCGCATCCGCGCGGCTTTCGCGTTGGAGCCCGGGGTCCGCTAAAATTACACAGGAGTCGGGCGGGGCTCCTGCGCGCCGTTTTGCGGCGGTGCCCTAACTGTAACTCGTGCCTTTCTTCTGTTCCTTTTCATGTTTGGCGATTTTTGACTTTTACGAGTGCGGCTGCCGTCTGACCACTCAACCCCGAAAGGGAAGCCGGCGTCAGGGCCCTGTCCGTATATCAGCAGGTGAACCGTCTGGCAGGTGGGGTTGACTTGAGTCCCAAAGATGGTGGTGGGACCCCAATGCACCCTAACTGAGAACACCGAACTGAGGGGCATTTTATAAAAACAATACAAACACTGTAAATGTATTATTATTATATGTTACCTATCTATCATATTTTTCTTTTTTTATCCCGTCACTTTTCCCTTAAGCTCCCATGTCTGTTTCCCCCAAAATTAGCAACAAATTTACAGTGAACAGACTTCAGAACATGGGCTTAAAAGAGGTCACGAATTTGTGTAAGTAGAAGCAAATCTCGCTCAAAATAACTCCGGTCTAGCTTAGATCTATCTTGGTCAAATATAGGCCCCTTCCGAGGCTTGGCATGAATTAAAATCGCGCCATTTCGTTCTAAAACTGAATGAAATGGGCCAGTAAAAATATCTTCGTCTTAAATAAATTGGTATCGTCTGCGGAGCGGATAGCGGAATTAGTTCAATTAGGTTGTTGTGTATTCTGTGAGTTAGGACGGAATGCTATTGGATTAAATATGTCTATTGTTTTGTGCAAGTTTCTGTTAGATGTGTAGCAGTCGTGGTGGCCTAGTGGTTAAAACACCAGCTTATCAAGTATGAGTGTGCGGGTTCGATTCCAGGCCAGGCAAGTACCAATGTAACTTTTCTAAGTTATATGTACTTTCTCATCTTGGACACCAATTTACTGATTACAAGGTGAAGGGAAACATCTTGAGGAAAACTGGTCTTTAAATCTAAAATCGCCAACCGGCATTGAGCAAGCGTGGTGATTACGCTCAATCCTTCTCTGTATAAGAGGAGACCTGTGCCCAGGTGTGGGACGATAAAAAGGTTGATCATGATGATGATGATTATGTGTAGCTAAGGGAAATTTTTAGTTTGATATAACAAAAAACACATCGCCCACGGCAAAGGTAGTATGAAGATCTAGAAAGGTGGGCAGGAGGGGCCATTATGGCTAGATATCGGTCAAGACAGTTCCGTACCCAAGAAGTGCCAACGGAACACCTAATCCGCCGCTCATGAACCGTTATAGGAAGACAGTTGAAATTTTGACAGAGTGTGTAAGCGCATTTCTACCGCTACTATGACAGAAAAACATTAAAAATAAAATAAAGTAAAACAAATTATATATATACCGTTTTTTTTTTAAATTACGCTCTGTGTCTGCTCTTGACCACGATCTCGACTGATAAAAACTGATGGATGGGGTCTCCCCAATGGAACGAGCGTGCCATAAGAACAAAGGGTTCCCTCTTCACGCTCTCTTCAGTTTGGTTTTGAGTAAAATAACAAGTGAATTTCTTAATGCTGGCTATCTGTATGTAATTGATATCGATATCAATTAATTGATTCACCATTCAGTACTGAAATAGGCCACCCGGTCTCTCCATATCGGTTGATTTTTAAATTATATCAATAAAAGTAAGTAACCCAAAGATATTCCGTATGGACTAAGTAAGTACTAAGTAGGCTCGACATACTGTCACTTGTAATGCACTTAATTCCGATACATTATTACTTAACATATCTCTAAGAGATAATACGCTGTACGAATAAAACGTGTAAGCGATATTATCTTGTACAACTAAAAGGCTTTAAGTTGAGATACTAATAGTTTTGATTGCTACGAAATTCAATACTTTTTCGTAAAACTTTGCATAATTTACATCAAACAGAACAAACACTATTGAGAACATGTTTAATCGCTCCCTTGAACATATAATTAGACTTGTTCGAGTAAAAAATCAAATTAAACAAACCTTTTTTAGAAACGCAACCAAATTAACTTTACAATGTCGTGATAAGATCGCGGAGTGCCGGCTCGCCTACGTCGAATGGACGCGGCTACTTTGAGCTAATCAAGTTAACTCGACTGTCACCGAACGCACTCGGGAACTCGGAACTTCTAAATAGTCCACGGACATTCTACAACAACTCTTCATAGTATTAGGTAAAATAACTCCTAGGACGCTGTTAGACTTCGCCTAGCTAATGGATCGCTCCTCTATGCTTAGAACGTAAAACTTTTATGGATAAGTAGAATTGAGTTAGTAGTTGTGTCGAAAATAGCGTGTAAGTTGCTCTTAGTTCAGCTTTTGTTGTGTTGAAATGGGGAATGAGAGTTTATCAAAATGTTTTAGTCAAGTTACAATGGCAAGTGGGTTTTATAATGGTTGTGCTGTGTAATTAGTTGCCGTTTATATTACATTTGTCTCGTCGTAATACTTAGTTTGTATTTTTAACTATGTTTTCTGTTATTATTTCATGTCCCAAATTGCGCAAGCTACATAGTTTGATAATCATTTTGGTGGATACTGAACTGGCTGTATCTTTACAGATGACTGTAGAAATAATTTGATCATAAATTAATTAACACTTACTTGGTGAATCAGCAAGCAGATCGCTGTCGTCATGCGATGGTGATTTAACAGATCCCGGCGACATCTTCACGGGCGCATGCGGTGACGGAATTGGCCCGGATCCGGCGCTGCCGGCGCTGCTGACCGGTCCGGCGTTAGCGTTGTGTGACGTAGTGATTGTTATCTCGCCATTCGACGCCGCCAACCTGCGTAACGTCAGTATTAACACATCATTATTTTGTAAATGCATGTTAATTGGGTGATTGAAGTATTCGATGCATCAAATTAACCTCTGATATGGGAATTAATGTAATCAAGTAGGTGTTTTACAATTTGTGTGAAAAGTTATGGTTATTAGTTTAATCGTTTGAAAGCAGCTACAGATGCAGTAGAGGACACGTTTCAAGATTGTTGTAAATTTTTATCAAGAAGAATATATGTAGGTATTATGCTTTAGTTTGTCGTCATTGTAGCTTCAATCAAATTAAAACTAGTATCAGTTTCTGAGCTATAAAATGTTGAAAGGAAAATTTTTATTCATTGTAAAAATATCCACGCTGTCTATTGAACATTTTATAAAGAGTGTTTCCGAATAAAATCACAGAGAACCACAAGCGTTCGGCGTGATCCGATCATCGTGTTTTTGACATTCGCCGTAACAAAGCCGAACTTTGCCGTAAGTTATATGGTAATCTAAGACAAATGTCGGATAAAGTCAATTAGATGTTGGTATTTTTATCTCAGATACATTTAAATGTAAAAGAAAACTTGTCGTGTTCAAACTGTGAAGAGATATCTGTTGCAGTTTATTTTTGCTTGTGCTTAGTGAGTAACGTTTCGAATACGATTCCTGTAGAATACCGTCAAAGTCTCATTTTTGAGGCTGTTTTAATGTCTAACTCTGAGAATTTGGACTGAAAACCAGCGAATCATTTAATTATAATTGATGGTGTTTTCAAACGAATGTCCAAAATATTGTTGACAATAATATGATTTTAAGCGTTTTCAATTTAAAAAAGAGAGCGGGTGTTAAATGTGTAAACTTTCGTGTAAAGTAGAAAATGCTCAGGATGTAATTTCCTATAAGATATTTTTTTTCTAGGAATCAGTTCGACATTTAATTTTTGATGAACGATATCTTTTGATTTAGGTACGAACATTCCTATAAATTCTAATTAGATCTGTGTTCATACTAAACTTTACGAAGAGTTTTAAGTACCTATTAGTATACCAAAACGAACACACCCGTAACTTTGAGGGGAAGATAGGGACTATCACTAAATTTTCAAACGGTACTTTTTCAATGTCACTAAACAATGGAGGCCAATTTTTCTCAATCAGCACCAAGATAAGCCATCCGACGCGTAGCGTTTGTCGTTTTCCGTTTATGAGTCATATTATAAGAGGTATTATGTAATTGAATTAGTATGAACGACAATACGATTTAGTTACGAGTTCATGGTCTTGTTTCTTGTGATTATGATTCAGATCTAATTGGATGTTTATGTAAGACTCTCTGAGCAGGTTACGAAGTTTTAGACAGACAGATTTAGATGGACATCGGCGCCTATTCCCTTGTTCAAAAACTAAACTAAATTTAAGTTTAGTGCATATTTTTATTTCTATTTCATTATGAAAAGGACATAATATATAATAATAATTTAGTCCTGTCAAATTAAGATACTTCAAAGACGTGATTAAAAAAACATGGCGACTAAACATACGTCAATTTACGTTAGGCGCGGACTAATTTGATTGGACTGAGCTTAATAATTATCTTCTGTCCTTTTCTTAATGAGATAGAAAGAATAAGATGCATTGAACTTAAATTTAGCTTCATCTGCCAGATCAATTTCCAACTATGTTGAGGTCGGTTACTTCACAGACAGTTTAGAAACGATTAAAAATTAGTCATTGGCGCCGATTCTGTTGCTCACAAACTAAACTAGTTTTAAGGTAAGTGCATCTTTTTCTTTCCATTTCGTTAAGAAAGGGATAGAAGATAACATTTTAGTTTAATCCTGTCAAATTAAGATACTCCATAGACAGTTTAGACGCGATTATAAATATGGCGACTAAAAATACGTCAGTTTACGTCAGGAGCGCACTAATTTGACAGGTCTAAACTGATATTTTATCTTTTGTCCTTTTCTTAATGAAAAAATAGAAAGAAAAAGGTGCACTGAACTTAAATTTAATTTAGTTTGTGAACTAGGGAACCGGGGCCAGTGTCTGACTTAAGTGTTTTAATTGACATATTTTTAGTCCCTTTGTTTTAATCACGTCTAAACTGTCTATGCAGTTTCTTTTTTTTTGTCGTGTGGCACTAGTTATGACTTTGAGCCAATTTCAAAGTAAAATAAAAATCTTCAAAAGTTCTTCTTTCTTTCTCTTATGGCTTCGCACGGCTTGTGGATTTAGCAAATGTCACGTAATGAATTATTCATGTCGAATAATAATAATTATTTTAATTATGAATAATTTAAAAGTCCACTGAAAAATGAGCGTGGCACTCATCTTAGCTTCCCGCCAAAAACTCCATGGAAGAATCATCCTTGAAAGGACTAAAATGATAATATTCTGTCCTTGTCTTAATGACATGAAAAGAAAAAGATAGACTGAGCTAAAATTTAGTTTAATTTGTGCACTAGGAAATCGGCTTCATAGGCTGGTTACCATTACCCAATAGGTTACTGAGAGGTCACATGTAACAACAGTGGTCCTTTAAAAAAATGGTAACTATAGAAATTACATAACTGAAAAATAGGGGGAAACGTTAAATAACGGATTTTCCTTATTTCTTGTGCTTTCAAAAAGTTTTTGGTTAATTGTATTAAGGGTGAATTTTTGCATAAGGGAAGCCGGTTAGAAATATTTACCTGACAGCAGGTCAAGCTACCCGAAACAAATATTCCTAATCAACCTTGTGTCTTACCTAATACTTTACAGATAAAGTTGAAAATCGTTAAGCACTTTTGTTGGATGGGGAATAGCATTGAATTCGCGCGAGAGTGACCGACCCGACATCGTGAACGCTTTTTGTTTTTTACTCTTTGTGTTTTTTTAAGATGTCAGTTTTTTTTACTACTTTAAAAACTTTTTTATATTGTTTATAGATATTAATAGGTTAGTGCATGTACGAACGACAGTAAGTCAAGTGACCCGAAACTGTCCAATATTCCCAATTAACCTTGAGCTTAATGCTATTAGATAAAGTTCAAAATCTAATAAAGATCTGCCAAATTGTAGTAGCTTTATGTACTGCCGTCTGTACCTCTATATGATATGATATGTACTTGTCTAGATTCCTGTACCTACTTCTTTATCTTCCATCCATACTAATATTATAAATGCGAAAGTAACTTTGTCTGTCTGTCTGTCTGTTACGCTTTCCCGCTTAAACCTCTCAACCGATTTTGATGAAATTTGGCACAGACAATCTTTAGACCCTGAGAAAGGACATAGACTACCTTTTATCTCGGAAAACATTTGATATTCCCGAGGGAAATCTAAAAAGCGCGAAGCCGTGGGCGGAAAGCTAGTACTTAAATATTACAATAAGCCAAAGTGACACAAAACAGCTCGCTAAGCTTGCATTACATACATATATTTTTTTCTGTAAAACTACCGTATATCGTGTAACAATGATGTTTGAGGGTCTCACCCGAGTGCAGCGGCTACAAATGAGGTGCGCGCTTCATTAACTGCGCCTGCATTAGCGGTAATTGCTGGCTAATTAGGACCTCATCCGTTGCAACGAGCACACCCACACACATGCACTTTTATAACTGTGAACGTGCATTTGATGCGATGTTACGTCGACTCGGTTTAATTTATCTTTTATCAAGTCATCAAGCTAAGTAACAGCCAGGGCTGACTAATTAGCTAAAGAATATTTTTATTGAATCCAATTTGTTGCTACAGTACTAAAAATTACCTAGAAAGTAATGAAAGAAAGAAAGGAAAAACGTTTATTTGCAGTAAACATGACGCAAGAGTTTACAAAAACATAAAAAATAAGAAATAGTTGAGGGAAACATGCGTCACATCCACGCAAAACGGCTGTCGCGAATGAACGAATGAATGAATGAATGAATGGATGAATGATGTGTTGAAGTGAACCAATCGTAAATAAAACAGGATTGTGGTTATGATATTCTTGTTTAAAAGTAGCATAAAGTTGTAACCATCTATTTTGGCGACGTATAATCATAATGTATGGCTTGCGTTAATTTATTTGTCTTTTCTTAGTAATCAATTAATATGTAAATTAAACTAGCACCCTTTATGCTACGGTAAATAAATACTGCACGTATATATCGTGAAGCGATAATAACGCACACAAACATGTGAAGATGAGCTCATTCGCACACACACACAATACCACTGAATGAGTATGAGTAACCAACGCACACAAACTTGTAAGTCATTAATTGTTCCTTCAAATTCATCAGAGGTACACGACATCGAAACTACGCCTTTGCGAGATAATTATTTTAAAAATATATATATACTTAACCGTTCGGTTGCAAATTTAATTAAAGGTAAACTTATTTTTTTTTTTTGGCGTTCGTATACTTGTGTGACCTTTAACGTGTGTGTTAAAGGGTTGGTTTTAATAATTGGTACCTTTATTGTACTGGAATTGTGCTGAAATGTTAATTATATAGGTATTTTGTCAGTTAACGAGATAGTCAGTAGAGAGTTGTTAATGACTAATAGGCAATAATAAAAAGTCTATGGAAAACTTTTCTGATGTAGGTTTTCTAGTACTTTTTTTGTATAGGAAATTATCAAATTCCCTCTCTGGCAGAGCGGAAGAGCGTGTCTGACTTTTACTCACTAAAACCCACCCGCGTGTCTTCATATACTTACCTCTGCGCCGGTTTCTCTTTTGACTAACCCGCAACCCTGACCCAGGCATCGGTCTTCTCTCTGACATGCCCTTCCGCTTCGCCCAGAGCGGGAAAGTTCATTCGATGAATTTCCATCCAAGTAAAAAAGGATAAGACCTTACTGTATATTTTTAAATAGATACAAGAAAAATTAATTCACTGTAGCATAACCACTGTCCTTGGCCTACATAATAACTTTTGGATATTTCACACTTCCTGTGACCCAAGGGTTGGCTTTTACCTTGGTCAGAGGATAAGCCATACAACGTAGGAATGGCGCCAGTCTCTGGGGCACCACCTACGTTACCAGTCGACAGCGATGCTGAGGAATATTTGGACGCAATATTTTAGTTTTTTTTATAGTTTTACTGGGCAGCTGTGTACTGAGAGAGGTGGAAACAGAGTAGGGAGGGCTTTGGCCAGCTGTGGTACATAAGTAGTTTTAATTTGTTTAGGAAATTATATTTTAATTTCAATAGTTTGTTGTGTATTTAAGTATTAGAAGATGGTCATATTAGATAATGCTCAAACTACGGAAATAAAGTCATTTAATAACTTTTATTAATATAAATTAAACTTATGTAATAACTGCCATTAATCATAATTAATAATGTACTGTCCGTGTCTTCTTTCTACTTACCTATAATGAAACCATCCTTAATTATTTAAAAATGGAATTCTTTCAAAATTAATATGGCCAGTAATATAAAATGGCCGCCTAAAGGTACGATTATACCTAAAGATGAGAATTGTTTTTTTAAGGTCAATAATTGCTTTTTAATATACTGAATCGTCTTTATGGAAAAAATGGAACACTCTTGTCAGTATAAATTGTCAGACATAATATTATATTGCGTAGTTGGCGAGATTCGATTCGGTTTAAGGCGATAATTTATGTTTAAATATATGCGGTTACAAGGAATTATGATAGTTACGTCATTGGTTGTATTTTAACTCATTTGCGTTGGAGTTGAGTTCTTTTTAGACACAATAATAATAATAACCAAAGAAAGAAAGAAATAATACTTCAATTTAAATGTTATAATGATACTTGTTTTACGGATTTATCATTAAAAATGTCCTTTTTGAAAATAAAAATCATCATTCATCATCATTTTCTGAGCACAAGTCGTAGTTGTCGATGGTATGATAGTGACGTACATTGTTGAGGTTCTCGAGTGCGCCCTAAACTGTCAGTCTATCCTGACGTAAATGACATTTCGTTAGTGTTCGTCAAAGAGTCTTCGTCAAAGATTAAAGCTGCGTTCACACCAAAGTTTGGGAATCTATGAAAGACGACAGACAGTTGACTTTATGTTTGGTGTGTACGCGGCCTAAGGGGCGAAAACAACTGCAGGTGCGCCAAAACCGAAATAATGTCAATATGTAAACCGTCAATGTTGCCAGTCTAAAAAAAATATGCGTGTTATTGTAGTTTTGGAATTATCTTATATTCCACATATTCATCATTGAGGATTTAAGATATAAGACAATTATCAGGAAATTCAATCGACATAAATAGCAAGCCTTGTTTTATAAATTATAAACTAGTGCTTGACCGCAATCCCGTCTGATGGTAAGCAGTGATGCAATCGTTGATGGTAAAAAGCGCTAGATTATTAAGAGCCTATTCACTCTAGCTTTGAAGACACGTTTTAAGTTTACCAATAGACTTAAAACTAAAACACCTTAATCGTTTTAAAATAAGTCAATTCTATAATTATTTAATGCTGTGAATCGGTAGTGTTAATTTACAGAGAAAAACGCGGACAAAAAGTTTGCACTCAATTCTAAAAGAAAAAATGGCACAGGAGTTAGTGGAGTCGAAAACAACATCATTATTTATACTATATACTTAGTACTACGCCTCGCGGCTTCACCCGCGTAGATTTCGATAGATTTTTTTTTATATGCTCCGCTCCTATTGGTCGCACCGTGATGTTATATAGACTACAGCCTTCCTGGATTAATGGACTATCCAACGCAAAAGAAGAATTTTTCAGATGGGACCCGTAGTTCCTGAGATTAGCGCGTTCAAACAAACCAAACTCTTCAGCTTTATATATTAGTATATATTAAATAATGATTGACAGATTGCAGTCCATAAGTGACCTTTTCAATATTATATAAATGCGTAACATTTTAATAAAGCAATTATTAGGAAGTACGAAACTTTCTCTTAACATTTAAGATTACATTTTCCTTTTTCTTTGTCACAAATAAAATAATGTCAAATGTCATAACATGAGTATCTACCGTTTAAGTTCAGATATTAAGTAAAACTTTAGTGCTATAACTTATATATATATATGTATATATATATATATATATATATATTATAAATTATAAACCAGCGCTTGACCGCAATCCCGCCTGATGGTAAGCAGTGATGCGATCGTTGATGGTAAATCGCGCTAGTTTTTACAATAAAACTTTTTATGTAAGGTTAACGTGTCTGTGGAAGTATTTGGTAACTGATTTCACAGTAAAACGTTTATAGGTACTCTTCATTCATAACGACCCTTTTATTCTTGATCTGACTCGCAGCACTATCCATACTAATATTATAAATGCGAAAGTAACTCTGTCTATCTGTCTGTCTGTTACGCTTTTCCGCTTAAACCTCTCAACCGATGTTATATCTTTAGGGATATACTGGCGCCAATCAAAGTAGAACTCCCATAAAATGCGAATTACAATTTTAATAAAAAAAGCTTGTTGCAAGTACAGAGGTTCTGAGGTAAGTGGGGGTAGGATGCTAAGGTAGCCTTATTTTTTATATTAAAAAAAGCGCCGGTAATTAAAATGCTAGATGCAAAACACATTAGGAGGTGTTATTAAAATAATTGTAGGCGTTAAGCCTAAACAACCGATTTTGATGAAATTTGGCACAGACAATCTTTAGACCATGAGAAAGAACATAGGCTACCTTTTATCCCGGAAAAAATTGATGTTCCCGAGGGAAATCTAAAAAGCGCGATATAACCGAACTCCACGCGGGCGAAGCCACGGGCGGAATGCTAGTATTACATAATTTTTATCAATGAATTTATAAACTTATCAATAGCTTTTTTTTTGCTTTTATTAATTTCATTAAAGGTAGTGTTTTATTAATGAAGTAGCTTTCCGCCCGCGGTTTCGCCCGCGTGAATTTCTAATGTTAGTTAGAAGAGTAGTGGTTATATCGTGCTTTTAGATTTCCCTCGGGAATATCAAAATAGAAGGTAGCCTATGTCTTTTCTCAGGGTCTAAAGATTGTCTGTGCCAAATTTCATCAAAATCGGTTGAGAGGTTTAAGCGGGAAAGCGAAAAAGCCAGACAGACAGACAGAGTTACTTTCGCATTTATAATATTATTATGGATTTCCTACGTAATTGTCTACTATTGACAATACAAAGGAAGAAAATATGTAAATGAAGGTCGACTATAATATTCCTTGCTTCATCATCCTCCCCATCCATCATCACCCATCCTTTATTTATCCTTCTTTTCTTTTTTCTTTCTTCTTTCATCGTCATCCTTCCTATTCCTAAGTTTTTTAAGAGAATAGGCTTAAGAAACTAGTGCGCTTTACCATCAACAATTGCATCACTGCTTACCATCAGGCGGGATTGCAGTCAAGCACTAGTTTATAATTATTAAAAAAAATATTAAAAAAAGAATTTACTTAATAAGTAATTTTTTTTTTTAAATTCAAATCAATTATACTACACAATTTTTGAGTATTTGTGTATTTATTGTTTTATTCATATTTATACAATATGTAAAGAAAACCCTGTCTAACCCGTGAAGGTATTGTTAGGTATCGATAACAAAGCCGGGCTAAACTTAAAAAAAAATACCCCTAAAACAATAAATATTATTTCGCAAAAAGAGGTAACTTAATACATAACAATAAACGATTTCATTTCATATGCGGTAGGCAACCCTTCAGAGGGCGACAGGGAGCAGGGCACGCGGCACGTGATCGCATGGCTTATAAAAATACCGTCGAAATGGTGTTGTCACTTTTTGAAAAATTACCAAAATTAGGGGGGGAAGTTGGAATTAATGCCCGGGAAAAAACTATTATTTCAAAATTCATTCGTATTGTTGCTGTGATGATTATGTAAAATTTTATATTATATTTGGTCATGTGTTTACCTAACCTTTATTATCCTTATGGGTCGGACAGGGTTTTCTTTACATATTGTAAATACTTTATCGTACACCAAAAACATACATTAAATAAAAAATACATTTAACACTACAAAACATGGGCGGTCTGTATGGCGGTAATTGGTCTACAAAATCAATTTAGGAACAGTAACGTCTCTATATCTTCTCCTGTCTCCATCGGCGCGTATTATATCAAGTTAATATGGGCAACCACATCGTTTAGTAGACTTGAGAATGCTTTATTTAGTTGAAAGTATTATTAATTATTGTACGTGATAATAATCATTTATTATTTATCGTCACATTTCACGAACTATATGCACTTTTCTTAACAATAAAATTAACCCTTCATACTCCGACATTATTGCGTTCACAATTATTATTAACTAGCTGCGCCCCGCGGTTTCATCCGCGTAAGTTTCGAGACCGTGGGAATATCGGAATAAAAAGCACTTCGCAAAGTAGCTTAAGTTACTCCTTATTACATCAGCTACCTGCCAATAAAAATCCCGTAAAAATCGGTCCAGCCATTTCAGAGTTTAGGCGGAATAAACAGACAGATTGATAGAAAATGTAATTTTTGTTGAAATAGTATCAAAATAATTTATTTTTAATTGGTTTAGATGCCACTTAGCGTGATACGTATATAACTAATTATTGTCATTGGTACTGTGTTGTCTATGATTAAAGTATTAGTCTTGTAGCCACAACTAACGCGTTTTCATTAGGTTATGGGCCCAGGCTTCTTTTTCAAAGTAGTTCGTAGTGTGAAATTCATAATTTTCCATAATGTCTACCGCGGACACAGTTCATACACAGTGAATGTACCAAAACTGAAGGGGCGTGAAAATTATGAATTTCACAATTTTGGTGTATGTACCATACATATATGCATGTAGTAAAAAACGGTTATTTCAATATTAAAAACGGACACTGCATTTTCATTTATATGTATGCATCAAGATGTAAATAATAATTATTTATTAAGATGCAAATAAAGATGAATTATTGCTTGACATTTGAAGCCAATGGATACCTATTAATAGATCGGTAATTGTTTTTGTCGAGCAAATACCTTGGTTCACATATTTTTTATTAAGAAAAGAACTTAAACTGACCTGAATAATTGCTTTCAAAATAATCTCTTATATATTAAATTAAAGTGACTCGAGACAAAAGTCTTCGACCAGTGTGTGTTACCACTGGATCTTCCACCAGTGATGACTTATGGAACTGAGACGTCGTCGCTAACAAGAAAGCTTATAAGAAAGCTCAAGCCATAAAAGAATGCTCAAGGTCACACAAAGGGTAATGGAGAGGGCTATGCTTAGGGTTTCACTGGGTGATCAAATCAGAAATGAGGAGATACGCAGAAGAACGAGAGTAACCGACATATCCAGAAGAATTGCAACACTTAAGTGACAGTGGGCTGGGCATGTTGCCCGTAGGACCGATGCCCGATGGTGCCAACGGATTCTCGAGTGGGGAAGACGCAGCGTAGGTAGACCCCTGACAAGGTGGACCGACGACCCGGTGAAGGTCCCGGGATACCGCTGGATGCGGGAGGGGCTGCACCGCTAGATGATAATATTAAATTAGAACACCTACTTAAAAAGTCTTCTTATTCGATATTTTTTTAACTATAATTGTATTTAAATACTAATATTATAAATGCGAAAGTAACTCTGTCTGTCTGTCTGTCTGTCTGTTACGCTTTCCCGCTTAAACCTCCCAACCGATTTTGATGAAATTTGGCACAGACAATCTTTAGACCCTGAGAAAGAACATAGGCTACCTTTTATCCTGGAAAAATTTGATGTTCCCGAGGGAAAATTAAAAAGCGCGATATAACCGAACTCCACGCGGGCGAAGCTGCGGGCGGAAAGCTTGTTGTATTTAAATCTGCAGGGTAATTGCGTAACATACTCAATGGGTTTCATTTTGACAGTTCAGCAACATTCATTACGTTATTTACGTTGTTGAGCAAATACGTTTTGGAACAAATGGAGCAATGAATTAGCAATACGCTTCGAAATGATACCAGATGATAGTAATAGTCTGTTATGCAATCAGGGTGCTGATTTCTTAGCACTTCGAATGCGATTTATTTAAAAAGTCTGTTTGAGTTTTAGTGCTACAAAATATAAAGCAATGAATCCAAGCACTTCCGTCCTTACATTCGAGTTTATCATCATTGCTGAGCGGATTTTCATGCAGTGTTCACGCCCACTTAAACAGTTTTCGCGGAACATTTTGGCATATTCATTACACACGCTTAAAGTTACTGACGGCCATTTAGCGGGCACGTATAAATCTACCTTTAAGCCGTAAAAAAAAAAGAAAAACATAAGGTTATGTACGCTTATAACGTAAGTCTAAATACCTACTTAATCATCATCATCTCAGCGTTAATCCCAGTCCCATCCGCAGCTTTTCAGTTTTGGAGTCTAGGGTCCGGTTTATCAGTCTAACTGCTGATTTTGGTTAAACTTCGATATTTTCCGCGAAGTGACTGCCGTCTGACCACCACAACCCGAAGGCGATATCTAAGCATTGCAGTTAGACCAATTGTTAGACTTTTGAGCGCTCCAACAACCCGTAACGACTGCCACTAGATGTTCGTATGGCAACCGGAACCAACGGCTTAACGTGCTTTCCGGGGCACGACCAGACCAGTGCAAATATTCATATTCATGCATACAAATATTTGCACTTTACGGGATCGAACCGCGCCTCCTTGCGCAACGGCCGCGTTCGCTACCGCTACTCCACGGAGGCTGTCAATACCTACTTAATATGAATGTAAAATTGTACAGCCTTGAAAACTAGATACATTATAAAACTCCATATAAAATCGACTCTCTACTGACAATGATTTACAATTTTAATGTTACTTTAATTGACGTCAAACGACTGACAATATTTATCTAGATTGTAGGCTAACAGAAATGAGGTATTAAACTTAATTATGGATGCGAGAATTAATGCTTCCAACCAGTAATTATGAGGTGGCATTAACTTAATGTCTTTGAATACGCACACACTGGCACATAACCCACTACGTACATATACACGAATAATAGACGTAGATGTTGTAATAATAATATAATTATTATAGTGATGGCGAATCGCTGTGTTTCACGGGTTAACATAGTGTGACATATTAAAATGATATTTTTTATGAATGTACATTGTAATAATACAAGCCTAGCCTTTTCCTAACTATGATTTTTTTATTTTGGATGGGAAGTCATCAACAATAAAGTTTCAATTAAGAGATAAAGCTGAAAATTTAATAAAGAAATCTGACAGGTTGTAGTAGATTGATGTGCTGTCGTCTGTACATTTACAGGGTAATGCAGCGTAAAACAGGTTAAATTTTGATAGGTAAACATAATAATCCTAGCTGTCTCTTGTCTGGTAGTCAAAGTATCTTGACTGCCAGAAAACAGACATAAGTAATAGAAAATCCAATGTAGGCGGACACCGAGTGATCACCGTGGCATTGAATGACTTAATTACAGAAATGTTAATTTTAGCCCCCTAAGATACAGGCCTAGCCTAGTTTAAGGGACAGGGTTACCTACCTATTGTCATCATCATCATCATCAACCTTTTTATCGTCCCACTGCTGGGCACAGGTCTCCTCTCTCATACAGAGAAGGATTGAGCGTAATCACAACGCTTGCTCAATGCGGGTTGGCGATTTCAGACTTATAAAGTCCAGGTCTCCTCAAGATGATTTCCTTCACCTTCAGTCATTGGTGTTCAAGATATACTCAGAAAGTATATATAACTTGTATTGAAAAATGTATGTTTTGTCCCCATAAATATTTGTATTTGTATTTAAGATTTTTGTGGACTTAATAAAGGTTGGTGTTTGGCAGCTCTGAACAATGAGAGGTAAAAATAAATTATGGGAGGCCTTTCCATAGAGATCTAAGGTTTTGATTGAGAAACTAACTGCAATTTTCTGACTAACTTGCCGACTACTTAATAACAGAAAAGTGCCCATAAAAAGTTTTGATTTACGAACATGAAAGTATCTACCTACTTAATAAATCTCCCTAAAGTGGTTATTGGCTAAGTAACAATTATTTGGTCAATTAAGAATACATTACTTCAGACATTTTAATCATAGAAACGCTTATAAATGCCATTTAAGTTTAAATGCTAATCGAAAAAGTCTGGACCAAAGATATTTTTGCTACAACTACTGTATTAAGATACGAAGTAGGAAGCCTGTATATCGAACTGAGGCTCAGTTCGATACACAGGCTTACGACGATACGAACGTTACGGTAGTCCAAGTTATGTAAATAATACATGGAATACTTACTTACAAAAAAAGAGCAATAAAAACGCCGACCGTATCATCCTTTTACTTCCTCAGCCTATAGATGTCCACTGCTGGACAAAGGCCTCCCCCAAGGCTTTCCACGATGACCGGTCTTGTGCTGCCCACATCCATCGGCTTCCCGCGACCTTCACCAGGTCATCGGTCCACCTTGTTGGGGTCTCCCTACGCTGCGTCTTCCAGTACGTGGCCGCCACTCCAGAACCTTGCTGCCCCATCGGCCATCGGTTCTACGAGCAATGTGCCCTGCCCACTGCCACTTAAGTTTAGCGACTCGCAGAGCTATGTCGGTGACTTTGGTTCTTCTGCGGATCTCCTCATTTCTGATTCGATCACGCAGAGAAACTCCTAACATAGCTCTTTCCATTGCCCTTTGTGTGACTCTGAGCCTTCGTATGAGACCCATTGTGAGCGACCACGTTTCAGTTCCGTAAGTCATCACTGGCAACACACACTGGTCAAAGACTTTAGTCTTGAGACACTGTGGTATCTTGGACGACGAGAAGATGTAGCGTAGCTTTCCGAACGTTGCCCAACCGAGCTGGATTCGCCGAGACACCTCTTTCTCGAAGTTGGACCTACCTAGTTGGACTTTCTGTCCCAGGTATATATACTCGTCAACAACTTCGAGTGCAGAGCAACCAACTACAATTGGAGTGGGTGCGAAATGAGAGTTCGACATGATCTTCGTCTTATCCATGTTCATTTTTAGACCCACTTGTTGGGAAGCTCTGCTGAGGTCATTGAGCATTTTGCCCAAGTCTTCCAGGGTCTCAGCCATGACCACGATATCATCTGCGAAGCGGAGATTAGTGATGTACTCGCCGTTGATGTTGATACCAAGTCCTTTCCAGTCCAGGAGCTTGAAGACATCTTCCAACGCAGCAGTGAACAATTTAGGAGATATGACATCTCCTTGTCTCACTCCACGCTGCAGTTGGATCGGTTTCGAGTCCTGATCCTGGAGACGGACTGACATGGTGGCGTTTTTGTACAAACACTTTATCACCTCAATGTATCGATGGTCAATTTGGCACCGCTGGAGAGACTGTAGCACCGCCCAAGTCTCAATCGAATCGAAGGCCTTCTCATAGTCCACAAACGCCAAGCATAGTGGTGTATAACTTGCCGCAGCGTATGAATGTGGTCTATGGTGCTAAAGCCTTTTCGGAAGCCTGCTTGTTCGGGAAGCTCATCCTTTTTAAAATCTTTATATTTATATGGCGTACATAATAAAGATTATTCTATTCTACCCATACTAATATTATAAATAGGTCTGTCTGTCTGCCTGTTACGCTTTCCCGCTTAAACCTCTCAACCGATTTTGATGAAATTTGGCACAGACAATCTTTAGACCCTGACAAAGGACATAGGCTACCTTTTATTGAAAAAAAATTGATATTCCAGAGGGAAATCTAAAAAGCGCCATATAACCGAATTCCACGCTGGCGAAGCCGCGTGCGGAAAGCTAGTTCTAATATAAAATAACAGCATCCTAATAGCATAATACACTATCGCAAACTATTATTCATTTCGAAGGATATTTTTGAACTGTTAAAATAAAATCCATTGCTAAACTGTGCCACGTATCCAACATCCATGTTAATAGGGATGTTTTCTGGAGTAAAAAAATTGATTCTATTTAGTCCGTCATTCAGATTATAGATAAATATTGGATACGTATATTTTGTTATATCAAATAAATAAAAATTGACAAATATAGAAGGCATCAAAGATCAGGAGTGGTGGCTGGTGACGTGACTGGCCGCTAAAAAGTGTAGCGTGCAGTGACGTCACACGAGTTTTCAACGCGCTGTCTCCTCTTCATTTTTTGTTTGTATGAAAAAAGAAAAAATACATGTCTAGTATTTTTTGGAAATCTGACTGACGGACTAATTAGTTTTTTTTTAGTCAAATAGGTACCCTATCCTAGCGCAAGATACGATTGTCACAGAACACATTGAATGTAGGTACTGAGGACACTAGAATACAGTACACTGGAAACATCATCAAAATCATTAGCTTACAGCCAGTCCACTGCGGATTCACGACAACTTTGATCCAGCAGCAATCAGCTACCCTGCGATGATTTTTTTTTTTATAAATTACAAACTAGCGCTTGACTGCAATCCCGCCTGATGGTAAGCAGTGATGCAATCGTTGATGGTAAGGCGCGCTAGTTTATTAAACCTACTCACTCAAAGGAACTGAGTAAATAGGAAGGAAGACGGCAGTTGAGCGCGGTGATGCAATGTTAAACCCAACAACACGACCAACGATGCTGCGCCAGAGGGAGATTGATCTAGAGAACCTCCACAACCAAACTCCCGACACAACAAAATTTCGCGCATCGTACCCGGCACTTACATCGCAACACAACTGCTCAGACCCGTCCTCCGTACGGCTTCACCAGATATCCGACCGATGTTGTGGCCTACCACCGAGCCATCGTCCTCACGGCTATCGATTCGCTATATCCATTCATGAACAGTCATTGGGTCAACGACAAATATTAGCTTTAGCTTGCTTATTCTGTGAGCTACGTCGAAAACAACACTAATATATTCAGCGCGATATCTCCGTAACATCTATTTATTACCATTACTTGCTGGATTAGACGCGTCACGGGCGCTACGGTAATTATAGGCGGAATACTTAATGTTCCACCTAATTATATATCGTATTAGCTGGATGTCTCCGCTTGCCTGAAGCTGACTTTCTAAATGTCTGGTGTAAATAGTTGTGTCTCGGTGTATAGGAGTTCGGTGTCATGTGTTTCTAGTTCGGAATTGGCAAGTTTCGGTATGTGTAATACCGAAAATTACCAAGAAGAAGACTTTAGGCTTACCTATACTAATATATAAAGCTGAAGAGTTTGTTTGTATGTTTGTTTGTTCGTTCGTTTGTTTGTTTGTTTGTTTGTTTGTTTGTTCGCGCTAATCTCGGGAACTACTGGTCCGATTTGAAAAATTCTTTTTGCGTTGGATAGCCCATTAATCCAGGAAGGCTTTAGGCCATATAACATCACGCTGCAATCAATAGGAGCGGAGCATAACTAACTCTACGCGAACGAAGTCGCTGGCGGCCGCTAGTTTATGATAATAGGATATTTTGAAGAGACAGTTTGATAATTGTTTGATTGGTTGTGATTGTGACTGTTTTTCAGTCACAAACAGTCATCAAATTTTATTGCACCTTGCAATTTTACCCGCATAGAACTAAATCTCGGTGGAATATTGTCAAAAATAGTATCGTGTGTTCTAATACAGTCTTGGTCTATGAATGTTTCAAACATGTAAATCCGTTTAGTCGTTTTAGAGTAAAAGTGAACCAAAAAAAAACTGACCAGGAAAAAATAAATAAATAAGTTTATATGCAATCTGCTGAGGCGACGCACAAAAACTACCTAATTTATTCCATAATATTGACTCACCGAAAGTTCGTAGTGTAGTTTTGAAGGAGTAGTCAAAACTACACTACGAACTTTTAAAAAGTAATAAAAAAACCGAATCGTAAACCAAAGTAAGTATACATTGTAACAACCACAAGAAAATCTAACATTAACCGACAAATACGCAAAGTGGTTCTTCCGTCGCGCGGCAATGCAAAAGCAATTATATTTTAACTACTGTATATTATCTGTGTGTGTGTCTGTCAGTAAGTCTGTGTGCGACCCGGCCAGACCAGAATGCTCTACTTGTTTTTAATCAAGACATTTATTAACTGTTGATTTTCCCGTTTCTTTTGTAATAAATCTTATCGAATTATGCGACAGCGCGGCCGTTGTAAAGTTTTGTGTTTGGGTTTTTGTAGCTTTAAATTCAACATACACATAATGTATATCAACGATTACTTTTATATATTCGAAAATCGAATTGAATGGCGTCAAATAGGAGAAGGCTTCTAATGCTGCTGATAATGGAGATGATAACTTTTCTTCGTTTTAAAATAATGCAAACAGAAACTTGTAGCAAAAGATTTTTTTAGAGTATTTTTATACTGACCAACATGTTATGGGCCCACGTGGTGAATTATTATACACGATAGCATAGAATAAAGAGGGGAAGTAGGTTATCTGCGACCCAATCCGCGATTTAATTGCCTACTGTCTTAGGGTTGACGACTGTCCGCGCTTCGTCGGTTACGGTTGTCGCCCAAACCGCTACCAAATATTTATAGACTAAGAGCTTATGTTTAAATTATTTGCTTAGTATTTAGTTTACATATACTAGTCAGTTTTTTTTTTGTAATTTTTATTTTTAGTTTTGTACACATAAAGAACCATTTTTATTTTTAATTAATACAAATATAAATAATACAAACATAACATCTATTGAATCACACATTTAATACAAAATTACAAATTAGCTATAGAAAAATACCTACTTTCTTCGGTTTCGACTATTATGAAACGCGTTGTTATTAAATTTTTAATGTGTAATATATCCGTATCCTTGTAAATAACTTTTAGAAATATAATTTGAAAAATATAAGTCTTTTGTGTGTTCATAAATAGACATACCAACTTTGCAGTTTATGTGATCGTTTTTTAAAAGCTAATGTGCCGAAAAGCCGTGACGCGCGAACCTCGTTCCGTGCTAGCCGCGACTAGCGCAGTCATAGGCACTCTAATATTGTGTTTAGGTGTGTGTGCGGCGACGCATAGATACTATGGCGCACACATACAAGCCGCGCGCGGTCCGTTTGTATGAAGATAACGTACTTCCCTCTCTTTATTCTATGACGATAGTCTCTCTTAAAGAGGAGGCCTGTGTCTTACAAGTGAGAGCATCATAGCCTAATTATATTTATCCTTATTTTTTGTTACATTACTCACTTTACTAATAGTTATAGCATCATCATCATCATCAGCCTCTACTCGTCCACTGCTGGACATAGACCTCCTCCATAGCACGCCAACAAGCTCGATCCTGAGCAATTCTCCCCCAGCCACTACCAGCCAACTTTTTGATGTCGTCGCTCTATCTCGCCCAAGGGCGTCCTACGCTACGTTTGCCGAGTATTGATAGTTATATATATATTTTTTAAACTATAATTATCATAGACTACAGAGTCATCTACATCCTGAAACAATCTCCAAGGATTCAGAATGTATCTACAAAGTTACATGGTAAACTAATTAACGCTCATCCTGACATTTAAATTCAAGTACACAGTCTCAAGTACTAATTTACAATTAAATCTAAGCACGGCATTGTCGCGCTAGCACATGCACCAACTATTTTTTTTTATTATTTTTCCGCACTACCAACACCAGAAAATTGTTTATAAAGTGCGTGAACATGCCATTATTTATGTAATTATATCAGTAACAACGAGTTACATTACATCCTGTATATAATTAACATTAAATATCTAATTAAAGTAGATAATAGTGCGGTGTTCCTACATTTTCCTTACGCCTTTGTGGATACTTAAATACTTAGGTAATAACAGGAACAAAGGTACCTAATGCTTTGGTATTATTTATTCAAAGTATGTATTTAAATTGGACTTATTCCAATGCTCGAGCTGTTTACTGCGTGAGTTTACATTGTACTTTTGTATTTTTTTATACAACATTATTTTCACTTTATACGAAGCCTGAATACAGTTTGTTCAGAATAAGCAACTGAATGGATTTCAATTATTTTTACACCATGTTAATTTTTTCCAAATACTTACAAATTGTTACAGTATGGTTACCAAGCGCACACAGCTGACGGTAGATCATAGTACTAGGAGCTCAGTGAGATCGGACCCCCACGCTCCGCGCCGCTAAAGGCGTGGAAGGGTGAGCGTTGCGTTGACCACACTTTTGTTGGGACAACTAAGTAAGATAACAAGCTCATAACTTTGTGGTTTTTCATCATATCTTTTTGAAAATTTTGTAACTAGATTCTTTACTTATAAAATATTAGACACGTGTTTCGGGTTCCGCATAGACAAAAATAACGTTGTGTATTTCATGTAACTAACAAGTGAAGCAGGGTGGCCGGCTTACGAGTTGCAGGTCTTGGGTTAAAACCTGCTCAGGAATGTTACTCTGTTAAAAGAATGTCTTCACCACTGCTCTCAAAACGATAAAGGAACACATCGCGAGGAAACCAGCATCCATACTAATATTATAAATGCGAAAGTAACTCTGTCTGTCTGTCTGTGTCTGTCTGTCTGTCTGTCTGTTACACTTTCCGCTTAAACCTCTCAATGGATTTTGATGAAATTTGGCACAGACAATCTTTAGACCCTGAGAAAGGAGGAGGCTTTAGGCCTTTTATTGAAAAATTTGATGTTCCCGAGGGAAATGTAAAAAGCGCGATATAACCGAATACCACACGGGCGAAGCCGCTGGCGGAAAGCTAGTATCTTATAAACCAAAAAAAAAATAATTAAGAAATGTGACATCTGTGGAGGCATGAGGAACAGGGAGTAAAGTTCGCTCATCCTCCATAGGGAGGATCTCCGACCAGACTGGTGTTACGTCTGGCGGGCACTTGCCCAATGCTTCAAATTGGGAAGTTGTATGTATGCTAATTGCACGGTAAACTTTGATTGCGAGATGTAGAATTCGGTTGTTCCATTCAGTCTGACACGGTGTTCCATGTGGCGTTTGTAGGTCCCGCTACAACATCTACGTATGCGTCTCCAAGGGAGGAGGCCTGAGTTTCAGCAGAGGGGTTATTAAACCTTGATAATCCTACTATTCCTATCCTATCCTATTAATATTATAAATGAGAAAGTTTTTCTATCTCGTTCCAATATTTAGAAGCCTAATAGAAATTCAGCTCACGAAAGCAATTAACGCTTAATGTAATTAATACTAGTTGTGTATCCCAGTGGTTAAAACACCAGCCTCCGTGCCGGTTTGACAAGATTCAACCCCTATCAAGAAAAGGCTTTATAGATAAAAACAGTAACTAAAAGTTAGAGTAACTAAAAACTATTTTTATTTAGTTTATTTTAAGCACCGTATAGTATACAATGAAACGTAGAGGATGGGTAGAGTGTAACGAAAAGTTAAAATAAAAGGAAAAATACAAAAAATAAAAAATATAGAAGTAAAAATAAAAATAGGATTATAAAGTAAAAATATGAAAGGTGAAATAAAAGAAAACGGAAATACTCTAAGAATTGATAACTTATTTTCGGTATCATGATTCTTACAAAACTTGTCACTGCCTACCTAGATCAATAACGTTCCAAGTTACTTGCCAATATAACTTCTTTTGATATGATTCAAAGAAGCTGTACCTTTCGTATCCATACTAATATTATAAATGCGAAAGTAACTCTGTCTGTCTGTCTGTTACGCTTTCCCGCTTAAACCTCTCAACCGATTTTGATGAAATTTGGCACAGACAATCTTTAGACCCCGAGAAAGAACATAAGCTACCTTTTATCCCGGAAAAATTTGATGTTCCCGAGGGAAACCTAAAAAGCGCGATATAACCGACCTCCACGCGGGCGAAGCCGCGGGCGGAAAGCTAGTACTATATAATATTATAAATGCGAAAGTAACTCGGTCTGTCTGTCTGTCTGTTACGCTTTCCCGCTTAAACCTCTCAACCGATTTTGATGAAATTTGGCACAGACAATCTTTAGACCCTGAGAAAGGACATAGGCTATCTTTTATCCCGGAAAAATTGATATTCCCGAGGGAAATCTAAAAAGCGCGATATAACCGAACTCCACGCGGGCGAAGCCGCGTACGGAAAGCTAGTACCTATAATACAATAAAAAAAAAACTTTGCCCCATACTAGGAATTACTCCTGTATCGTGGGTGCGATTACAAACATATAAACTCACATACACAAACAGCCAGACCCGGTACAACTACTTGTAGGTCAGACAAATATTTGACCCGTGCAGGGATCGAACCGGCGACACGCGCAGCGCAGCAGTCTATCGCTCAGCTGCAAGAACTTCAATGTTTACAGTCTTATATGGCTTTTGTTCGGAACCCTCAAACGTCACCACAATTATACCACAGCATACAATTTCTCTATCAACGCCTTGACCGTTGGACAATTGCTTCCGATGATTAAATGCAGTTCTTACATAATTATTTCTTGGATTCATTCAATAAAACTTTTAATACACCATTGTCTGTTATCAAATATATTTCCCCAAGCATATCTTCAATTGTGCAGTTGGTGCATAATTACGTGTAATAAAGGGCATTACCCCTGCCCGATAGCATCTGTTTTTACAACTTTTTGTGTTAAAAACGATAATATTCGCGTGATGGATTCACGTGGGCATTAGTCATCAAATTAATTAATATACGTACTAACTAATTAAACGTGAATCGAGTTCAAATGACAGTGGAATTAAAATAATGATGTTCTTAGAAAAGTATGCATTTATAAGCATAAGCATGCTATTGTTTAGAATAACTATTATTGCACACTATTCGTCGAATTTTCATGAATCAAATAGAAGCTGCATATTCATGCAGTGTTTAAATGCAGGTCATAAATAAGTTTTTATAGGTATCATCCATCAATATCTCGGTCTGTCTGTCCGGCTTTCACGCCAAAACTACTGAACCGATTGTAACGAAATTTGGTACACAGATAGTCTGGAGACTGAGAAAGGACATAGGTTATATATACATCCCGCTATGGCCAATAGAGGAAGAGCAGTAACAAAAAATGTTGCAAAAACGGGAGCTAACGCGGACGTACATATTGCTCCCATTATGTTAACAGGAGGCGCTAATTTTCTATAAACTGAGTTCTTTTTAATTTACGGGAACCGCCGCGCGCTGATGGAGTCGCGGGCAACAGCTAGTATTGAATATGTTCTAAAACATTCAGGCTGTCAAAAGAAGCGTAAGTATTGCATGCTAAATAATAAACCAATCTATTTATCAATCGATCTCAGTAGATTGATTGATAAATAGATTGGTTGACAATTATCAATCGACCGAACAAAATATACAGCATAATCAATCAGCCTATAATGTTCCCACTGTTCCAGACAGAGGCCTTCTCTCTTTGGGATAAAGTGGGAAGTGGAACCTACCACCCTGGTCCAGCGCGAATAGTTTTAACAGACTTGAATAAGGAGGAGGAGGTTACTCAATTCGATATTATATATGCTTTATCTATGTTTGTTCGATGTTAATGCACAATTAATAATTAAATATCAATAAGCAATCATATTCAAATATTCCCGCATTTTTTCCCTTTAACCTCATTGCCTGGCGGAGCATCCAATCAGCATTAAGTAATGGAGAACGAACAAAACTCAAGAAGGTTTTCCATTCACCCGTCAGTATTCTTTTGCTCTTTCTCCGTAACTCTGGTTTGTGTACAACATCAAACAACCGAAGTCCAAATCGACACCGGCCGTCGAGCTTATCGGCGAGTCTATAGCGTTAAGTGAACATCAGTATGCCTAGTATGAGTTTTTATTACGAGACTCGGCCGTCGATATCGAGCGCGTTTGGCGCTCTCATTGGTTGAGAGTTCTTACAACGTTGAAGCGGGCCAATCGATAAGTTAAACGAGCTCGATATCGACGATCGAGTTTCGTAATGAAAACTCATACTAGGCCTACTGGTGGAGATTTGCATCCACTCTAGCACACCAGGAGTACATTGACTGAAGCCCCTGTAAGTACAACCTCTTCATTATTTGGTAGTGCTTCTCGCGGTTTCAATATACATACTTACCTAACGTGCGCCTATTTAACAGTTTATATGTATATCGAGGGAATATAAACCAAAACATTCGGGGATAACTTCGTCGTTTATGAACCGATTTTGGTAATTCCTTTTTAGGGTTCCGTAGCCAAATGGCAAAAAACAGAACCCTTAAAGATTCGTCATGTCTGTCTGTCTGTCCGTATGTCACAGCCATTTTTTTTTCGAAACTATAAGAGCTTTGTGCATGACTCCGACACGCACTTGGCCGGTTTTTTTTAGTTTTAGGATAGTTCTTCATGGTTTTCTTTCACCGTCAAGAGCAACAGTGAAGGTGATGAGATTATTAACAAAGTAAAGGACTTGCTTTATTCGAACAGAATATACTGGTCCACTTCAAACTTTAATACAACAAGTTATACATTCCTATTATGCCTTATTACCTCAAAGTTAGTATTAAACATTGCCATAAGTACGCGGCCTTAATAGACCGGGCAATTTAGATTAATATCTAGTTGATCCGCTATTAGCTGGGTACTAATGTATGTCGTTGGTACATAAATGTTGTTTTTTAGGATATCCTCATGAACGAGATATTAGGTTTGTAAAGATGACATATTATATTCACAAGGCCACATACAATACTAGGGACAGGTAAGGTTTGAAGATTGCTGGTGGCATAGTAAAACGTAAGGTTTGAACCCAAGCAGGCGCGGAAAATACCGCGAAGAAACGGGCATGTCTTGGAAACCAAAATATCTATACTAATATATAAAGCTAAAGAGTTTGTTTGTTTGTTTGAACGCGCTAATCTCAGAAAGTACCGATTTGAAAAATTATTTTTACGTTGGATAGCCCATTCACCCAGGAAGGCTTTAGGCTATATAACACCACGCTGCGGCCAATAGGAGCGGAGCATAACTAAACCACGCGAACGAAGTCGCTGGCGGCCGCTAGTTAAGACATATAATCATAATCTGGGTCCGAGTGCACCGTCTCAAAGAGTGCTAGCCGGTGTCCTCAGCTGGGGTATTTTCTTTCTTTCTTCTACTAGCTTTCAGCATTGAGTGCTGCTATGACCACCAGCTCGTTCACGAGCGCCTTGCTTGAGCCTATGAGTTTGGCTCTTTCTTCAGCAGAGTAAATAATATTTATTTACAAACGGCTTACGGTAAAGAACCGTTTGAAGAAATGACCAGGATCAGGATTTTGCATGACGTCAGTATAATTCTGCCTAAACGAAGGATTTCCAGAAGAAAAAATAAAGAAACACTGACCAAGTGCATGTGAAGGGCACTCTGTAGAACTATAGTCTGCTATTTTTATAAATTTGTAATTACAACACAATTCCATTGTCATTATGCTAAAAGTACGTATTCTGCTAAATTTGTAATGATCGATCAATTATCGGTCAGTCGTCTCGTAATAGAGTGGTGATAGAATAACATTGCCGTATTGCAAGTAGGTATTATAAAACCCGTTAATAGAAATGGTTTTCTAAAAACTACTTTATTTGAACATTTATTAATGACTATGATTAATGATAAAACATGAATGATGTAATCAAATATTTGTAACAATAGCTTAAAAATTTAAAAGAGTGTCCATGGAGTTTCTTGCCCGTTCTTCTCCATAGGTACCTACTCTTTGGAATGGGCGACTAGCTTCATCTTCGACTGACCGACGTTCTGACAATTCAAAAGTGCCTGTAACTGGTTTATTTGAAATAAATGATTTGATTTGATTTGATTTGAATGGAGTGGAGTATCAGTGATTGAGCACTGGAAAGCCATAATTACGTTTTTTGTTAGTAGATTATGAAACTTGTCAAAATCGATCATTATGTGATCAGTGATAGACCATTCTGATGCTATTGTACTTGCTAGTACAATAGCATCAGAATGGTCTATCTGGTATATCCATCTGGTCTGCTGACTAGGATCCCTGTAGGGATGTGATACTGGCCGATTGTGTCTAAGTTTGTAATATTGAATGTATGAACCAATCTCCTTATTGAATATACTTAGAATTTAGATTACCCATGTATGATTAATTAAAATTCTGCGTAGTTGACATTTATGTTAACTCAGTGTATGTGTAAGTTATGTTTAACGTTTTAATAATTACCGGGTAAATAATTTTAATTAGCGCCTTGTATAGTAATAATAATTAATTGGTTTTATTTCAGTTTCGATTCGTCACTGCTAGGCAAACGTTTAAGGAAAGTTCGTGTGTTGGCCACGGGGAATACCTTATGTGAGGAAAAACTTTGATCATTAACTAAATTTTAAGCAGATCTTATTGATACAGAAACAATACAATGGCGCCGATTCTGTTGCTCACAAACTAAACTAATTTTAAATTAAACGCATCTTTTTCTTTCCATTTCGTTAAGAAAAGGACAGAAGATAAAATGTCAGTTTAGACCTGTCAAATTAGTGCGCTTCTGACGTAAACTGGCGTATTTTTAGTCGCCATGTTTATAATTGCGTCTAAACTGTCTATGGAGTATCTAAATTTGACAGGATTAAACTAAAATGTTATCTTGTATCCTTTACATTAGTTTAAATTAGTAAAAAAAAAAATTGAATTAAATAAAAAAAAAATTAAATTAAATTAGTTTAGTTTGTGAACAACAGAATCGGCGCCATTATTGGCATATTAAAACACCAACCAAGAGAATCAATGATATCAACCTAGCTCACAGAATAAGGAAGCTGAAGTAACTAGCAATGGTCTGGTAAGAAGTATCACCAAATTCTTTGGTATAACCATAGACCAACGTTTGGATGTTGTACTAGTTTTAAATGTTTGCAAACATTTAAAGTCACATACACAAACAGCCAGACAAGGAACAGCTACTTCTAAGCCATACATGTATTCACATAGGTACTGCAGAATTTACGTATGCCTTATACAACGTGTAACAAAAAGGGTATATACATACATACCAAGGGCATGGCATCTTTAGATGATATCACACGATATCGGAAGGGTTTCAACTCAAAATAAAATACTCAAAAAATTGGTACCAAATTTTCGGTTTCGTGTGTTTCTTAAAATCAAATCATAACAAACGTGGCAGCACACTACATACGTTAATAACTACTCGTTACCCGTCACGTTACTTACCAAAATCCGATAAATGTCTTCAATATCTCTGTGCGACTAGTATGATAGTAGCCTATCACAGGTGGTGTTTTTCCTCATAACTTCCTAACATAAAGAGATAGGATTAAAAAACCCTTCCAATATCGTTTGATATTATGTAAAGATGCCATGCCTTTGTTATGTATATACCCCCTTTATGTTTGACGTTGTATAAGCTCGCTGCAGTCAGCTTCGTCGTTTAATTTATTGTATTTCAAATGAATTGACTTAAATTTGTAAAATGTCATGTGAGGATAGAACATGGAGAATTAACTTATATGAAAACATCTCTCAACCTTAGAAATATTAGGTCATATGTATAGCTCGACCTTAGAGGCAGTAGGTCAGATAGGTCGTCGGATCTATAAATACGACCTAATACTTCTAAGGTCAAGCTATACATACGAACTAATGCTTCTAAGGTCAAGATCTATGTACCAATTATTTTTCCATTTTCCTCAGCTTATAGAGGTTCACTGCTGGACAAAGGCCTCCCCCAAGGTCAGTCTGCTTTGCAGCGGCGGTTTCGCTATAGGTAATCCCCACGCTTGGCAGTCGGGTTGGGGATCGCAGTTTTCCGTAAAAATAAAAATATTAATATGGCTATATTCGATTTATTAAAAGTTATAATGGGAAACGTAGACAATAAAACCCCAATTTGCGCCATTTTTACGGATATGTCAAAGTCCTTCGACTTTGTAGATCACAATATACTTATTAATAAACTGCACGCTTACGGGATTCGTGGAAATGCATTAAATTTAATAAAATCCTATCTCACTGATCGTATGCAATATACCGAAATTTCTAATGTCTGCTTGAGTTCCAAACGCGAATTGAAATTTAGATCTTCTTACAGAAGTATCAAATATGGCGTCCCACAAGGAAGCGTCCTCAGTCCGCTTCTGTTTTTAATCTACATTAACGACCTTCCACTCCAAGTAGACCATCCAGTTATATTATTTGCTGACGACAGTACTGCACTAGTTAAATGCACAAATAAGGGAAAATATGAGAAAGATATTAATGACGCTCTTAAGGCTACAGTTAATTGGCTTAATGGTAACAACTTAAAAATAAATATACAAAAAACTAATATCATGCATTTTTACCAGCGCATTGATCCCGAAGACTTAGACATTAACTATGATGGACATAAGATTGAAACTGTTAAAGTGGTTAAATTCCTGGGAATATTGATGGACAATCAGTTGACATGGAAGGCACAGGCTGAACATATTTGTAAGAAGCTAAGCACCTACGCCTACATGTTATACAATCTATCAAGGAAAGTAAATATTAATACAGTCCTCATTGCTTACCATGGCTTCGTGGTTTCAACATTGAGATTTGGCATTATATTCTGGGGTAACAGCAGTGAAAGAGAAGTCATTTTCAAGGCCCAAAAACGATGCATTAGGTCAATTTTTAACTTACAGGTTACGGACAGTTGTATTACAGTGTTCAAATCGCATAAATTATTAACCTTTCCATGTCTATACATTCTAGAAATAGCCATTTTCGTGAAAAGTAACCCACATTTGTTCCCGTCGTTAAACGAGACACGAAATAGGACAAATTGTATGAGATCTCAATATCAACATTTGTTGCATACAGGTGGCTATAACACCACACTGTTAAATAAAAGCGTTATGTGTATGGGGCCAAGAGTATACAATGGGATACCTAACGAAATTAAAGGGCAACCATTAAAAGTATTTAAAAAAACCTTACTGACATATTATTAAAAAAATGTTATTATTCTGTTGCTGATTTCTTCGCCGACGTTTTGTGATGCTTGTATTTTATCGTTATTGACGTGACATTTAATTATATTTTACCTTTTATTAATATAACTTTTTACATTAATTGCTTTTTGACCTTATTGTGACAGAATCGATTTTTTTTGTGTTTGATTGTTGTGTTTTTTTTTTGTATCTGATTAATGATTATTGTTCTTCTCTGTAGCTTCAAATTGACAAAATTTAAATTTTGCATGTCCCATCTGGGACAGAATGTATGGCTCTATTTTCTTTTCTGACAACCATATTTGTATACCTACCTGCATTCTAGCAAATAAATAATTTGATTTGATTTGATTTGATTAATTTGACATTCCACAGGAGACCCCTGCTGTCCGCTTCCCTGGTGAGAGTTCCCTTAGTCGCCTCTTGTGACACCCACGGGAGGATATGTGTATTTACTACCTATTGTAAGCCCGGTACCACACGGGTAATTTACCCATGTTTGTATAGAAATAAGTTATTTTACTTTCGTCAGTAATTAGGCCGAAATTTACTCCCTTAACTAACATAACAAAAGGTTGATTAGTAGTGCAGTCTCACGCGCAAGATACCACTCTACTAACGTCACACGTAATTACATTCATTGTCACATAATTACGCCAACACTTGTCGGTGCACCCACGCTAAAACAGTTTATCTGCACTCCGTATCAACTTTAATCCCCACGCCACAGGGGTGGCTATCCAACAACCCAACTGTAAGCCTAACTTAGTGATCCACATCAAACAACGTTAGACTTGGACAATTATGATGGAATTGTTTAAAAAATCAATTATTGTTATAATTGTCGATGATTGCTTGTTAAATCGGTCGACGTGGACTTGGTATAATTTTCTGTAATTTACCCCATGTTAATCGATAAAAATTGTACCTGGATCTAGAAACTTTTATCACTTTTTTATCTAGTCAAGAGAAGTATATTCTAAGTTAATTTTTGTGTGGTTTCATTCTACCAAAAATAACCTAATTAGTTAATAGTTACAATTGGATTTTAACTTTCTGACATTCAGTTTGTTGGTCAATTGAAATTTATCTTAACTTCAAATACTTATAGTTAAGCACACTCATTAATGACTACACTGCCGGTATTTTATAACTACATTGCCTGTATTTCAAACTAGTCAAACACTACTGTAACACACAGGCATTCGCGTCCTAATTACATACTCGTAAATGAACGCATTTACGCCTCCCATACTGCTAAAACCGATATAGGTAAGTAACTAGGACAAAACTCACCTGTTGATGCTGTTCATGGCTGAAGCCCCAGAGTTTTCCCTTTCATTCCTTTCTCTAGACCCTCCCCCGAATCTATCAGCGAAATTTTCTCTCTCCTTATAATGCCTATCAGGGCGAGGAGATGAGGACCTCCTGCCTTGCATCTGCTGAGGCATATTGTTCATATTATTCTGCTGTACAGTCTGCAGAAGGTTGTGATTCGCTTGAGGCTGCTGCTGCAATGCTTGGAGCAACTCTTGGGCATTGGCCGCGCCGTTCGACAAAAAGTTTGGCAGCCCTGGGTTTAGGAGCGCGTTCGACAATGTTGGGTTCAGCATGTTTGGTCGAATGTTGGCCGTTTGTTGTTGGTTGGAGTTTAGCAGCTGGTGCGGTTGGGCCATGGCTTGGAGGTTGGCGAGAGATGTGGACACGACTTGGCCGTTGTTTAGGGCTAGATTCACCATTTGGTCGTTGGAGTTCACGTGGTTGACTGGTATTGTAAGGATGGTTTGTGTTGCTATGCCTGTGTGGAGAAAACACGTAGTTAGAAAATTTCTGTACTTTAGTTAGTATTTGAAATGCAACCTATACTTGGAAAATATTGACGAAGACGTTAAAATGTAAATGATAATTTGTACTTATTTCAAAATAAATCTCACAATGATGACTCTGAATGACGTATAGATTTAAACATGTCATTAGACATGGTTCCAATGAAACTTCATGGGTAATGAGATTAGAAGCAATTCGAGCTAATGTTCAAACAATTAAGTTTAGCTAAGTATTAAATTTGTGGTTATATTATCATATTCACACTACTCTATTATTTTAAGGTGCAACGTTTCAAAACACCTGATAATTATATTCATCTCAATATAATTCATGTTATTTAACATTTATCTTAAAGTACATTTTTATTCGTCATTTGTTTTAAAATATTTCACCTCTTAATAATTATCATTTCTAACAAAATACTTATACCGCCGCAAAATTATCAACATCCCATGGACCGCTTGTAATAAATACAATTCAATTAACTAATGCGTTTAACGCTAAACATTTATAAAACATCATTATCTTTCTTTCATCTTCAAACGATTGACAGAAACAAAACAATTATTCAAGTTGGTTTAGTGCCAAACGCATTTAAAGGTTTGTAGTACAGACGACAGCAGGTCAAACTGTCTCATTACTCCACTCAACCCGGAGTTTTAAAGCTTTAAGCATAAAGTTGAAAATCTAACAAAGAAATTTGTCTGTACAGTCCACTCTGTAGTAGTTTACTTGTGACAATGTTCCTTACCCTGTGAAGTCGGTATGAGCAGCTGGGCGCCCTGTATGCCTTGCACCAGCTGACCAGAGGCAAGAATTAGTTGTGGCATGGGGGACGGCATCGCTGGTGGCAGCATGTTGTTGTTGGGTACCGGGTTGGGTGATCCCATACCTTTAGGGGATTAAGAATTACATTAGGAAGCGTTTTTCAGAGTACGGTTTTTTAAAAGCTTAAAAGAATAATTAAAAAAAAAGTAAAAGATGAAAAGTAAGTTTAAAAAATTTAAGCTCTATGCGGCGCCTGTCCCTAGCCACGATGTTTTTTATAGTCTGTGAATCATTTAATTCCACACATGTTATAAAAGGCCAACCCGCATTGAGCAAGCGTGGTGATTACGCTCAATCCTTCTCTGTATGAGAGGAGACCTGTGCCCAGCAGTGGAACGATAAAAAAGGTTGATAATGATGATGATGATGTTATGAAAGCAGTATACCTAGTATGAATTTTCATTACGATCTACTCGATCGTTGATATAGAGCGCGTTTGGCGCTCTCATTGGTTGAGAATTCTTACAACCTTGAAGCGGGCCAATCGATGAGTCAAACGCGCTCGATATCGACGATCGAGTCTCGTAATGAAAACTCATAATAGTCCTACAGTTGATGTGCTTTCGGACGGACCTGTACCCTCATTGACGGACTAGATAACACACGTATAAGGTTTTCACCACTGTTTATTACAATTATTACTTTGTTTTGAGTTTATGCGGCTCCGGTGCCATGTACATGAAGTTTTACAGTTGGACGTGATTTGAAGAATTAAGGGAGGGGTATAATGAGGTTGGTAAGTGTTTGAGTCTAATATACATATTTTCATTTCCTCGCATGAGTGGAGTTGTCTATGGCGTAGTTTGTTCATACAAATGCTTCCTTATTAACATACCTAGTTGTTAAAATGATAAATTATGATACAATAATATAAGTTTGAGTAGATTCCCATGAGTACTTTGATCATAATTTTGTGCTTTTAATCGGACTGATTTATACCTACCAAACCGCACTGGGCCCGCGGAGGCCCACTTCCTCTGATTGAGAGGAAGCCCGTGTCCCAGTAGTGGGAAGATTAGGTTTTATGCTATTTTCAATACAGTGCCAGATTCTATTTTAAACTAAAAATGTAATTCGCGAAGTAACAAATATTACAACAGTCCCATCATCATCATTATCATCAACCTTTTTATAGTCCCACTGCTGGGCACAGGTCTCCTCTCATACAGAGAAGGACTGATCATAACCACCACGCTTGCTCAATGCGGGTTGGCGATTTCAGACTTTTGAGTCCAGATTTCCTCAAGTAGTACCTAGTAGTAGTATTATGGATATACATAAATACATCCGTCGTAAGTTCTTATAACCCTATTGCATGACATTTCATAAAGTCATTCTATCCAACAGGGTAATTGCCTAACTCACTATCAGTAGCAATGGCCTTCATTTTGACAGTGCAATAACATTCATTGCGTAATTGACGACGTTGAGCAGATGTATTTTGCCAACATATGGATCAATGGATTAGCTATGTGCTTCTAATTGATAGTTCTTCTTCTTCAGCTTATAGATGTCCACTGCTGGACAAATTGGGAGCCAAGGCTTTCCACGATGACCGGTCTTGTGCTGCCCGCATCCATCGACTTCCCGCGACCATCACCAGGTAATCGGTCCACCTTGTTGGGGGCCACCCTATGCTGCGTCTTCCGGTACATGGCCGCCATTCCAGAACCTTACTGCCCCATCAGCCATCGGTTTTACGAGCAATATGCCCTGCTCACTGCCACTTAATTTTAGCGTTAGTAATTGATAGTAATCGGATTATATGGTCGGTCGTGGTGGCCTAGTGGTTAAAACACCAGCCTCTCAATTATGAGTGTGCGGGTTCGATTCCAGGTCAGGCAAGTATCAATGTAACTTTTCTAAAGTTATATGTACTTTCTAAGATATCTTTGGCACCAATGACTGAAGGTGAAGGAAAACGTCTTGAGGAAACCTGGACTTTATAAGTTTGAAATCGCCAACCCGCATTGAGCAAGCGTGGTGATTACGCTCAATCCTTCTCTGTATGAGAGGAGACCTGTGCCCAGCAGTGGGATGATAAAAGGTTGATGATGAATTGATAGTAATAGTATCTTATGTCATAAGGGTGCTGGAGCAACCCAGTTAATGAGTAATTGTAAAAATAGGAAAAACATAGTTTTTAATCACGTTTTCTTGTCGTGAATAATATGTTATGCGGCCATATTTGATTGAATTTCATTAAAATTAGGCAAAGTTATTATATCGTAAACGTTTTCGGGTTTTTTCTACTTATTTACGTTTAGTTACCTAGATATATTTAGCAAAAAGATGTTCGTATCATTTTGCAAGCATTAGTCACGAATAATGATCAAGGAATATTATTATTAATGCGAATTTTTACTACATAATCCTAGAAAAAAGACGAAGCTAATGCGCGTTGAAAATTTGACACGATATTTTATAAGCACCTTAATATAACTACGCCAATTCATACTAAATCGATAAACACGTAAAACTCGTAAAAATATGTTTTTAGGTACCAACTCTTAATACAAATTAGACGCGGTAAATAAAACATGTGATTACTGATGACTATAAGATGCATTAATACATCTGTTATAGTGCCAGTCAAAGATTAAATGATTGTACATGACGCTTATCAACCGGAGAACTTTCTACTTATACTTAAAACGTTAAACAATAAAATTGTATCGTACTTATGACCAGCCGTACTGCACCTTACCGAACATAATGTAACGATAGAAAATTACACAAAACCCATACGCAACCGACCAAAACTAATGCATTGCGAACAAAACGGCTCTAAAGAAAATCTAAAATATTATCTGCATGTCTTACAAGTCCGTTAAGCTCAACATTAACATAACGTATTCATTTAAACCATGACATTTCACATTTTGTAATAAATGTTCTTTCCTACGGCGCATCAATTAAGAACCGAAAAAAATATATAATTAGCTCTATTAAGACAATAAAACTCTTAATGATACCGCAACAGTCGTAATATCCGTGCGTTCGTGAAAAAAATATGTAATTATACTCATTATTTAAATAGGTTTTTTCGTCCATTACGGCATAGCTTTAATGGGCGGGCGAGTGAAGCCGCTATCTTGAATTCATTAAATCGATTGGATTCGGTAATCACCTAATTACGGCTCACGTGATTTCGAAGTTAAGAGTTTTAATGCGCGAACCGTGTATTTCTGATTATCCCAATCTGTCTAACTCAGTCTAATTAGTGGCATACCCTCGGTGGAAGAATAACAGACATTTTGAAATGCTAATTTCCTGAAAAACGTTAATCGAGTCGCGGAGGTGACGCTTTAATTGCATAATATTAGCTTTCATAGAAAAATATTTTCTGTATTTCTACCCTGCATTAATGCGCGTATATTGCGCTGTCAACGGAGTTTAGTCGCATTTTGAATATTCGTTTTTTCTTCATGCGATGATGATGCTAAATCAAATTCTATTTTGCATAAAGTGGCAAAAAGTGACTTAACTAAAGCACTTTAAAATGACATAAGTATACGTTTTTTGTTGGTTGGAGTGGGCAGTTACGGAACAAACATTTGTCCATTCCGTGATAACCATGAACTTCTGGTCAATCTGATATATTTGAAGATTGTAAACCCGAATGTGATTTCCATAAAGTGACAATAGATGGCGAAGTGAAGAAATTTGTTTTAAACTTTCATGCATTAATGAGGAAAAGATCAAATTTGAATTGTCTGTAAAACAGTTTAATGAAATCTTCATGGACTTTTGTTGGAATAGTTATGAGACGAAACGGACCGATGGTCAGCTATGTATAATTACAATACGGTCGTGTAGACCCTAAAGCCGTAGGTCGTGTCCACCTCGATACAATAATTTGACCATCTACTTATCTGTAATATCAACTAAAGGCTCAATTATACGCTGTTAAGTAGCAAGTGTCAAGTGATTAGTAAAATCAAAGTGTAAACAGTCTCGCTGTTAAGTGATTAGTTTTAAGTGCGAAGTGCAGGTGCGAAGTTAAATTATTAGAATGCCGCTCTATTTTTGCTGTTAAGTAGCTTCCCCGCACACTCGCAACGTCGCCCGTCCTAAGCACCGTGTACACACTTTTGCTTTGACAAGTGCATAGCGTACATACTTTGTACTTAATAAGAATCGCTAAACACAGTATGAACTGTTACTTAGCACTTGACACTTAACATTGTCAACTAATCGCTTCACACCTGCACTTGCTACTTATCAGCATGTAAATGAGCCATAAGAAGTTTTAATGTCATTCTTGTTCTTGTATTTACTTTCATTACGACTCGGGTAAAAGGAACCGAAGCTGATTTGTATAATGCCTTTGGGTGATAGCCCACTGACGGCTACAACTAACCTATCACCTCAGGGCATTTTGTTGATAGAGAAACATTTGTATAATCCATTATGTTGATGTGTTCAAGGACTTAAGAGAGCCTGTTTAAAGCCACATTTATTTTTGAAAGTGAAATGATGACTATTTCAAACACTTGAGTCATGATTTCGCGGAGTTTCACAAAGGAAGTATATTGGGGCCTACATTAAATCAAGTTATATGTAATTATGAATTACTTCATATTTCTGTGTTATCTATGATATCAACTTATTTTATAGTTGGAAGTGCTACCTAAAACTAATAATAGGTACAGAACTACCTTTTCTTTAGGTTTTCTCATAACCTGACATTTCTGTTGTGATTTTTATATTCTCAAGCGAAAAATGACATAATTATTGATACATATTGTACACACATATACATAATCAGCCTATAATGTTCCCACTGTTGGGACACAGTGGAACCGAGGAGGACCTTGATGAGAGGGAGTGGCCCGTAATCTACCACGCTGGTCCAATACGGATTGGTAGATATTTTATACTGGCCGCGAAATATTAGAATAAAAGATTTCTGTTTTTATAAAGTCTATTATAAGTATTATTTTTATTCTTACCAGGTGCACTAACGCTCAAATTCAAAGGCGAATTGATGACAGGATTGGATGGCATAGAGGACAAGCCTTGAAGATTAGCGGCAAGTTGCGACATTTGTTGCGACATCTGTTGCTGTAGCTGTTGCGACATCGGCGGCATGTTCTGCTGCATGTTCGCGAGGTTTTGCAGGTTTTGGAACATTGATGCCACTGTGGACAAGGAAGGTACAATGATTATATGAAGATAAGGCATTTAGGTTGGTCTACACGAGGTCAATTCTCGTTAATAAAATCCTTCAAAGTCTTGGCGGCAATCTGTGTCAAAAATTAAAAAAAATATGGCGAAATCAGAAGTATTTTTGACAGATTGAAAGTAAGATTATAAATGTACCTACTAAAAAGCTACGAGAATTGTCCCCCAGGTATGACGAAGACTATATACATTCATGTTTCTATTCAAATTAAGAGTACGGATTTTTGACGATTCGATCACTTGCAAAGATCAAAGCTAAGGAAAGAAAAATCTCCAGGATTATTGAATACAGTTTTTCAAGACTAGCCTAAACTCTTAAGAGTTTGTAAATCACTAATTCCTTGCTTTTGAATAATATTCACCACTTCTCCCTTTCCATTAAAACCGTGAAGAAGTATTTCTTCACAGTTTTACAAACACTTACAAAAGTTTCAATTCTTTCTTTCCCATAGTTACAAAATTTTACATCACAGAACAAATACATCACATACATAACAATAAAGCTTAAGTTACATAAAATATTATGACGTCATTACTTTGTATTGCTCCATGTTATCTCAATGAATTTCATCAAGACGCTAATAGCTGTTTAAAATTTTATCGAGTTTAGACTCTTCCACTTTGATCTTCATTGAACAACGTGTGGTCACGATAATTATATCGATGATGTTCATTATGAAGTTATAAAGAAGTATGGTTATGATAGTTTTGATATTGAGTTTGGTCTAATATCGATTAAAAGGTGTACAGTCGTTAAAAATATTTACATTTGAACTGTAATTTGGAATACTATTCAAAAAGTTTAATTTAAAAGGAATTCCAAAGGTATCGGCTCTGAAGCTCGTACATTTTCTTAAGCGGCAAACTTACAGAGCTTCAAGAAGATCCCAAAAAAGAAAATGATTGTAACGAGTGTGGCCTTATGGGTTCTCTATTATCAATCTATAAGATTTAACTAAGCATGCGATGGCCGATGCGGCAGTAAGATTCTGGAGTGGCGGCCACGTACTGGAAGACAGCGTAGGGAGGCCCCCGATAAGGTGGACCGATGACCTGGTGAAGATCGCGGGAAGCCGATGGATGCGGGCAGCACAAGACCGGTCAACGTGGAAAGCCTTGGGGGAGGCCTTTGTCCAGCAGTGGACATCTATAGGCTGAAGAAGAAAAAGGAGAGAAGCATGCTGGGTCATGTAAGCATTTTAAGAAGAGGTTAAACATCGGTGGATTTCCTATAGATTGGGCTGATTTTAGGTGAAATCTTTAACTTCCTCCAACAATGCGCAAACAAAAACTGTACCTAACTTAATTTCCATAAGAAGGTTACAAATGAATGTAGTACGAACTCACTGGAGCCATTCAGATGTGGCTGCTGATGCGGGGTGCGCGCACGGGGCGAGGGGGTGCGCGGCTCGGCTAGCTGCGCCCGCGTCGCCCCCCCTTCCGGCGAGCTCGCGCCGCTCTCCCGGTCTGACTCCGCCTGGGGAAGAAGTACTTGATTAGATGTCGAAGCTTTTGATGAAGCTCAAACTTTGATAATAATCTAAAAGATACGCATACACGAATAAATGTAACTTTTTGGTAAGAGTCTGAAATGCATATTGTATTGCCATATATTGCTATATTTTTTAATATCTTATTTAGCAGCGCTTAGCTTTTTTTTATTTTGTTGGGATGGGAAATTATCAAAAGACTTTTCCCGCTCTGGGCGGAGCGGAAGGGCGTGTCAGACTTTTACTGACTAAAACCCACCCGTGTTTCTTCACTAGTCTGTGCGACGGCCAGGGCCACGGTTTCTTTTTTAACCAACCCGCAATACTGACTCAATCTTAAGAAAACTTGAGTATATTTTTTTTTTTTGGGACAAAACCCGCCACACTGTTTCCAACCCACTGCAACTCCTGAAAGCCAGAATCAACAGTGGAGACCGCCAGAAAAACGCCGAGCAATGAAGCTCAACGAGTCCCGGAGAAACGATTCAACTGTCTTGGGTCCCGCAACGAAATTAATCAGAAAAGAATAGCGGAGGAGTAAGAAAAATGATATTTTTTCCACTTCCCTCCTTAATAAGCAGGAGACAGAACAGAACTAGGCCAATCGGCACAAAGGGACATTATTGCAACTGGGAGAAGCCTAGATTGCCAAGCACCACGGAATAACATTTGATTAAGTTAATGGGTCCTAAGTAGGTATTTGCTGTTACAATTGATTCCAATAATAGGTATGGCAAAAGCGCCTGAACGCACGGAAATTAGTTCTAGTTTCTACAAGGTCCGTATAATAAACAACTCCGGATGTAACTTGAGAATATGTGTGAAAATTGAATGAAATAGACAAATAAAAAGTTTTCTCGCACTAAATAGCCCGAATTTAGTTAATGTTCTCAAAATGTCTACATAAGCCTTTTAGGGCACAGGTTGCTATTTCCAGCAGTTTAGACTTTAGAAGTCGTTTCCTTAACAGAATAAAAGCTCTGCAACATATACTTTTTAAATGTCGAAGCATTATGTCTAGATAGGGGCCTTTTGGCCTCAATTTCAGATCTTTTGTATTTTTTTTATAATATTGTTTTTATTTTTAACTGTGTTTAATTTAGTTTAAGATCATCCTGTAAATAAACACTTTTTCTTTCTTTCGAAAGATGCAAATTGTGTTTTTGCAAACGTTTTCTTTTTTTAGTGAATAGAGCTTTCTCTTTCGTCTTTAGTTTTGATTAAAATATAAAAGAGAGCCTTATCGAAATCTTTGATGATGTTTCGCAGTAACTATTTTACGGTAAACTAAACATACAAAATGTGTTCAAGTTATGGACGCGTACTTATCCCGCGTTTTTGTTAAGTGCACCCGTGCCATATCGCAATGCACCATAGTCAGGGTAATGCCTTCACGGAGGGTTATTATTCTCCCTCCGTTTGTCTATGCCCATGTAATTAAGGGTGAGCGAATCGCCATTTATGGTTCATCAAGCTTATTTTCAATTATCGGCGCCTTTAAACGACATTTTGTCCTTATGTTATTATTTTTGTGTTGCGCTATATACTTAAATTTAAACTTTCAATTTATTAGAATACTAGTCTGCTTTTCCTCTGTAATCAATATTTTTGAGAATAGATTATGAAGAAGGAACAGTCCTTGATGACTACGGTTATACACTGAAAGACGCGTAGTCCTCTGTTCCTCAAGATGTTTTTTTTTATCGTATTGTTACTTGGATGGTTTCTTATAATATCATTATGTATTATTTTTTTTTTGTTTATTTTTAGTCCTCTGTGTTATTTGCCAATAGTTACTAGAGAGTCATCATCACCACCTCAGCGGTTATCCCAGTCGCATCGGAAGCTGTTTCAGCTTTGGAGTCTGGGGTCCGCTTTACCAGTCTAACTGCTGATTATGGCTAAACTTCGATATTTTCCGTGAAGCGACCGCCGTCTGACCTCCACAACCCGAAGGCGATATCGAAGCATTGTAGTTAGACTAATTTATTGTTGGACTTTTGAGGGCTCCAACAACCCGTAACGACTGTCAATGCCAATGGTTACTAGAGAGTGGCAATTATTTAATACCAGCTTTCCGCCCGCGTGGAGTTCGGTTATATCGCACTTTTTAGATTTCCCTCAGGAAAATCAATTTTTTCCGGGATAAAAAGTACCCTATTATTTAATCAGGACTTCTAACTTTTCGTCTGCAAAATTTCAAAGCAATCGCTTCAGTAGTTACGGCGTGAAAGCGGAACACACAAACAAACAAACTCACTTTACCATTTATAATATTAGTAATGAGATAAGTAAAAAGGTGAACTTATGAATGAAGGTTGTTTTAAACTACGGTAGGTGAAATAATGTCTCGGAAAGCGAACAGAATATAATAAAATAGTGAATTATACTGAGAAAAGAAGGAGTTAAAACTTTAAAAGTCGCAAACTTTTTTTAGTCTCGTTTGTTTTAGTCGTGGTTGTCTTGTAACAATATAATAAAACTAGTTTTCCGCCCGCGGCTTCGCCAGCATGGAATTCTGTTTTTTTTTTTTTAATAATTATAAACTAGCGCTTTACTGCAATCCCGCCTGATGGTAAGCAGTGATGCAATCGTTGACGGCAAAGCGCGCTAGTTTATTACGCCCATTCACTTAAAAAACCTTATAGAATAGGAAGGAAGACGGCAGTTGAGCGAGATGGTGCAATGTTAGACCCAATAATACGATCAACCATGCTGCGCCAGAGGGAGATTGATGTGGAGACCCTCCACGACCAAACTCCCGGCACAACAACATTTGACGCATCGTACCCGGTGCTTTTTAGATTTCCCTCGGGAATATATATTTTTTTTTCAATAAAAGATATCCTATGTCCATTCTCAGGGTCTAAAGATCGTCTGTGCCAAATTTCATCAAAATCGGTTGAGAGGTTTAAGTGGGAAAGCGAACAGACAGATAGACAGACAGAGTTACTTTCGCATTTATAATATTAGTATGGATTTGGGAAAAAATTATTATTTTACGAATAATTAATAAATTTTAATAAACTAAGTAATTGACGAAAGGCCTTTCTGCGGTATTCATGAAAATTCTGTCGTCTCCCGTTGTTTTATTTATGTACTAGTAGTATTTATTTTTTTTTTTTTCAAAAATTAGCGTTTCGATGAATTAATTTTCAGTTTTAGAATATCACAACGATATAAACTTAAAAAATATGTACTGTGTAATTACTTACTTACTTAAGTACTGTGTAAGTAATTAAACAACACGAATAAAAAAAAATATTGCATCAAAATAAATATGTTTATGCAGTGCTATTAATATTTTAATTAAGGAAGCCATCTTTTATTCGAATCTCGTGTAAAGCACTGTGCAGCTTTTAAAGTCATAAACTATTTATATTGCAATTATTATAAGTACAGAATAAGGTCAGGCTACTTAACTTTTAATTATTAACTACTATTAAAATATAAATGAGGAAACGCCTTGAATAATAAACATTTAATTTGTCATAATTATGGCCGGTCGGTAGTGATACGGTTTCTGCGACATTATTTTAAATATTTACACGTTTCGAGCTAAAAATATGTTAGGAAAGTAATTAAAGTTTTCTTCGACGGCTTTGAAGTTAACTAAGTGAAATGTTCTAAAATTAAAAAATGCAACAGTTTTATTAAACAGCTGTTTTAAAAAAAGGCAATTAAATCATGGTTTAAATTAAAACTTACATCGTTCATAATTTTAAACGAAATTTTATTTATATATTTTTTTTTAAATAAAAATGTAGATAATTTTACTTATATAAATAAATAAAATATATGCGATACATTTTATAAACTTAAATAAATATTAGGTACTATTTTCTATTACTCACGAAGGACAATGTCATTCTCTCCAGGCCTGATAATGTCACTAGCACTGTCCCTACAAAACTAACATTTCTTGATCAAAACCTAAATGATAATTCACCAAATATTCTCAGAAACAGCGCAAACGCGAACTACGCAAACTTTAGGAATACTTTGATAAACTTCCAATCAACATATGTGCTGCTGACCGTTCTGTTTGAGATATATCCAATCCACGGATAACCGAACGCGCGACAAACTTTTTCTTTACTATATAAAAGTTGTATTTAGAACGGAAAATAGAGCATAGATAACGCTCGCGAAAAAGAAACGCCGCGCACTATCGACAAAGCGTTCACGTTGTTCTTTTTTTAATTTATTTATCAACGGCCGGTAACGCATACAGCCGCGCGGCCAAGTTGCACAGCGCGGAATGAAAGCGCGTCATCAGTTTAAAAAATCAACCCCTTCGGTGGTGGGTGGAAAAAATGCGGCCCCGTGGGGCGTTGGGTGGTCCCGCCGAAATCCTTGCCAAAGCGATCGGCATCGTCCGACTTGTCACTTGTCGAATAAGCATGATAATTAAAGTTTTCGATTAGTTTTTTTATTCGTGTTTCTTTGGAGCTTTAGCACGTGCCTCGTACAAATTCGCTTTCAGTTAACTCGATCTTAATTTATTTTATTCGTTAGCGCGTGATTTGTGATCTAACTTTTGGTCTTCAGATATTTTTGTTTCATTATTGGACATTTGACCTATAGATTTTTAAAAGTAAATACGTATTTAATTAGCTCTTTATGATTTATTAGGTAAAGGAAATCCTTATTATAGAAATGTTTTGCTAGTTTTTCTATATTTTTTGACTAGTGGTGATTTTAAGGTATATGTATACATATATTGTGTTAGTTAAATTTATGTGCACAAGATTTTTTGTTTCATTTAGGTAGTATGCGTGCAGTCGCGTGTACCATAGGGGCTTTGACGAGAGTTGTTTGGTAGGTATGAGTAGTTTTATACAGCTATTGTTGTTTATTTTGTATCGAATCAAGGGACACACAGGGATACACTATACATGCTTCTGGACAGTTTATATATGAAAATTTATCATAAAGTTAACATTTTTCTCTACGTGAAGAAAACCAATGTAACATTGGGCTTTTGAACTGAAAGCTCTAAAAGTCTCAACAGCAGTTATTTTAAATTGAAACAGAATAAAAACAAAAACATTTTTTTTTCATACATTCTATATTGGAACACATAAACATTGGGAACAAATTGAATACAAAAAAGCTTAAAAGCACAATCAAAACTCCACCGCGCGCTGACTAATGAAAAAAGTTGAAAAAAAAAATTATCATCAACAAGTAACATTCGGAATAATCAGCGGTACACGGAAAAAATCAGTAATTATTCAGATGAAGTTGGACGAATGAAGGGGGTAAGAGGGGGCAAGGGCCGACCAAAATAAAAACGGCGTTGCGTAGGGGTGACACCCGCTCCCCCTCGCCTCTACAAATGTTATCTAACTGCGTTCGTTTCGCGTCGCGGCACCGTTTCGCTCTGAATTAGCGCCCGAACCGTCGAAATTTCAATTTGTACTCCATTTTTTTCTCGAATAGTTGGTCCTAATGGAAAAGGCTAGGCGATCACGGATTCCGTCTGAAACAGGCACCGATCGCGCTAACGGATTTCTAGTCGCCTCTGGGTAATTGATGTGCGCAAACGTGGAAATGTGATCCGCGGCCCTCTGATCGACGCAAGAAACATGTGATTGTATGGAGTCCTCATTTGGGCGGCAAAGCGCGGGTCATTATCGGCCGCTCGCGCACACATGCGTCGCATTGTCCGCTCGGGTGTGTGTGTAGATTTTTACTCATTAATTTTAAAACGCTCCGGATTTTTTTCAGGGCGGGTGCTAGGGGGCCAAAGGGGGCTGAAGGGGGCGAAAATTGGCGATGGCCGCCGGGTGGGGTGTCACCGACGGGGGTTATTAAATAGATTGGTGCGCGGCCGAACGGAGCCGCCGATCTGCACTTGTACCTCGCGTCATTAACGGGTTGAGAACCGATTTTAAATCGTGAAATAACAGCCTGTTACAGGAAAAGTTGAGCGCGGCTTATCGGCCTCTCCTGTCCGTGTTCTACAAGCTTAATTGCATTAAAAGTGTATTTTTATTACGACAATTTTTCTATTCATTACTAGGGAGATGTTAATTTTCTTGTTTATTGAGTCGGCTCTGTATTTTCTTGTGTCGTGCGGCGCGCGGCTTCGTTTGTAGTGCAACAATACGCTGTCACACACACATACACGTGCAGGACGCGTTTTTTCTGCGACCGTTCGGCAGTGGGTGAAGAGGGGTGTATGGGGAGGCGAAATGTGAAAAATACTCGAAAAAAGGCGAAATTGTAGCAGATATATAATTAAAGTCCAACGTACAGCAACAGCGTACAGCGATGTATTATGCAGACACGTTCTCGGGTGTCGCGGACTGCCCAATACACGCTGACCGGTGTCGAACACTGCGCTCGACTCGACGCCCGACATTGTTTCTGTGATTGCTCTGTCAAATGCTTTGCGACTCTCGGGTACTTTTTAGACGTTAGTATAAATTATGTTTTTTTACTTTTAAGAAATTAGTGTACGGACGACAGCGGGTCAAGGTACCCCTAACCTACCCCCTGATGTGCTGTCGTCTGTATATTTTATTCTACATTATTCCTTGTTTGGACCAAGTAGGTACTTATATTACTTTAAAATAGTCATAAATCTACTTGTAGCGGTACCTTTAAACGCCACAAATAAACAACGCGTCATACTGACGTCAGGAATTCTACATCTCGCAAGCAGAGTTTACCGTGTAATTAGCATACATACGACTTCCCAACTTCAATCGTTGGGCAAGTGCCCGGCAGACTCAACACCAGTCTAGTCGGAGAATCCTCCCTTTTCTATGGAGGATGATTGAACTTTAAACCCTGTTCCTCGTGCCTCCAAATACTTGGATAGCCTCAAAATTCTTTTTATTATTGCTGAAAACTACATTCTACCTCTATCTAGATATCAATACAAATTTTTGTCTCCTACACTGTTGATCACATATACATAGAATCTTTTAGGTCCGTATTCCAGAAGGAAACTCAAGCATTGATCTCTGCTTAAGCATTACTTAAAACTAGTTTCACCCAATCAAATGGAGTGAAACTTGAAACGAGACTTAAGTAGAGCTTGAGTTTTGAGTGACGTTCTGTAATACGGACCTTAGAGTCTAATCTATCTAACAACAAACGGGCCTAACCCCACAACGTCCAGGGAAGCTAGTTAAACCTTCACAATCTTGCGGAACTCTTGAAACAGTTCAATTAATACATAAAAGCCCTCAATAACAAAATAATCAAATTCATTGTAACATCGAGAGTACATCTCGAAAATATAAAACGGTTGTTCAGTGGGGGGTACACACGACAGATGGTTAGAAGGGGGGCTCACGATTAATTTAACATTAAATTCAATAATAACCTCCCATTTATTGCGTAATTTCCTTTCAATTACGTTTCATTTATCGCTCTGTAACAGGATTACAGATGTGATCAACGTTCCGAATGTTTCTGTCTGACATTGCTACTTTTTGCATTTTCGTTTGTACTTACGTCGTTTTTAACTATTAGACAGAAAAGAGGTTTATTTGTCATAGAAACAAGTGCGTACAACAAGATAAGTTATGAATTTTTTTTTTTTTTTATTAGTTATAAACTAGTGCTTGACTGCTATCCCGCCTGATGGTATGCAGTAATGCAATCGTTGATGGTAAAACGCACTAGCTTATTAAGCCTATTCACTTAAAAAAAAACTGAGTGAATAGGAAGGAAGACGGTAGTTGAGCGAAGTGATGCAATGTTTAACCCAACAACACGACCAACGATGCTGCGCCAGAGGATGATCTGGAGACCCTCTACGACCAAACTCCCGACACAACAACATTAGGCACATCGTACCCGGTACACATCGCAACACAACTGCTCAGACCCGTCCTCAGTACGGCTTCACCAGAGAAAAAAAATATTACAGATCTATAAGTGCAGAACAGCGGAGTATCTGTATACAAAATTAGTTTGTAATTATGCGAAACCCGAAACACGTGTCCAGTATTTTTAAATAAAGAATCTATGTACAAAATATCAAAAAGATATAACGAGAAACCATAAAGTTATGAGCTTGTTATCTTACTTAGTTGTCCCAATAAAAATATGGTCAACGCGCCGCCGTTCGCTCGCCCGCGCCTGAAGCGGCGTGGCGCGGGCTCTCCTAAGTCCAACCATTTCTAAATGTATTTAGGAAAAAATATAACATGGTGTAAAAATGATTGGAATCGATTCAGTTGCTTATTCTGGACAAACTATATTGAGGTTTCGTATAAAGTAAAAATCATCATCATCATCATCAGCTTCTACTCGTCCACTGCTGGACATAGGCCTCTTCCATGGCACAACAACAAGCTCGATCCTGAGCAGTTCTCCGCCAGCCACTACCAGCCACCTTTTTGATGTCGTCGCTCCATCTCGCCCAAGGGCGTCCTACGCCACGTTAGCCGAGACACGGTCTCCACTCGAGGACTCGTTTACCCCAACAGTTGTCGGTCCTGCGGCTTGTGTGACCAGCCCATTGCCACTTCAGCTTGCACTCTCAGCTATGTCGGTGACTTTGGTCCAAGTAAAAATACCGTTGTATATATATCACAATCATCAGGCCAGCCTTTTCCCAATTATGTTGGGATTGGCTTCTAGTCTAACTAGACTCATCTGAATACCAGTATTATACATGGAGCGACTGCGTATCTGACCTCCACAGCATAGTTACTGCGTAATACGATACTTCTTGGTAAGACTACTGGTCTGACTTTCGAATTTCTGACGAGCCGTATTGACGGTCAAAATCTACGAATGACAGCCAGGATCAGCAGAGTAATTGTGTAACACATTATCAGTACCAATGGATTTAATTTAGATAGTTAAAAACGTTGTCGGGCAGAGACATTTTTCGAATTTCAACAGCAATGGATTAGCAATATGCTTCAAAATGACTCCAATTGATAGTAATTGTATGTTACGCGATTAGGGTGCTGCTTAACCAGCTTTCCGAAGAATGGAGGGGCCTCGGTATGTAAGTCCATCTCCGTTCCACCAGCGGACGACCCGTCGTACGGCTGGTTTCCACCCTTACGTTGTTAACACCACTACGATCCGGACGAAGCGTTTCGCCTCCTCCTTTATACCGCGTAAATTGAGGGACTGGAATAGTTTGCCAGCGGCGGTGTTTCCGTCGGACTACAATTTGAGTGTCTTCAAGGCTAGACTGAATAGGCTCTTAATAAACTAGTGCGCTTTACCATCAACGACTGCGTCACTGCTTACCATCAGGCAGGATTGCGGCAAGCGCTGGTTTATAATATAACAAAAAAAAAAAAAAAAATTATGGTTGAGAAAAGACTAGACATATTATGACAACATTCATTGCGTTATTTAGGGTGTTGTGAAGACAATTTTTAGTACATATGAAGCAATGGATTAAAAATATCTATCAATCTAATTCTGCACTTCATGATTGTGTGAAGAAGCCACGCAACATGTTCCTTTAACATGTCCATTTTGTACATACATCAGCAAGTCAAACTACAACAATATGTCAAATTTCTTGATTATATTTTCAACTTCATCGCTAAAGCACTAAAGCTTAAGTTTGATTGGGAATATTTGACAGTTTCGGGGTAGCTTGACCTGCTGTCGACCGTACATAATATGAACTTTATGGAATTAACCATTGTTATAATCAAAGGCGATTAGTTTAACTGATTGTATCTACATTGATATATCTTTAGCTATCACCGTATCCGGTACAGTTGTGTGCGTAATGAAGTTTATTTGATGGCTCCAGATATTATTTTTTCTATTTGGGCGGAGTTAGTACGGTGGTATTTTTATATTTCGATGGTCGCTGCGTAATGTTGTGGGAGCGATAATAATTAATTAAACAACGTATAATTTTTGAAAAGAAATACTTATGACTTATATTCTATTTTACCAGAAATTAATCCGCACTAATTAATATTACCAATCGTGCATTGGTACAATGTTTTTTTTTTTTAAATTAATCCGCGCACTGGTAGATACCGGCCCCGTTACCTCTCACCGAGAGGAGGCCTGAGGACCAACAGTGGGAACTATATAGACTGATTATGAATGTATTCACCCATATTATACACTGTTTAAAAAAAAAATTCGTCGTCGGACTCAATCATCATCATCATCTCAGCGTTAATCCCAGTCGCATCCGAAGCTTTTCCGGCTTTGGATTCTCGGGTCCGCTTTACCAGTCTAACTGCTGATTTTGGCTAAACTTCGTACTAACTGACAAAAGTGAAAACTGAAATATGTAATTAAACAACACAGAATACACAAAAACTAAAAAACTATCACGGTGTCGTGCCCGTCACTCTCACGCGGATTCAATGCTTTTTCCCCGTCCAACAAAAGTGCTCAACGTTGCTAAAGAAAAGTACTTACACAATTTCATTACATAGATTCTAAACGTGTCGAAATTGCTAGAATTAATCACCCGTTGATATTATTGTAATACGAATTTTGAAAAGAGAACACTCACTGTTTATTTTTTCACACAATACTCGGTAACCCTCAGGTTTACGACACTTAAATGACGTCACAGGGACACCGATATTGAATCAACCCAACCCCCACTGTGCAGCGCGTGGGCACTCGACTCGATTCAACTCACACTCGATTGTTCAGACATAATCGTCTAAATTTAAATTTTTCAATCAACCATTGTTATGTTCTATTTAAAATTTTGATCGACGACGCAATTAGTGCGTTCATAATTAAGCTTTTGTAATGTTAAAACAAAATAAATTATAGTGCGTTTTAGAAAACATTGAATGTTTCCAATAATAGGTATATTATTTAGGAACTTAGACACCATTTTATTTTGTGGCTATCAAAATTCAACTAAATTAATCTAAAAAGGTTTTCTTTTACAATAATAATTAACAGATATTACCAATCGTGCATTGGTATAATGTTTTTTTTTTTTTTTGAGATGAATACATTATCGAAAAACCAAGTACCTACATACGATTCGATTATCGATACAAGCGTACTGATTAAACCGAATCGAAATTCACGTCGAAATAAAGAGTCAACAGACGAAACTCGCTAAGTACACCTGTTCAGTCGACAACGACGTGGACTGTGCAGTAGTTTTTCAAATATGCAATTTACTGATTTAAAAAAAGAAGGCCCGCTGGTGGGCCGGGTGACGGGTCACCCGGTGGGGCCACGGAAAATGGCGTAAAAACTCGACAAAAAAAAACCATGAAAATGGTAGGCCCACGTATGGTAAATAGCGTCGAATGTTAACCCCCTTTTGCCACCCGCGCTAATTTGTTACTCTGGGTATGTCCTGGTATTGACTTTAATGTCTCATACTGCGAGCGAATCGACACGTTTCACAACGACGGCCATAAGTGAATCTCTCTTAATGATCTATAATTAACTTATGTTTTTTTTTTACTTTCTAGTTTATCCGCTATGTACTGAACTAATATTTTCAGTTAGTAGTTTCATGTTTTATTATTATTAGTACTTTATATTCAGCTTTATGAATAGTTAAATTCTCTATTTGTGTGACAAATTAGTTTTGACCTGTGAATGAAATTGAAATAAGTATTTTCGGTGTCCACTGTAAATAAGTTGTGTAAATTAAAGCAATATGATTAGACAAATTATAATGATCTAGGTACAGACGAAAAAAAAAAGGCAATGGAAAGAGCTATGCTCGGAGTTTCTCTGCGTGATCGAATCAGAAATGAGGAGATCCGCAGAAGAACCAAAGTCGCCGACATAGCTCTGCGAGTCGCTAAATTTAAGTGGCAGTGGGCAGGGCACATTGCTCGTAGAACCGATGGCCGAGGGGGCAGTATGGTTCTGGAGTGGCGGCCACGTACTGGAAGACGCAGCGTATGAGGCCCTCAACAAGGTGGACCGATGACCTGGTGAAGGTCGCGGGAAGCCGATGGATGCGGGCAGCACAAGACCGGTCGGCGTGGAAAGCCTTTGTCCAGCAGTGGACATCTATAGGCTGAAGAAGAAGAAGAAGGTACAGAAGACAGCAGGTCAAGCTACCCGAAACTGTCAAATATTCCCAATCAACCTTGAGCCTTAATCCTTTAGAGATAACGCTGAAAACCTAATAAAGAAATCTGACAGATTGTAGTCGGTTGATATGCTGTAGTCTGTAAGTCATTGGATGGTCTGCATACACATTTTTTGCAAATGCCTATAACGCAAAAAAAAGTGTTGCCTGATCTCGTGGAACATCCAAATGTAGCTTCCTTTTGCACACACTTGACGAATGACAGGACTTAGAAATCTAGACCAAAAGAGTCGCAACATTTTTACAGATTTTCGACCAAAGTCTGCCGAGTAGGTATACCATTAGATAAAAGAGGCAAGTCTTACCTATCTTAAGTATCTAACTTTAAGAACATTCAAAGTCTGATCCCAATTTCTATCTGCACAAAAATACCTCCGAAACTTCAGGCATTTTGAGCTGCATTGTCAAAAACTTGGGTAAATCCTTACATTTTTGACGGTTGCTGAGATGAGGTTTCGTTGAGATCGAATTGTTCTCATTGCTGTTGATTTTTAGAAGGTTTTTAAATGGGGGGGGGGGGGGGTTAATATTGTCCTTCTTTCAAAAGAAAGAAGCCAAACAACACTACCTTTTACTAAGTGTATAGACGCAAATAGTCGGTAATGTTCTGTTCACCATATGCCAACCTAACATAATGGACATACCTACATAAGTAATAAAGGCTATTATCATTAGCCGTAATTGCTAGTCTAGTTATACGATATAGCAAGTCGTTGGTAAGCAAATTAAACTCTTTTTTAAGTTCAGAGGGTGTGCAATGAACTTTGATGTTCAGTGGAAGAGAGGGAAAGCGATAATAATTAAGTGCATATCTCTTTTTAGTCGACTTAAATCGATTGATGTTTGCCGATCGCGTCAATTGCAGTGTAAACTGTTTCTTGCTAATGATGTTTATTTTGAGTTCATATTAATTAGGTTGTTAGAAAAACATTCGTTTTGTTATAACATCGCACCTGTAATCCTGAGGGGTATAGGCAGAGGTGTAACTATACCTCTGAAGTCATGTCTCATGTAAGAAGGTAGGTACGTGCTTTTAGGCATTAATTAGGTACAAATCCAGACTCAGGGGCGCATAAATGGTAAGGTAATGGTGTAATAATTATATAACTTCTCAGTAGAGAAGTTTATCACAATAAGCACAATTACCACTTTGCTTAACCTAGAAATAATATTGCAAAACCTCATACTCAGCACTACTGATAGCAATCACCAGACCAACGGGGTATTTCCAAACAATTTTTTTTATTACTTAAATAAAAAGAAGTGACCAATAAAGTTGCTACCAAGTCTCTAATATTGGTTAAAGTCTATGAATTCAAAGAAAAAAGCATAAAAATACCGGCCGAGTGTTACTCGAGTCGGGAAAGGGTGCCGCAGGTATCATAATCTATAAAAAAATGAGGTATTTGTTGTTATAGCGGCAACAGACATCATCGATGAAAATATCAACTGTCTAGCTACGGTTCATAAGACAGATAGACGGACATTGGAGTCTTAGCAAATGGGGTCCCGTTTTTCCCCTACGGAATCCCAAAGAAATAAAATCTCTCCAAATTGGAACAGAGAAAACAAAGTTCTGAAGCAAAGGTGTTAAGAATAGAATTCCTAATCAAGCAAGAGTAAACTTGGCAACAACAGCGATTCTTTTACTCCACTCAAAGTCGCTCGTCTCCAAATATACACGAACTACGTCACAGGGCCATTCTAGAGAAGTTATTTAATTTTTTTAACAATGTCCGGTCAATTATACACTCGTTTTCTTATTTATATTTCGTTGAGAACGTAAACATGGGAGAAAACTAGTAATTTTGTATATTTAAGTCCTAAGATCGACCTTAAAGAACTTTGTATAAAAAGTCTTTAATTAGACTATTTATAACTATAAGAGTTCTGTTGTTCACAAACTAACCTAATTTTAAGTTATATGCATCTTTTTCTTCCCATTTCGTTAAGAAAAGGACAGAAGATAAAATGTCAGCTTAGACCTGTAAAATTAGTGCGCCCTTGACGTAAACTGGTGTATTTTTAGTCGCCATGTTTATAATCGCGTCTAAACTGTCTATGGAGTATCTTAACTTGACAGGATTAAATTAAAATGTTATCTTGTATCTTGTATTTAAAATTAGTTTAGTTTCTGAACAACAGAATCAGCGCCAAGGTCGATTTTAGAAAAAAAGGTCTTTTTACATCCTGTTTTAGTACGCTTACTCTTCTTTTAGATCGTTTTCATTCATGCAGCAATTTCTTGCGCGCGATTTAAGTACTAGCAGACCTGCCCCCTAATCGGCGAACACATTTTTGTCAAATGATTGCGACTAGTTAACATCAGTTAGGATCGTTTTGTGATTGGTCCGTTCGGTCCAAACGATCCCAACTAGTCGCAATCATTTGACAAAAATGTGTTCGCCGATTAGGGTGCAGGTTTACCCACATAAGTCTTGGTCCTATGAGGTCATCGAGATTAAAAGTATTTTACGTCCAAATCCAGGTTATGTTACATCTATGTAGGTATATGGCTAATTTCATCCATATCTGTACAGCCATTTTGTCGTTATGAACTATTGCTTGACCATGATCCCACCTGATGATAAGCAGTGATGCTGATGATAAGGTGCATTAGTTTATTTACATTATTGGTGCATTATTTATGGTCTAACTGCAATGCTTCGATCTCGCCTACGGGTTGTGGAGGTCAGACGGCAGTCGCTTCACGGAAAATGTCGAAGTTTATCCATATCAGCAGTTGGACTGGTAAAGCGGACCCCAGACTCCAAAGCTGAAAAGGCTTCGGATGCGACTGGGATTAACGCTGGGATGATGATGAGTTTATTTACAGCCAAAACGTTTTTTGAGTCAAAACAACACAAAAGAAAAAACACATAAAACACAATTTTTTTTTTAATTTTAAACTAGAGCTTGACTGCAATCCCTCCTGATGGTAAGCAGTGATGCAATCGCTGATGGTAAAGTGCACTAGTTTATTAAGCCTATTCACATAAAAAAACTTAGGAATAGGAAGGATGACGGCAGTTGAGCGAGGTGATGCAATGTTAAATCCAAGACCAACACGACCAACGATGCTGCGCCGGAGGGAGATTAATCTGGAGACTCTCCACGACCAAACTCCCGACACAACAACATTTGGCGCATCGTACCCGGCACACATCGCAACACAACTGCTCAGACCCATGCTCCATACGGCTTCTCCTTTTAATATTAATTTAGGAAACGATCAATTTGACTCATTAAACGTGTCATCATTTTGAACAAAGTTGTCCCCAGAATTTTCATTAAAAAAAAACATATTTGTTTAAGTAATTGTCAAAAGGTAAATGAAAAATAAAATGGTGTATAATTACTTGAAATTTCGTGTAGCAGTGTCCGCAAAAGAAACTAGCATGACACAACAAACCTCGTATAATTAGCATACATTATAATTATCAACGTATCAGGAGACCGCGTTAAAACAGCTATTACGTACCATTATGGTATATTAAGTTTTTTTGATTAGCTCTAATTAAGCACAGCGGACAGCGACCGAAACATAGAATTTTATTTCCTATGAGCTAATTGTCTTATAGGTGCGACAACCATTATTTTAATTGTGAATTGTGGCTTTAAATGGTACTTATGTTTCTTTGTAAATGTTTTTCGTTTTGGTTGTGACGTCATATGTTGGGAATGGAACTGGGAAGCTCGTCCTATGGACTTCTTTCTGAGGATCAAATCAAAATTAGAGATCCAAATTATTTTACAGTAGCTGCGCCGCGCGGTTTCACCACCGTAGGTTTCGATATGTTTTTTTTATAATTATGCTCCGCTCCTATTGGTCGCAGCGTGATGTTATATAGTCTAAAGCCTTCCTGGATTAATGGGCTATCCAACGGAGAAAAAGAGTTTATCATTATTTTAATTGTGAATTGTGGCTTTAAATGGTACTTATGTTTCTTTGTAAATGTTTTTCTTTCATGACGTCATATGTTGGGAATGGAAGGGAAGGACTTCTTTTTGAGGGTCAAATCAAAATTAGAGATCCAAATTATTTTACATTATGGGTTGTGATTGTAGTCTCGGGTTAAGCAAATAATGCCTATATTAGGAGACTCCGTTCTTCCACAGCAGTTTAAAATGTTTTTCATAACCTTAAATATAATCAGCATGCGAGTGTGTGTGCTTGTGTGTGTCTGTGTGTATGCTTGTGTTTGTGTGTGTGTGTGGGTGGGTATGGGTGTGTGTATGTGTGGGGGTGGGTGTGTGTGTGTGTGCGTGTGTGTGTGTGTGTGTGTAAGTTTGTGAGGATTGATGGATAAAAGTTTGTTACTCTTTTACATACAACCTACTGAACGGTATTTGATGGAACTTTAGAATACTATAGCTTATACCTACTTACATCAGAAGAACACATATTACTTTGGCCCCAATATTCCCATAGGATTGACACATTGTGTAGCTGAAGCCGTGGACTGCTGCTTGTACAGGCGACAGCACATCAAGCTACCACAATGTGTCAGATTTCTTTTGGAACATGCATATTACCATCCATCGGGCTCCAGACTCGAGGATGCTACTGAGTAATTTCATATAGGCACCTAGAAACAGCCAATAACACTTGGGACCACGACCTGCCCCCTAATCAGCGAACTTATTTTTGTCAAATGATTGCGACTAGTTGGGATCGTTTGGACCGAACGGACCAATGGGCGGTCCAAAAAATCCCAACTGATTCCAACTGAACATCGAATCGTCATGTTATATGTACAACATGCGACCACAAGTCCAACGAAGCAATATCTAATCAATTGCAAAAATCTGTACGAAACTTAACATTGCGATACATGCGCCAAATTTTTTTTTAACAAATATGAGGCATTGCAAAAATAACTTTTATTCCTTCACAATAATGTCCATTTTACGCTACAAGTTTAAATATTGTTATAACTGTTTCAATAGTACTAGTCACTATGAAATCAACTTAATTGAAATAAAGTTGATATTTGTTTTAGTTGAAATGGGGTGGGGGTGAGCAGTACCGCGTAATTTCACTATATGTTTTTGAAAGGGGTTGAGTATTTTATTTCATTTCATATCGTATGCAACGTACAGACGACAGAAGATGAAGCTAGCGGAGTGCCCGCATGTGAAAATATTTCCAATCAATCTTGAGCCTAAATAATTTAGCGATAAAGTTGGAAATCTAACAAAGAAATATGACAGATGTGCTGTCGTCTGTACTTACGGACGACAGCAAGTCAAGCTACCCCAAAATGTCAGATATTCCTAATCAACCTTGAGCTTTAATGCTTTAGAAATAAAGTTAAAAATATAATAAGGAAATCTGACAGATTGTAGTAGCTTGATGTGCCGTCGTCTGTACCTACATAGTATGAAAATGAATAATATTATAATAGGAACTAATGAAACCGCTACAAAACTCAAAATATATCGTTACCAAACCCTACTTTTTAATAATCCAAATAGGCAATTTCTTTCCAGTAAAAGTTCTAATGGGGAAATAATTGGGCCTTCCACTTACGTGGATATTAGTCAGCGGTGTGTAAGGCGCCTAATACGCTGCGATTACTATGTGATAAAAGAAATTAAAGTAAGGCTTAATTATTATACGTTTGTTGTTACCTACTTTTTTTTAAAAAAAAAGCAAATTTTTTTTCTTAATTTTAAAGGTAACGAAAATTGTAGAATAAATATAAAAATAAAGGTGACTATCCACGAATCCACAAAACAACTTGTTGATAAAAATGTTAATGTTTTTAAGAAGCCTATTATGGTACCACTACTGGGCAAAGAATTCTTCTCATACAAAGAGCATTGAACACTATGCATTCTCAAAACGAGTTGGCAATTTCAGCCTTATATTAAAATATCAGGTTTCGTCACAATATTCTTTCTTCATTTTTCTTCACCGATCCCAGTAATAAACTCAGAAACAATAATTATAAATTGAACACGTTATATTGGTACCTAGATTGGAATCCATAACCAACCATTTTAGGAGGCAGCAGGAATCATCATCATCATCATCAACCTTTTTTATCGTCCCACTGCTGGGTACAGGTCTCCTCTCATACAGAGAAGGATTGAGCGTAATCAACACGGTTGCTCGATGCGGCTTGGCGATTTCAGACTTAAAATCCAGGTTTCCTCAAGATGTTTTTCTTCAGCAGCAGGAATATTCAGACAAATCTCTCATAGATATACATCCTACTAAATATTTTAGGTGTACAAAAAGTTTCGACCGCTTAACAAAAGATGTCCTCACTAAGAGGTTTCGTTGAAATTGTCAGATGTAAAATGTGATATCGTAACTTTGGACATCTGATAATAACACACACTTAGAGTATTAGTGACTCTGCATCAGTATCATTAATTATTTTTGTGCAAAAATGTCAAATGTAGCGAATAATCGTCATCTGCGGGAACTTTTTCTACTTCTTTAATTTGAAGAAATAAGCAGTTGAGGCCCATTGATTTCTTGTGATGAAGCTGCTTTAAGAGAGAGAAGTTGTCGTGAGTGGTTCCAAAAGTTTAGAAACTGTGAAGATGAAGAACGTAGTGGAAGACCGAAATCATACAAAGACGGAATTGGAAGCATTATTGGAGGTAGATAGAAGGAAGAGAAAAAATGCGCCCATTCCTCCAGATATGACAAAATTATTCTCTTGCGTGATAATGCTCGTCCCCATGTTCAAAAAAGGACGGAAGCTTATTTGTACCTCCATTATAAATGCGAAAGTTTATGATTATGGATGGATGGATGTTTAGTTACTCTTTCACACACAAAATTCAGAGTTTGTGTGTGTGTCGGATATGGATGAAATTTGGCAAACAGATATTTTATAACCAAAAATAATACATAGGATACTTTTTATTTCGATGTTTGAATCTTACACGGGTGAAACCACGGGGCACAGTAATTTATGTTATAATCCAATTGCATAAAACTACAATTTATTCAAATGACTTATCTAAAAGACAAGCCTGACTCTCGGTTCAAAACAGTAGTACCATTTAGCAATTTCCCTATTCAACTTTCTACCCTATTCGTGCTATTAACTAAGTCTATATTATAAAGTAGTAATTACAGTCTATCGCGTAAGACGTTTTGACAGCTCGTTCGATAATGCGCTATTTGTATAGACATGTCAAATGAAAATGCCATGTGTGTTTGACTTGCTGTCGAGGTAACTATTGCACATAAGTACTCAAAGTCTGCTAACAATTGTTGGTCATTTAATTGCCTTTGGCTACGACTTAATTGTTAGGCCTCACTTTGAGGAACTTTAATGTTTTAAGTCCAATTAGTGATGTACTGCTAAGTGGACAGACGAAGCTACTGGGTTTATTAACTTTTTTATTATAATTTTTAATTCATACAGCTTTATTTATATAGATATATATTTTTACATTAAAACGCTGACGTTAAACATTAATTTAGTTAAAGCAAAGGATAATCAATAAAATAGTAAGTATATACGAGGGGGTGATTGTTTTTGATGCTGTGATGTATGTGATTTTGACTAATTAAAAATATGAATCTTTAATATAAAGAGAAACAAGTCTAAGGCTCTTGATTGTAGACAAATTTATGGCTATAGATAATCGTTTAGCCCCTAATAAAAGACGAGACCATCTTAGAAAAGTTGTAATTTGCTAATAAATAATAAATATTATTATGCGTAACAAATTATAAGTTGCAATGAAACTCCAATTTGCTCATTAAAAAACTAAAAACTTATTGCCAATTTTACAGCAATTATCACTTACAATAATTAAGAAAGTACCATCAAATGAGAATCCGTAACGAGGCTTGAAACTCGTAAAAGTTGTTTTTACATGAAAATGTTCCTAGTGTGTACGAAGTTATAATCATTAAACACTAACTTGCTGTGTCGTAATAGTGTCTGAGTAGAGGGCCGGACTGCGCTATTAAGGAGGGGAAATTAGTGCATTATTGACTGATTTCCCTTTTCAACTAGCTGATAGACGGCAGTTCGCGTCAGCTTTTCGATTTAAAATACTCACTGGCTGAATGTTTACTGCATTAGCTAGTTTTGATCGATTACATTTTGATGTTTAGGTTTTTCATTGTGACTAGGTTAATGTAATGTTTTTAAACATTCGTGCTTTTAAAAAGTTGAAATGTTATGGCCGGTAATTACATACTATTTCTATCATTCATTGTTGACATCTAAAATTTTATTACCCATTGCATTTTTTTAATAATTGAGCGTATGTAACAGTTAGCGGGTATAATTTATGCATATTATATTAAATACATTAAGATTGTGATTATAATTACTGCGCCAACCACGTTGCATAATTGATTCAAGTGGGTTAAAGGTATATACAACGTTATTTGTTCTGTATACGACACCTGAATATAGTTTGTTCAGAATAAGCAACTGAATCGATTCCAATCATTTTTGCACCATGTTATATTTTTTCCCAAATACATTTAAAAATTGTTACAGTGAGGTTACCGAGCGCACTATACAGCTAGCGGTAGATTATAGTGAGAAAGGCCATCACCGCGCCATGCCGCTGCAGGCGCGGCGGGCGAACGGTGCGTTAACCATATTTTTGTTAAGACAACTAGATAACAAGCTCATGACTTTGTGATTTTTCATGATATCTTTTTGAAATTTTGTACATACATTCTTCACTTAAAAATACTGGATACGTGTTTCGGGTTTCGCATATATAAAAAAGTAATGTTGTATTATAGGGATGATATAGATAGTAAACTAACGCGGGCTTGATTATGATTTAATTTTTGTGGCACGAATGAATAGAGTGAAATCAACAAAAGTCAAACCTATCGAAATCGTAGAGACGTTCTGTCTCACCCTCGCGACACAACGATCGTAGGGTCTCCAATTAGTTTTTATGGTACGCTTCATTACAGCCAGTGTTAATTATTATTGTGCTGACGAACGCCCTGTTCTCACTCGACGACCTAATTAGAACGGGTGCCGAGTTTTTTCCTTTTTTGTTTTCTTGTCAGCAAATTATGAGCATTGGGGTGTGTGCGGTGCTTTGTGTGGGTACGTGTGTAGGGGCACTTATGTGCGCGCCGTCGCGTCGCGCGCGCTTAATTCTAAATTCGAATCGCAAAGAATTACCAGTCGAAATTTGAATTTATTTTTTTCTAACCGCCATCTTGGATGGCTGACAATAATAATGAATTATTATTAGAAAATAATCCGTCCTGATTAGGACCGTTTTATTAGAATCTATTGTAGAAAGATTCAAAATGATTCACAAAAATAATTAAGAATGAGATGTATTGAATGTAAAGCTTCTCAACCTTCTAATTTAAAGGATTGAAGTATAGACCATATTAATGAATCCTGGTTCAGTATTTGTACTAACGCAGTGCAAACTGCAGCAACTCATGAGAAAATAACAGAAATAGAATCTCTCACGTGGAAATTAACGCGCTATTAGATTCAATGGTTATTGTTTTTAAACGTTCATTGAGCACTTATCGGGTCGAGGCTTGTCAGCGAGGCAGCTTCTTCCACGCTTATCGAGAAAATAATAGCTCAGTGGTGTTACATTGTAAAAGTAGGTATAAAAAGTGTATTTCCTCACGCATTCTGAGAGCGCTTTATAAACTTGTAACCCGTAAAACCGCTTGTTATAAGTGAAACCATAAATTCCCCTAATTGGCACGATTAGAGATTTAAATCATTTTATTGATTTCTTTTGTAATTTTATCGAGTTCTTTATAGCCGTCCGATTAGTTTTCAACATAATAGTTAGTTAAAATTGATTGTTAACATGTTATTTTAGTCGATTTCACCAATTAAACATTTTTTTTTTCGAAACGTTTATTAAAAACTTATCGTGTGCTTTATAATTACGAATTGTTATGAAAAGTAGGTTGGTTAGGCAGTAGTTAGGTACTTATTTTGTATTTCTTTCTATTGTAATGATGATTGTAGTTTAGCGCCATATAATCACCGCATAATATTTCGTGTGGGTGTCATATTAGTTTGTTTGTTTACATTATTTTGTCACGTATTTTGTACATGCTATAATTATTAAAAGAACAGCTTTTATTTTTATTGGCTATTATTCTAATAAGGGTCGTTGTAGACGAATTTATTGTTTAGAAAATGTACACTTAGGTGCTATTAAATTAATTAGTCGAGAAATTAAGTGCGTTTTGCAGTTTTTGACCTTTAGTAAAGTGATTGTAATTATCTAAAACGGGCTTATTACTTGTTTCTCCATTTTTGTAATCATGCTTTAGCCAAAAGCTAGCGCAGATAATCCAGTTAATTTATTTAAGTTTTGGCAGAGTTACATTAATCAATGCGGATTGAGCAATAAAACCCGTCAGAAGTATTATTTCCTAACACAATACCTGTTTTGAAGTTCTGCAGTATGTCTAGTAAGACTTACTGTTTTAATGAGTTTTTAATTGTTTTTTTTTCGGTGTTAAAAAATACATTGAACTATAATAGGAATTACTCAGGAGTAATTCTTTGTAAATGTTTTTGTAATATTTGTAAATGCGCCCACGATAGATTCAGGTATCGTGGGCGCATTTACAAATACCTAGACCCAGAGCAAATCATCATTGATTCTAGTACCTACCTGTGGGTTAAGCGACCTGAAACTGTAAATTTTTTCCAATCAACACTGAACTCTAATACTTTAGCGATAAAGTTGTCAGGTTGTAGCCTGATGTGCTGGCTTTAATACATGCCGGTTTCCTTACAATGTTTCTCTTCACAGTTTTTACAATCGGAATGGAATCGAACCTGCATCACACAATGCAGCAGTCAATCGCTTGCAGCGAGAGCGAAGCAGGCGCCGCATTTTTTATAAGTAGGTATGTTAGATGCCACAGCCTGAGGCAGACGTGGTTTACTGTTCGAAGCACATGTCTGTATCCGCCTTAACAATTAAACGAATTTTGAAGAGACTAGAGTAGGCTATCAATAATTTTGTCTCGAAACCGACAGCACAGTCCTTTGGCTGTCCGTACTTAAATAACTAATTCAGGCTAGTAAGCGGTATTCTGGTATTAACATAGCATAAATTGCACATGTCCGGGCTCTAGTTATGGATTTATTATGGAAAATTTATCGATCAGAAGTTCGGAATTATTAATAAATTAAGATCTTATTTCATTTAGCAAGCCAGTACGCCCCAGTGTAGTGTATTTGAAACTTTCTAGGTTTTAACTAAGTGAAGAAGAACCAAAGTCACCGACATAGGTCTTCGAGCCGCTAAAATTAAGTGGCAGTGAGCGGGGCATATTGCTCGTAGAACCGACAGCCGATGGGGCAGTAAGGTTCTGGAGTGGCGGCCACGTACCGGAAGACGCACCGTAGGGTGGCCCCCACAAGGTGGACCAATGACTTGGTGAAGGTCGCGGGAAGCCGATGGATGCGGCAGCACAAGACCAAGACCAGTCATCGTGGAAAGCCTTGTGGAGGCCTTTCTCCAGCAGTGGACCTCTTCAGGCCGAAGAAGAAGAAGAAGTTTCAACCGAATTGTGGGATAGTTTTAAATCTGCGGTTTTGTGTTATAGTAACCATTTAATCTTCATCATTATTTTAGCAAAAGATTGGTGTCTCCTTCTGCCATACTTAAAGGTTCTGTCTCTTATCCAGGGGCTCTTGTCTCTTATAAAAGGTTGATAATGACCCCTTTGGGCAAAAGCGATCTATGCTTTCCATCTATCGCGAATCCGTTCGTCCTCCTTTCAGCAGTGCGGTTCTGTAATCGAGCCCTCCAGCTCACCCTAAGTTTATTTCACCTAACTTTTTACGGTCTGATTTTTACAGAGTCGATCGGCAATTTTGGCGGGAAAAAACTCAATTGTGATTCCATCTATTATATCTATGATAGATAATTTTCTAATGGAATAACACAAAAACCCATTGGTTTCCTTAAAGTCTTAATCAGTGTTCATTAACAGATATATCCTAAAAAAGACAGTTGTAATACCTACTAAAACCTTTAATTAACCTTATAATGAATCGGTTTTATTTGAAGTGTGCCTAATTATACCCACTCAACCTTTTGTCCGTAAGAACATTATTACATTTTTATAATTAGTCACGTTTCCATTCAATTTAATTGTTAACACGTCATGGGTTTATACCAGGTGTAAGATATTTACATAAATTATAATAAGCTAATGAAATTGAAACCAATTATAAATCATGTCCTTGCATTATGCGCTCCTTCCATTCAGCCTATAATATCCCACTCCTGGGCCACAGGATTCCTCTCGGTGAGAGGGAGTGGGACGTTATCTACCACACGGGCCCAGTCGGGTTGGTAGATGTCATATGTCATCGAAGGTTTGGCTCTAGGACATGCCGGTTACCTCAAGATGTTTTCTTTCACCGTTTTGACAGCAGCGGTGTTAAAATAATTTACACAAAGTGCCCGAAGTCGTGGTGGCCTAGTGACTGAAACACCAGCCTCTCAAGTATGAGTGCGCGGGTTCGATTTCAGGTCAGGCAAGTACCAATGTAACTCTTCTAAAGTTATATGTACTTTCTAAGTATATCTTGGACACTTGGACTTGGATAGCTCATTAATCCAGGACGGCTTTGGGCTATAATATAACATCACGTTGCAACTAATAGGAGCGGAGCATATAAAAAGAAACATATTTATCGAAACCTACGCGGGTGACACCACGAGGTGCAGCTAGTAATTTATAAAAACCGCCGTAGTCAAAACACCAGCCTCTCAAGTATGAGTGTGCGCGGGTTCGATTCCAGGTCAGGCAAGTACCAATGTAACTTTTCTTAAGTTATATGTACTTTCTAAGTATATCTTGGACACCAATGACTGAAGGGGAAAGAAAAAAAACATCTTGAGGAAACCTGGACTTTAGGTCTGAAATCGCCAACCCGCATTGAGCAAGCGTAGTGATTACGCTCACTCCTTCTCTGTATGAGAGGAGACCTGTGCCCAGCAGTGGGACGATAAAAGGGTTGATAATGATGATGATGATGAACCTATTCTTTGCTCAACCAAGTTAAGTACTACCTCCCATTGTAATAAAACTTTTACTAACTTGCATCGAAAACAAGTTTCACGCCCAAAAAAGCTTTTTTCGCGTCGGATGTTGTAAACTAATTTTCAGAGCTGAAACTGTACTTAGGTCTTAGTAGTTATCTGTTCTGCAGCTTATTCAAATACTCGTACTGTTTTGCTGTTTTACGAATTGAAAGTTATTCAAGTTTATGAGTAGGTATAGGTATTGTAGTAGATATACAATATGTTAAGAAAACCCTGTCCGACCCGTAAGGATAATAAAGGTTAGGTAAACACATGACCAAATAAAATATGAAATTTTACATAATCATCATAGTAACAATACTAGTGAATTTTGAAATTATCTTTTTTTCCCGCGAATTAATACCAACTTCCCCAAAATTTGGTAATTTTTAAAAAGTGACAACATTATTTTTGACGGTATAATTCTGAGCGAATAGCGATGCGGCCGCGTGCCGCGTTCCCTGCCCCTCTTCGCCCGCGCCTGTATGGCATACCGCACATGTTTTAAGTTACCTCTTTTTGCGAAATAATATTTATTTTCTTAGGGGGATTTTTTTTTAAGTTTAGCCCGGCTTTGTATGCATTAGTAGAATCAGTTATCGATACCTAACAATACCTTCACGGATCGGACAGGGTTTTCTTTACATATTGTATAGGTATAAATACTAAGTATCATCATCATCATAAACCTCTTTTTATCGTCCCACTTCTGGGCACAGGTCTCCTTCTTATACAGAGAAGGATTGAGCGTAATCACCACGCTTGCCGAATGCGGGTTGGAGAGACTTAAAGTCCAGGTTTCTTCAAGAAGTTTTCTTTCACCTTATAATCAGTCATTGGTGTACAAGATATACTTAGAAAGTACATATAACTTAGAAAAGTTACATTGGTTGACTGCACGGTTAGCGCAGTGGTCAAGCCATTGACTGCAGCGCTGCGTGTCGCGGGTTTGATTCCCACACGGAACAAACATTTGTATGACCTACAAGTAGTTGTGCCGGGTCTGGATGTTTGTGTATGTTAGTTTATATGTTTGTAAACGCACCCACGATACAGGAGAAATTCCTAGAATGGGGCAACGGTTAAAAAAAAAACAATGAAATGTCTGGTGAAGCCCTATCTACGGAAGACGGGACTGATTATTTGTGTTGCCATTTGTGCCAGGTACGATGCACCAAATGTTGTTTTGTCGGGAGTTTGGTCGTAGAGGGTCTCCAGATCAATCTCCCTCTGGCGCAGCATCGTTGGTCGTGTTGTTGCGTTTAACATTGCATCACCTCCCGTCTTCCTTTCTATTTACTCATATTTTTTGAGTGAATAGGCTCTTAATAAACTAGCGCACTTTCCCATGAACGATTGCATCACTGCTTATCACTAGGCAGGATTGCGGTCAATCACTAGTTTATAATTATAAAAAAAGAAAACAAAAGATTTGACAACTTATTTTTGTCGTCCTCCGTGGCGCAGCGGTTAACACGCCTGCCTGCGATGTGGAGGCCCCAGGTTCGATCCCCGGCCGGGTCATGATGGAAAACGATCTTTTCCTGATTGGCCTGGGTCTTGGATGTTTATCTATATATGTATCTATTATAAATATACTATCGTTGAGTTAGTATCCTATGACACAAGTCTCGAACTTATTTTGGGGCTAGCTCAGTCTGTGTGATTTGTCCGTATATATTTATTTATTTATTTCTCAGTAAAACTTGTAGACAGACAAGAAGCCAAGTCCTCATTAAAATTTAGCTCACATCTTTACTTATCATCGCCCATTGCTCTAATAGTCTGCTAACTAGGCAAATCCCCATAAGGATATCAATAACACCTACTCATATCAATCACGTATTCTCACAATGTACTGATTTAATGATCTCAAATATAAAACGTAATGATACTAGTGGCCTTTAGCCATTCGCTAATCTAACTTGACCCGTGAATAGCGAAAAACCAACCTTATTGTCTTCGCGGTAAGATACAGATGGAATCTCTAAGGTAATTTCATGAGATCATGCCGGGTGCTTGATTTATTCCTTTTAACCGACTTGACCTACATTTGTGTATTGCCTTTAATTGTTAATAAGCATAATTAAAATGCGTGTTAAACATTATACGCACAAACACGCTGGCGTTATAGAATGTGATCGTGGAGTTTTAAATGGTGACTGGTTATGGTATAATTGTTGTTAAGTAGGTTTGGGATATTGATATAATCTTGACATATGATTTGCGAGTTTTATAAGAGTAATTATAGAGTAGAGTGGAGTATGGCCAAACGATCAGCTGCTGCGCTGCGTGTGGCGGGTTCGATTCCCACATGGGAAAAATATGTCTAAGGCTTATAGGTAGTTGTTCCGAGTCTGGCTGTTTGTTTATGTGTGTTTGGACGTTTATAAACGCAACCACGATTCAGGAGTAGGTAATTCCTAGTGAGTGAAAACGATTTTCTTAGAGACAAAAAAAAATAGCGCCATAGAATATATAACAAAAAAAACAATTTCAATCTCTAGTACACAAAGTAAACACAAAAAAAAAAGTTAAGCCGTTTGCCGTTTGTGTGAAGCGTGTTGGCAAGAAAGTTCTGATGAGAAGAGAAGAAGATCTGAAGAAGATGAAGATGATCTGGGCGACCTTTATAATATACTAGCTGCGCCACGCGGTTTCACCCGCGTAGGTTTCGATATGCTCCGCTCCTATTGGTCGCAGCGTGATATTATATAGCCTAAAGCCTTCCTGGATTAATGGGCTATTCAACGCAAAAAGAATTTTTCAAATAGGACCAGCAGTTCCTGAGATTAGCGCGTTCAAACAAACAAACTCTTCTGCTTTATATATTAGTATAGATTTAATCTTTCGCACAAGAAATGTACAGAGGCGGACTTAATGCCTTAGGCATTCTCTACCAGTCAACCACAGGTCCTTTTAGTTAGCTTGTTACGCAGTAGTACTTTGTAATACTAGGCAGTAGATATAATACTTTTTTTAAGGATGAGAAATCATGAAATGACCTCCGCTCTAGGCGGAGCGGAAGGACGTGTCAGACTTTTACTTACAGATAAAACCCTCCCGTGTTTCTTCACGTGCCTGTGCGCCAGGGCCACGGTTTCTTAGGGGCCCTTAATGGCGTGGCGTGGCGTGGTAATTCAAGTCAAAAAAGAGATTCGTGTCAGTACACGAATCTCTTTTTTGACTTGAATTGACAACGGAATCTGTTTCAACCAACCAGCGGCCCTGGCAGGCATCAGTCCTCATGGAACCAGTCACGGCGTGCTGACTTCGCTCTGAAGCACGCGAGGAACACAACGCGCTTGTGACCCAGGCCAGTATGCCTAGTATGATTTTCATTACGAGACTCGATCGTTGATCTCGTTGGTTGAGAGTTCTTACAACCTTGAAGCGGGCCAATCGATGAGTCAAACGCGCTCGATATCGACGATCGCCTTTCGTAATGAAATTTCATACTAGGCATCATCATCATCATCATCAGCCCCTACTCGTCCACTGTTGGACATAGGCCTCCTTCATGGCACGCCAACAAGCTCGATCCTGAGCAGTTCTCCGCCAGCCACTACCAGCCACCTTTTTGATGTCGTCGCTTCATCTTGCCCAAGGGCGTCCCACGCTACGTTTGCCGAGACGCGGTCTCCACTCGAGGACTCGTTTACCCCAGCGGTTGTCGGTCCTGCGGCATATGTGACCAGCCCATTGCCACTTCAGCTTGCTAATCCTCTCAGCTATGTCGGTGACTCTGGTCCTCTGTCGGATCACCTCATTTCTGATGCGGTCCTTCAGAGAGACGCCCAACATAGCCCGCTCCATAGCTCGCTGAGTGACTTTAAACTTATGGACTAGGCATACAGCATCCTAATTACGTAACGCTCTATTATTATTAGGTAGTTGGAATCACTTCGAAGCAAATTGCCAATCCATTGCTTCAAATGTTCTAAAATTTGTCTGCTCAAAAACGAAAAAAAACGCGTTGAATGTTGTGGAACTGTCAATGAAACCCAAAATGTGACAGTGTGTTACGCAATTACCCTACTAGTCATATGTCATCCTGTACGAGTTACTTTTTTTTTTTATTAATTATAAACTAGTGCTTGACTGCAATCCCGCCTGATGGTAAGCAGTGATGCAATCATTGAGTGTAAAGCGCAATAGTTTGTTAAGCCTATTCACTTAAAAAACTTAGGAATAGGAAGGATGACGGCAGTTGAGCGAGGTGATGCAATGTTAAACCCAAGACCAACACGACCAAACGATGCTGCGCTAGACGGAGATTGATCTGGAGACTCTCCACGACTAAATTTCCGAGACAACAACATTTGGCGCATCGTACCCGCCACACATCGCGACACAACTGCTCAGACCCGTCCTCCGTACTGCTTCACCAGACATCATGCCGGAACACGACGAATCGCTTGGTGGCAAGACTTTGTCTGGTGGGTGGTAACTTCCGCCGGCAGAATTGAATTATCATTTTACACAGGTCAACCTAACCGAAACTGTCATAAATTCCCAATCAACCGCTTGCCTTAATGGTTTAGAGATAAAGTTGAATACCAAAAAAGAAACTGCACTGTGGAAGATTCACGAGTTCTCTATACGGGGACGAGTAAATACAACCACAGTTTGTGACATTACTTCAATACTAGGATGATCATCATCAAACTTTTGTATCGTCCCACTGTTGGGCACAGGTCTCCTCTCATACAGAGAAGGATTCACAAGGATTGTAATCACGCTTGCTCAATGCGGGTTGGCGATTTCAGACTTAAAGTCCAGGTTTCCTCAAGATGTTTTCTTTCACCTTCAGTCATTGGTTTCCAAGATATACTTAGAAAGTACACATAACTTAAGAAAAGTTACATTTGTACTTGCCTGACCTGGAACCGAACCCCCGCACTCATACTTTGGCGGCTGGTGTTTTAACCACTAGGCCACCACAACCTAGTAGATAGTTTTATGTTATATTTTTATTCTTTTAACTTGTTGCTTGGCAACCAAATCTTATTCCATCTCATGATTTTACAGAATAGGATTAATCAAAATTAATGATTGGCGCTTACTAAATGGTATTTTTAATTTGAAATATTTGATTATTTTAATATATTTAAAATGTCACTAAAATGACGAGTTGGTGGATGAGTTAATGGATTAATTATGGAATTTTTTGATACATGATTTGCACTCTGGTGCTTCACACTTTTCAATCGAGGGGTTTTGACACACTGTGCCAGTAGTGTTTACAGCTCGTTTCGCCCAAAACCTCAAACGATTCTAATTGCGATTAATTTTATTAGTAAACTAGCTGCTCCACGCGGTTCAACCCGCGTAGGTTTCGATGTGTTTTTTTTTATTTTCCCTGCTCCCATTGGTCGCAGCGCGATATTATATATAAAGCCTTCCTGGATTAATGGGCTATCCAACACAAAAAGAATTTTTCAAATCGGATCAGAAGTTCCTGAGATTAGCGCGTTCAAACAAACAAACTCTTCAGCTTTATATATTAGTATAGATGCAGACAACAATAATTTTTACCTTCTTTACCAATCATTAACAATAATTGCATCAGATCTATGTGTAGAGATTCAAAAAGTTTAATTACAATCAACTTCCCACATACTAATTAAATATCTAATTAGCCCACTTCCATAATTAGACATAGCTATAATTGCAGACGTTAAAAAAAAAACACATAATTTGCAATTTGAATGCCATAATCGTGAATTGTTAAATATAATTAATAGCCGTCCCAAGGTCGGGTATTAAATAAATTACATATTGATTTCGAATAACAGAATTCTGATTATAATTTATTATACTTAACAATGTTGTTTCATTTCAATAATTATTGATTAGATAGGTACCAGTTCGTGATTACGACTTCTTTTGCGAACAAACTGCCTTCAACCCCGTTTGACCCCATAAGGGTTGACTTTCAACAATACTTTTTTGCTCCCGTTATACTCTACATAGTATTTTAAAAAGTCATGTGTTTTTTAACCGACTTCAAAAAGGAGGAGGTTACTCAATTCGACCGTATATATGCTTTTTTTTTTATGTTTGTTCGCGCATATCTTCGTCGTTTATGAACCGATTTTGATAATTCTTTTTTTGTTGGAAAGAAGACATTCCCAAGGTGGTACCATGATAAGGAAATCAGGGTCTGATGATGGAAGACCAGAGAAATCAAGGGTAACTTTCAAAAATCGTAGGGGTGACTAGTGCATTTCTTAGTATTTTCATTAAGTATTTTAAAGCACTACAATTTGATAAAGGTCTGGAGTAGATCTGATGATGGAACCGGGAGACAGTCGAAGGAACTCCACAACAATTCACAGCAGCTACGTTGTGTTTGGGCTTGATTAATTTGTATTGATAAGAACTTTACACCTAGATGGGTTGTGACTGTCATAAGACCTCTGATGATGAAGACAAAGACCAGTTCCGGGAACTCCTCAACGGTTTACAGTAGCTACTTTATGTTTGGTTTTAATTCATTTATATTGATGAGAACTTTGCACCCATTGGGTTTAAATAATGGTCTGCAGTAAATCTGATGATGAAGACCATAGGCAGTCGAGATAATTCTTCAGAATTACGGGTAAAAATTAAAGTAAACAAAATTACGTCGTTTCCCAACTATATTTGCGTCAGAAAATACTATAAGAATACATAGTACCTACTTTTCACAACTAAAAAGTGTAAAATAAAAACTTTTTTACAAAAAAACAACCGACTTCTAAAAACCACTACAAAGTGAAAAATAACTAATTTCAGAAGTCGGTGTCAAAAACTAATATACACAAAACCAAAGACACCGACTTCCGAAATTAGTTATTTTTCACTTTGTAGTGGTTTTTAGAAGTCGGTTGTTTTTTTGTAAAAAAGTTTTTATTATACAATGAATAGACAGCTGTGCTGCTGGGGAGTTTGTTCCGCCACTTCTTCTTCCCAGCGAAAGCACTAGGAAGTGTCGAAGGGCGGGCGTTTTGGGGGACTGTCTTATGTAATATTGACGTTCAAAAAGTGCTGATACTCAGCCTAATTTGAATAAATGACCTTTGATTTCAATTTTATAAAAGACTAGGCAGCCAGCGACTTCGTTCGCATAGAGTTAGCTCGCTCTATTAGTCGCAGCATGATGTTATATAGCATAAAGCCTTCCTGGATTAATGGGCTATCCAATGCAAAAAGATTTTTTCAAATTGGACCAGGAGTTCCCGAGATGAGCGCGTTCAAACAAAGAAACAATTAAACAAACCCTTCAGCTTTATACAGTATGTTAAATAACAGAGGGCGTTCCCTTAAACTCGTTAATATATATCATTAATAGATTAAAATAAAAATATCAGCATAGAAAAATAAGCATAAAAAAATACGAATAAAAAAAAATTCTAATTGGAATTAAATTTGAAACCTCCTGTTTTAAATCAAAATAGTAGTCGCCATGTATAAATAAATTGCGATGTTGCCGTCTTTCATGTTCGCGTGTACAGTGTGTTTCTTTTACATGTGAATTTAAAATTTTTATTGAATATTTTCCTATTGGAAAAAAATTTAAAACATTTTGTTTTCGAATGGAAATATTTTTTTTTAGCATGTATGTATGCTCTACTATTTCGGGTTAACGGGAACGCCCTCTGTTAGTTAACATACTGTATATTAGTATAGATTGGCAAGGTACCGCGGTTTCTTTTTAGATTTTCAACTTTACCTCTAAAGCATTAAGGCTCAAGGTTGATTGGGAATATTTAGCAGTTTAGGGTAACTTGACCTGCTGTCTTCCGTACAGCAAATATCCATCCGTCCACACATCCTCATAAATTTTCGCATTTATTTTCGAACCCGTGGAAATATCGGGATATAAATTATCTTATGTGTTAATCTTGGTTATAAACTATCTGTGTGACAAATTTCATCGAAATCACTTCAGCAGTTTTAGCGTGAAAAATAAACAAACATTCATCCATTCAAAAATTAGTAGTTCAGGATTGTGGTAAGTATCTATACTTAAAGAAAAAAAATGTCTTAGCAGGCCCACCAGGCAGGCTGGGCCAGGTGTTTACCTGGCCCACGGATTGTGATTAGACAACTTTTACTTCTTTTAATTACCTATATCAATGGAGAACTCCAGTTGCGTTTAACCAAATAACTAATCTGATATTAAGAAGATCACTTCTAGATATGGACTTTAGAGATAGTTCCATCAAAACAGTGAAGGAACGAAAACTAAAATCTCCTAAAGGCAAAAACCTTCGAAGACATGTGATATCTGCAACGAATTGGGCTTGCGTGGTAGATTACGGCCCACGCCCTCTCACCGAGGCCTGAATCCCAGAAGTGAGAACATTATTAGTTATTTAACGTAAAAATAAAAAAAATATATCGGAAAGTCCTTTACAAGGCCAAAAGGCTCATATCTCAGCACAGTGCTTCGACATTTAAACGAAAAAAGAATATTCTACATATATTCTACCCTACTCACAGTCATCGGGAAAAATACAACAAGGATTTCCACTCCACATACTTCGTATAGTCGGAATTATAAGACATAATTAAATATAGAGTGTAATTTCAATCATTATTGGTAATCATGTTTTCCTTGCGAACGTGCGGTAGGTGTTTGAATACTAATCTGGGTTAAGTTATGATAATCGTTTGAATGTGTACCTGATTGTATAATGCGTTATTACACGGTAACTCATACTTGTTACTCTATAATTTGTTTATGGGTTTCAATTACTGGGTAATGTCTTACGTGGTCTGTTGTCCTGGTGGTATTTTTGGTAGCAAGCTTGAGAGGCGGATGTTTTAATTTTATAAACTGTCAACATCTAATTGTCAAATAACGTGTGTCTTTGAACCGGGTTATGGAGTTTTGACGGGAAAGCTAAGATGAATGTCACGCGCATTTTTCATTGGACTTTTAAAATTATTTATAGTATCGTTTACTAAATAAAAGCGCGTGATTTATGTAGTAAAAAGTGCATCCAGTAAATAATTCTTATAGAACATTGAAATATCGCAGTATAGTGGCCACATCATGACTTTGCTTCAAACCTTCCTCATAGTCTGTTCACGCGGCCGTTTTTTTCAGCTGTCATTGGCGATATATGCCATTGTGAAATAAAATTTTCAAAGAATTTCTATAATTAAACACGTGTTATTGCTATTCCACAGAGGCCATTGATAATGAGTTGATGAGGTTGTATCTCACCTTGAAAAAAGAAGAAGAGGAAGACCCGAGTTATGACATCAGGAAAACGTTATTTTAATTTCTTAATTTCTGAGTACGAGGCTTTTTAGTATTTTAGTTTTTTTTCTTTTTTGTTTCTTTATTATATGTTTGTTATTATTTCAGTGTATATTATTGAAATGTACGTTCCATTTGTGCGGAATAAACAATTTTTCTTTCTTTCAATATTTTTGACCAACCAGTATTGTCGAAGCGACTCCCTATTAACCTCTACCTCTTCTTGGTAAAACTCACTTTCTAACACTTCGTCGCAATAACTTTATTCTTATTTTATTTTTTAATATTCAGTAATGATTTCGTTGCATATATATTTCGTTATATATCATAATTTTCCTAGTCTTTTCCCAACTATATATTGGGGTTGGCTCCCGGTCTTACCGGATTCAGCTGAATACAAGTACTTTATATTTATCGACAGCCTATCTGACCTATTTTATTATATATATAATTATGTAATATGAAAATATAGTATGGTATTTCGTGAAAGAATTCTCCTTGACTCCTAAGGCGATACGTTTTAATAGTATATCAATATCGGCACTAAGTAGAGCCTTTAACCCTTTTTAAGTGTTGACATTTATGACTTGCGTTAAGTAGATAGGGTAGCTAAAGGTAGGTACATAACATTATATTCGTGTCTCTAAAAGCATGGCTTAATTCAAATAAGGGTTCTTAACTTAATTGAAAATAATGAAACGGTCCAATTCTGCGATAATAATTATCGAGGTTAGATACTTTCTAATTAAACAGAAATAATGTGCGCAGGAGTTGAAACAAAGCACGTTGTCTTACATTGTGTTGCCAAGTTTGACACGTTCTGTCAAGTAGAAGAGTTGTTTTAATGTATTTCTCTTTCAAGCAATCGTTTAAAAGTAATTGGGAAATGAAAGTTTTCAAAATTCACGTTTTTTTTTTTAAAATGATAAAATTTCATTTATTTGCGGTATACACGACGCAAAAAAGAGCACTGACAAAAAAACGTGCGTCAAATGCACGCAAAACGGTTTACTTAGCATAAAACTAAGACTCTATGCGACACAGAAACCAAGCGCTAGTTTTCAGAGACAACCGCTGTTTGCAGTTCATTTTTAATACGCCTCCCTGCGAAACGATTTAATTTTCCTATAAGATTATAATACATATTGCTAATTACAATAAATTATCTTAGATCATTAACACCGGGCGGGCACATTTCTCGTAAAACCGATGACCGATTGGGCAGTAAGGTTCTAGAGTGGCAGCCACGTACTGGAAGACGCATCGTAGGCAGGCCCCCATCAAGAATAGAATACTCTTTATTAGGCACAGAAACATAAATATAAAGATTTTACAAAGGGTTACAAATGGGCGGTCTTATCCACGACCGATGTCCAGGTGAAGGTCGTGGGAAGCCGGTGGATGCGGGCAGCCCAAGACCGGTCATTGTGGAAAGCCTCGGGGGAGGCCTTTGTCCAGCTGTGGACCTCTATAGGCTGAAGAAGAAGAATAACACCATCTTAATCCATACTAATATTATAAATGCGAAAGTAACTCTGTCTGTCTGTCTGTTACGCTTTCCCGCTTAACCCTCTCAACCGATTTTGATGAAATTTGGCACAGACAATCTTTAGACCCTGAGAAAGAACATAGGCTACCTTTTATCCCGGAAAAATTGATGTTCCCGAGGGAGATCTAAAAAGCGCGATAAAACCGAACTCCACGCGGGCGAAGCCGCGGGCGGAAAGCTAGTAACATTATAAATTGGAATGTGTGTGAGTATGAATGAATGTTATAATTGTCTCTTTCAAGCTAAAACTACAGCAAGTATTTAGATGAAATTTAGAACACAGATAGGTTATAAGTATAACTAGAAATAAGACATAGAATATTTTTATCCCGATATTCCCGCGGAAAAACATCTTGAGGAAACCTGGACTTTAAGTCTGAAATCGCCAACCCGCATTCTCTGTATGAGAGGAGGCCTGTGCCCAGCAGTGGGACGATAAAAGGTTGATGATGATTCCCGCAGGATCAAAACTTACGCGGGTGAAACCGCGGGGCTGGTACGATATAAAATCCATTATCACAATGATTTTCGCAACAAAATAAAGCTGTCCTCATATTTATGCGGTTAAGATGTGATTAAGATGACGAGGTATATTTCCAGTGAATAGGTATTATAATGATTTACTAAGAAATTCATCAATAATAGTAATGAGATGCGTGCCTGTCTCTGGGGAGTGACTTATAGCTATATGCAAATGGTTTATGGGGATTAACGAGGTGACGATTACTTACATGGAGGAGGTGACATTATACAGGATGTTTTTAAAAGTTGTTACGACATTTTCCCGTAGGAACTAAGTTTTAAAATAAGAATTGGTTGAGATTTATAAGACAACTAGCTTTCCGCCCGCGGCTTCGCCCACGTGGAATTCGGTTATATCGTGCTTTTTAGATTTCTCTCGGGAATGTCAAACTTTTCAGTAAAAATTAGCCCATGTAAGGAGATAGGCTACCTTTTACTGAAACTGATTTTGAAAACTGTTTTTTTTTCTGAAACTGATTTTGATGAAATTTAACACAGACAATCTTTAGACCCTGCGAAAGGTCTCAGGGTCTAAAGATTGTCTGTGTCCATTTCATCAAAATCGGTTGAGAGGTTTAGGCAGGAAAGCGTAACAGACAGACAGACAGACAGACAGAGTTACTTTCGCATTTATAATATTAGTATGGATTAGTATGGATAGTTGATGGCAGTAAATAGAAACAGATTGAACGCACGGCTACACATCAAAGTCTGACCAGTATAAGCTGACTTCTGATTTTAAGTAAAACCTATACAATGCGAGGTCAGCTAAAACAGTAATATTAGGTATAGCCTGCTCATATGTACGAGTAATAAACGGAACTATATTGACAAATATGAAACCTAAATATTATGGATCAATAAGAGCAAAACCTTGGTATACCATAAATATTACAAAAGTTAAAGTTTGTATGCATACCTATATGTTTGTTAATCTTTCACTCAAAAACTACTGAACGGATTTCAATGGAATTTGGCACACGCCTTTTCACAACTACGTTAGGGTTGGCTTCTAGTCTAACTGCCTAGATAGGCAGTTAGACTAGAAGCCTGTGCATACATCATTATAACTAATTGTACGGTCGTCTTACCAAGGGGTATCGTATTACCCAGTCTATAGTGGAGGTCAGATAGATCTCTATCTGACCTCCACTATAGTTACTGGGTAATACGATACCCCTTGGTAAGACGGGTTTCTGACTTTTGGACTTCTGACGACCCATAACGACTGTCAAAGATCTACAAATGACAGCGGTATGTAAAGATGGTCACCCATCCACAGACCAACCGCGGCAAAAGTAGCTTAACCTGGTCGATCGACCTGTACTTCAATTTGAATCATATCGGAGCTTATTGCTAATCCATTGCTCTTTACATTTGATATATATATCTGATTAACAAAGTAAATAACGCAATGAATGTTGTTGAACTGTCGAAATGAAACCCATTACACCACTACGATCAGGACGAAGGGTTTCGCCTCTTTCTTTATACCGTGTACATCAAGGGACTGGAACAGTTTGCCAGCGGCGGTGTTTCCATCGGACTACAATTTCAGTGTCTTCAAGGCTAGAGTGAATACCTAGGCTCTTAATAAACTAGCGCGCTTCACCATCAACGATTACGTCACTGCTTACCATCAGGCGGGATTGCGGTCAAGCGCTGGTTTTTATTAAACATAATAAAAAGGATACCTACACAAATACAGGAACCAACCAACAAATATTGCCACGAATTTCCATTGTAAGCTTTAGGAGACTGTATCTAAGTTTTGAGTTCCATCCGATGCATGCATTATCAGCTAATTAAGTTTCGATTATGATCGTGCCGAGGTGCTGCATATTTTATCGCTGCATTGTTCGCGACGCGTTCAGTGTGGAATGGCCTTTGCGCCTTTAAGCATTAATGGTGTGTTCCAGGCTTGTTTTGTTTCCAATACTTTGTTATTTCGAGGAGCTCGAGGCTAACCGCCGCGTCGATCGAAAGGTTAAGATACGCTTGCCGCGGTTGGAGTTTGGATGGGTGAAAATTAAAAACTTACCGTGCCTTGTAAATCACGTTGTGATACGGCATCCTAATTGCCTAATAACCCATTACTAAAAGTTGGAATCATTTCGAAGCTTATTGCTATTCCATTGCTCCCTTTGTTCGAAAATGTGTGTCCCCAACAACGTAAATAACGCAATGAATATTGTTGAACTGTCAAAATGAAACCCATTGTTACTGATAGTGTGTTACGCAATTACCCTGCTGGTGGTTAGTGATAAGTGATTGACTCTCTTTACCAAGTGGTCGCTTCATATAAATCTATACTAATTACTAATCTATATAAGTACTAATATATAAAGCTGAAGAGTTATTTTGTTTGTTTGAACGCGCTAATCTCAGGAATTAATGGTCCAATTTGAAAAAATATTTTTGCATTGGATAGCCCTTTAATTCAGGAAGGCTTTAGGCTATATAACATCACGCTGCGACAAATACGAGCGGAGCACAATTAACTCCACGCGAACGAAGTCGCGACTTCGTTATAGTTATACAACGTGTAACAAAAAGGGTATATACATACCAAGGGCATGGCATCTTTAGATGATATCAAACGATATCGGAAGGGTTTCAACTCAAAATAAAATACTCAAAAATTGGCACCAAATTTTCGGTTTCGTGTGTTTCTTAAAATAAAATCATAATAAACGTGGCAGCACACTACATACGTTAATAACTACTCGTTACCCGTCACGTTACTTGCCAAAATCCGATAAATGTCTTCAATATCTCTGTGCCACTAGTATGATAGTAGCCTATCACAGGCGGTGTTTTTCCTCATAGCTTCCTAACATAAAGAGACAGGATTAAAAAACCCTTCCAATATCGTTTGATATCATGTAAAGATGACATGCCTTTGTTATGTATATACCCTTTATGTTACACGTTGTATAGTAGGGATATAGTTGGGAATCTTTGTTGAGAATAAACAAATTGTTTTGTGTTGTTTCGTTGTTCCAATCAAATTAAAAGATCAACAAAAAAAAAAAAAACTATATATCGATAATCGACACATAATCGGATACATGACACTCCCTTCACTACAAGATTAGATATTTAACCAAACCTTTTTTGCAATCTGTTCATGCGATTTTGATCTCTATTGTGTTGATAGCATGACAAATGGCAAATAAAATATGTATTTAGTAAATAGTCGGTATTGTAACTACTTTTTGCTTGTAATGTCATCATTATGCCTGCGGAATAAAAGTCAAAATTGGCTAAACAGACTAAAAAATGCTTTGTGTAATTGTCTTATCTTATTCCGACTTTTTTAAGAACCTCGAACTTTCTCAGTTTTTGGAACAAAAGTGATCCGGCCAAAGCTTTGTGTATAGGTAATGCTGCTCATGGATCATCATAATATTCCTAATATCAAATGCGTCTCTCTCCAAATAATTAAATACCAACATTCTAACAAATAGAAACAAATCTCTTAATTCCGCATATTACACCACATTACGTAACTATATTAAAGCTTACAGACGAACCCACAAACGTAAGTAGGCAACATTCCCGCGTGAGCATTTAAACACACACAAACACACCCTCCCATACACACTTATACACCCACAAAGACCGACACAACCAGCTAATTATACATCATTATAACTAATTGTACGATATACAAGTAAGAAGTATTTGCGACTATTAATGACAAAAGCAATTAGGGTGCCACACTAACGCAGTATTTCAAGGAGACTGTTTGTGTGTGTGTGAATGTGTGTGTAAAAGTGCAGTGTATTATTTTAGTAATATTTTTTCGTCTGTACATTCCGTTGGTTGTTAATTGCGTTTTAATAGTTAGATTTTTCAAAAAAAGAACTGTCTTCATTATCTTACTCGTTCGAACTGTATACGTCTTGATAGCCCAGTGGCTCTGTCTGGTGGAAAAAAATTCACTTCATGATCTTCAGGCATCCATATACACAGATACCAGGTGGTGCTTACTTCAACTCCATAAAAGAAAGAGCATGATATGGATAAAAAGAAGATAACTAAGGAGATAACGACTAGTACAGATGTAAGGAAGAAAAACAATGTTGCGTTGACCCCCAATAAATTAGGATAAGAACAGAAAACTTTTTGGCGGGAAAGCTAAGAGGAGTGTCACGCTCAATAATTGGCCACAAATAAGTGGCCACATCATGACTTTGCCTCAAACCTCTCTCGTTGACGGTTCACGCGGCCGTCTTTTCGACTGTCATTGGCGATATCCGCAATTATTGTGAAGTAAAATTTTTGAAGAATTTCTATAATTTGTTACACGTACCTATTATTGGCAAAATTATGGTGTATCTTCCACAGGGGCCATTGGTTAAGAGTTGAAGTTGGAGATTAGCACAGACGGGGCTGACCTTGCAGTGGGCAGTTACAAACTTTTCGAAAAACATCTTTATTATGAGGTAATGGAGACATCAAACGATTATCAGGTAGGTGACATCACTAATGTTATCCTTACGTTTTAACATACACGCAAAGGCGACAAACTAAATTGTAACATTACCATCGCTGCAATTGTATTAAAGCGAACTGTCAAAGTAGTAGTGATACCGCAATGGATATGAGTAATTGGCGTCAAACGGCAGACGTGTGATGGGTCACGCGAACATTGAATAGCAAATGTTAAAGATTATACTTCTATTGTCATTAAGTGCGTCTTTATTTTTTTTTTTTACCATATATGTATAGACAGACAAGAAATAACAGAACGGAAAAAATATGTGTGGATGTGATGCTTATTTCATAAGAAATTTCTTTCAGCATATGCAGGACAATAGGCAGCGTGTGAAATAGTAAAAGAGAAAAAAATGCCTTTACTGATTACTTAGAATAGCTAACCATGATTTTCTTATAAACATTAAAGCTGAAGCAATATCCGTATCTTCCTAAAAACATTTTGTCATCTTATTGGCAAATCAATGATTACATTTATGATTTTTAGTGCGGTAAAGTACTCTGAAGATTTTCAGTGAGGGTATTAGTCTAAAGTCAGGGTTAAGAGGGGTTAGATAGGATTAAAGCCTAACCTTTTGGTGTAGATAAAGACCTAATAGGCTGATTTGGCAAAACAATCAACTGTCTAACACTATCGATACCGGACCGTCACTATGGTCGTAAAATTTCACACTTTTGCAAAACTATTTAGCTAACACGACTATCGGGACATCAAACAATACAGACACACCTTATTAAGTGTGAGTGTAGACGGGCAGTGGCTCTCATTAGTCGGCTGCTTAATGGTCCTAAGTATGCGGGCGATATCGCTGCGACAGAGCGGGTCCTATAATAGTGCGGCTCCAATGTCGCGCGGGAATGACGCGACAGAAAGGGGTGATGGAGTTACAGTATTTTACTCTATTTTTTTAATCTGTGGATCACCTTGCTGTCATAGTTGTTTGAGTATGCAGATGCAGTTCCGCAGAAGAACCAAAGTCACCGATATAGCTCTTTGAGTCGCTAAAAGTAAGTGGCAGTGGGCGGGGCATATTGCTCGTAGAACCGATGGCCGATGGAGCTAAGGTTCTGGAGTAGCGGCCACGTACTGGACGATGCAACGTAGGAAGGCCGCGTGGACCGATGACCTGGTGAAGGTTGAGTGAAGCTGATGGATGCGAGCAGCACAAGACTGGTTATTGTGGAAAGTCTTGGGGGAGGCCTTTGTCATCCAGCAGTGTAACTCTACATGCTGAAGCTACAAGATGCAGTTCCAATGAAATAAAACAATTTTTTTTTTAATTTTTCCAACTATAAAAGCCAGGCAGAAGAAAGGCATCAATAAATTGTAGTTTGAGTTTTAGTAATATTTGCCTTATCAGTAATCAACTAATTAATACAGTATCACCACAATTATCTAAAAACAAGAAACAACTCGACTATTTTTAGCAACTTAATTATATGTGCTTCAGACAGTGGAAACTACCATTAATTCGGAGGTGCCAGCCATTGCTCCTTGCCGGGGCGTTAATGACAATAACTTGCTATTAACTGGCCAACCCGTCCTGTTTAAGATGCCCCCTGCCTCCGTACCACTACTGGGCTACTGAATACGACTTAATTTTGCCAGGTTACACCCAAGAATGTTCGCTTATTAAGAATTTGTATCGGCAAGCTACTAAGTTGCATATTAATGTTTAAATAACGATTAAACTGGTGCATAAATGTTTGCCCTCAGGGTAAACCGATTAAGTTCTTTGAAATAACTGTTTTCCGTTTATATTGGTGCGAAGAAAATAGAACGGTTTGTTATTGTGCAAATAAACTTACCGCAAATTGGCCTCCATGGGGTAAAGCTTAGGCTAGACCGCGCCGCGGCGAGAGGGTGGGTGTGAGTTCATAGACAACAGTCTTTATTTTTTGCTGTTCTCAGATTAAATGGTTAGAAGGGGACGCATAAGTGTTTGCATACTTTATTGTAGACGTAACATAACAATTAGATCTGAGAGTAGTTTTTTTAAATATTAGCTAATTACAACCTTGTCACTTTATTCGATCCCCCAGACTGTCAGATATTTAAATAAAATATGTTTCAAGCACACAAGTTCACACAATTCACGTGTAACTTTTATACTTATAAATGAGTTGTAGCTAGCCATTTAATTAATATTTTATGTATTTTAGGTAATTACTAAGTCGTAATGGCCTAGTGGTTAAAACACCAGCCTCTCAAGTATGAATGTACGGGTTCGATTCCAGGTCAGGCAAGTACCAATGTGACTATTCTAAGTTGTATGTACTTTCTATGTATATCTTGGACACCAATGACTGATTAAAAGGTGAAGGATAAGATTTTAGGGAAACCTGGACTTTAAGTCTGAAATCGCCAACCCGCATTGAGCAAGCGTGGTGATTACGCTCAATCCTTCTCTGTATGAGAGGACATCTGTGCCCAGCAGTGGGACGACAATAAGGTTCATGATGTTCATGACATTGTCAATACAATTATTGTTAATATTCTGTTATATAGATAATTAATAGGGTATAAAAATAATATCCTGCGGTTACACGACCTTTTGTGTCGCCTAGATGACGACATTCATCATAATTTCTTAGAATTGTTAGATAATTAGCTATTTTTATCTCTCGTAGGGTGAAATTGTTTAATTGTGATGTAAGCTTCATAGACCCTTTTCCTTCAACATGTAGGTACACAAACGTATGCATGAATATGAATATTTGCACTGGTCTGGTCGTGTACATCTAATGGCAGTCGTTACGGGTTGTTGGAGCCCTCAAAAGTCCAACAATTGGTCTAACTGCAATGCTTCGATGTCGCCTTCGGGTTGTGGAGGTCAGACGGCAGTCGCTTCACGGAAAATGTCGAAGTTTAGCCATATCAGCAGTTGGACTGGTAAAGCGGACTCCAGACTCCAAAGCTAAAAAGCTACGGATGCGACTGGGATTAACGCTGAGATGATGATGTAGGTAAACAAAGAAGGTTGCGGACTCATTCTACAAAGACCTTCACACTTCATCTCTCTGCATCAGTCTACAGTACTCCAGGTACTGTAGACTGAGAAAACTTAGGTAATTTACATTCTTCAGATATTTTTAGCTTTTAGACAGAACTTGGGCAATAGGTCAATGACTAACCCACTAATTGCAGTTGAATTTTAATGACATTTAAGTATTCTTCAAAGTAAATAAACATTATTTCCTTATTATGAACTCATTTCTTGTGATGAGTCGGAAAGTACCTCAGCCAAAGGATTTACCTCAAGTTTAAGAATGAAATAGTGATGTAACTCTGCAAACGACACTCACACAAACACACACATTAACACCCACACAATCTCAGCTTAAAAAGCCTAATCAACATCAGATTTTTCGTTTCGCAATCAAGCGAACGAATTTCCACCAGTGAACGGGGCAATTGGAAAAATATAATTACGAACATAATCCTCAGCAAATTGGATTAAAAAATGATGAAAAAAAAGAAAGTGTTTTAGGGGTGCGTCATTATTTTTGCGCTGGGAAAGGGATCGGCTAATTACGACAGATGGATGGTTGTACATGTAATAACGCTAATTAATCGATCGGTGGGTAAGAGGACTTTTTTCTGAAATTCGAGTGGGCTCGACGGTACGGAATTATCGATGTTGAACACATATGAGTATGTTGCGGTTAGGTTTTTGGGTGTTGCTTGCAAAACGTTGGTTAAAACTTTAGGAAAAAATATTTTAACCTTAACAAAATATATTTGAGAGCTCCTAACATCTTTTACAAGTTAGTGTTTCATTGTTAAGAACATTGAACTCTGGTCAGAACAATACCAAATATGGCAGTCTAAAGTATGAATAATATACCAGTCTAGGTATTGATGATGTTACACTGACGAGTCGGGAAGGGTTGTCAAACTATGTTCCAGGAATATGTCATGGTCATAACGTCTTACACATTGTTTTGTCATTTAATTACTTTGTTGGACAACAGACATACCCACTCATGACCGTAAAGCCAGACTAGACACAGAATTAAAAATTCATAATTATCACCACCAAAGTATGAAGTGGCGAAAGCATGACTATACAGCAAGTAGCGGCGAGGGGTACACGAATAGAGCCACTTAATATCACCCTTCTACCCTTCATTATAATCACTAACTCACACATACAAAGTATCGATCCTTCCAACCTATCCGTACACACTGCGTTTATACAAGTGATTAGTGTATTTAATTTGAAAATGCTAAGTAGTTGCGTTGTTTTATCGTAGTGTTGTGGGTGTAAGTGTGTGTGGGTGTAATTATGTGCCGTAGGGGTAAGCTAACCCTTTCATATCGCGTTGCGAACTGATCGCGATCGTAATATCACGATTAATGTGTTGGTTTGTGTTTTGTTTTATTTTACCTAGTAATGTTCTATTGTGATTGTAGACTGTCTTCTGGTTTCTTTGCTGTTGTACTTTTTTGTTTGTTAAAGTAACTTTAAATAAGCAGCGGTAGCCTAGTGGAATCGGCCGCGACTAACAAGTTGTAGGCTGGAGGCTCGAACCACGTCAGGCGCTTTACTCTGTTTAAATTATTTCATCAGCACTGCTCTCAAAACGGCGAGGGAAAACATCGTGAGGAAACCGGCAGGTCCTAGAGGAAGAACTTCGAAGACATGTGACATCTACCAACCCGCACTGCGCTCGCGTTGTAGATTACGGCCCACTCCCTCTCACCGAGAGGAGGTCTGTGTTCCAGGAGTGGGAACATTCTAGGCTGATTATGTTAGGTATATGTTAGCCGTGAGGAAAGAAAACACCCTAATTCTCTAACAGACTATTACAATCACTTTGAATAATTTTGAAGAATATTGCTAATCCATTGCTGCGTATGTTTGAAAAATGTCCGCTTAACAACGTAAATAACGCAATGAATGTTCCTGAATTGTCAAAATGAAACTCATTGCTGCATAGTGTGTTATTTCACAATTACCCTGCAGTTTACAAGATTAACATCGTTAGATTGTTTTACATTCTCAGGGTGGCAAGGACATCGACAACCTCCAACCGGCAACCGCCGTGGCTCAGCGGTCAACACGCCTGCCTGCGACATGGAGGCCCCGGGTTCGATCCCCGGCCAGGTCATGATGGAAAACGATCTTTTTCTGATTGGCCTGGTTCTTGGATGTTTATCTATATATGTACCTACTGTAAAAGATAGTATCGTTGAGTTAGTATCCCATAACACAAGTCTCGAACTTACTTTGGGGCTAGCTCCATCTGTGTGATTTGTCCGTATATATTTATTTATTTATTAATATGGATGCAGTACCTACATGTTTCTGGAGTTCTTGTTATGTTGAAAATTTTCGTCGGTTATTGTATGGTTTTTCGGTGGTAGGCTATAACATCGGCTGCCGGCAGAAGTTAGCACCCGACAGACAAAGCCCCTTGCCGCCAAGCGACTCGTCGTGTTCCAGCATGACGTCTGATGAAGCCATATGGGGGACGGGTCTGAGCAGTTGTGTTGCGATGTGTGCCGGGTACGATGCGACAAATGTTACTGTTTTGGGAGTTAGGTTGTGGAGGGTCACCAGATCAATCTCCCTCTGGCGCAGCATCGTTGGTGGTGTTGTTGAGTTTAACATTGGATCACATCGCTCAACTGCCGTCTTCCTTCCTATTCACTAAGTTTTTGGGCTTAATAAACTAGCGCGCTTTACCATTAACGATTGCATCACTGCTTACCATCAGGCGGGATTGCAGTCAAGCACTAGTTTATAATTATTAAAAAAAAGCTCCTGGTCATATATTAAACAGAATTAAGTAAAGTGTAAACAAACTTCTTACTATTTACCGACCCACTTAATCTACTTCACCTACTTACATGTTTTGCACTGAATATGGTCGGTGAAATTTCTGGGAAATAATAATATGTATGGGTTTTAATAAATACTCCGTAGTGTTCGTTAATAAGCTTGGTAAGGGGTCGTCCTGACACTTGATAGTTTATTGAGCAATTCATTTATTACCCGGTAATATTTTTATTTCCAGATTTTATTTATTATTTCTTGTATTCTGCTGAAATATCTGTTTATAATATTAATAGTGATAAGTAGTGTACATATAAGAAATGGTGGGTATGACTGAAGATTTATTTACAGAGGACACTTAATAAAAATGCTCCCTCTCGCAGCATCGCTGGTAGTTTTGCTTGGTTTAACATTGCATCACCTCGCTCAACTGCTGTCTTCCGTCCTATTCACTAAGTTTTTGAGTGAATAGGCTTTTAATAAAGTAGCGCACTTTACCATCAATAATTGCATCACTGCTTACCATCAGGCGGGATTGCAGTCAAGCACTAGTTTATAATTATAAAGAAATCCATACAGCCATAACTTCCCTATCTATCAAATTTATTGCCTTCCCATTTTGTGCAAACATTTCAGTGTTTTAATGATGTTGTATAGTTTCCATCTACACCTTTGGGACGAATGCATGACTATGAAATATATCGACGCTTGAAAGGCAATCATATCTAAGCGACAAAAATTCGTAAATTGAGTTGTCGAATGGTGTAAACTCAATTTACGAATTTTTGTCGCTTAGATATGATTGCCTTTCAAGCGTCGATATGTACTTACGTACCGAACGTATGTAGGTACATATATTTCAGTCAACAGAACACGAAGGAAATCCAATAAAGTAAAATCAATTCGCTTCTAAACCTACTTACTCTTCAATAATGAAAATGAGCGTTCAAATGTGACAGTGAACTCAATATTACATCTCCATGTGACTGCGGACTACAGAGCAAAGTGCAGTGAGTGCGAAAGTACTCAAAACACCGACACAGAAGAAGCAGATAGTACAGAAGGTCAGGGCAATACAACGAGCGAAAGCGGGCGCACAAACTTTGTATGTTTGTTTCTGCTTTAATATACAATCGCAGCAGACATAATTTTAATTGGCTGTAAAATTGGTTTATATATTTTAGGATAAATATCCTAACAGCTGTGGATTTTACGAATAATAAATAAATATATATCTATACTAATATATAAAGCTGAAGAGTTTGTTTGTTTGAACGCGCTAATCTCAGGAACTACTGGTTCGATCTGAAAAAATCTTTTTGCGTTGGGTAGCTAAATAATCCAGGAAGGCTTTAAGCTATATAACATCACGCTGCGACCAATAGGAGAGGAGCTTAACTAACTCCACGAGAACGAAGTCGCTGGCGGCCGCTAGTAAAAAATAAACTCATAGGTCTCAAATTATAGAGAATGGATTATTCCATTCAGGGCGTTTAAAACTTATAAAAAAAAACTATTTGACTTATAATCAGATTTTATCAATAGTAAAATAAGTTTTATCGAAGAGTAAAAGCTGTCCGATTATTTCTTATTTTCTGACAGTATTCTATACACAAACTTATGAAACGTTAGAAGCCAGTTACACGGGAATCGTTCATTATTCCCAGAACCCAGATAAATTATATTTCTTAGATTGTAAAGTTATCTGACTGTTGAAAAATCAGCTATAAATGGGTTCACTGAGCAAGTTAACCATCTTAAAATTAAACTAATTGAAAGAAAAGCGATACCTGTATTATTTACAGAACAGCAGGGTAATTACGTAACACTGTCAGTAGCAATGGGTTTCATTTTGACAGTTCAACAACATTCATTGCGTCATTTACGTTGTGGAGCAGACACGTTTTCAAACAAACGGAGCAATGGATTAGCAATATGCTTCGAAATCATTCCAACTGATAGTAATAGTGTGTTAGTTAATTAGGGTGCTGGTGTACTCACCAGCACCCTAATTAACTAACACACTACATGACTACATAGGAATGCCTATCAAAGAGGCAAGTGCATTTGCACTCACTGTACGTAGAAGAACATTATTTATTCTCATGACTGCGACCCAAGCCTGCTTTCATTGGGAGGGAGTGAACTGTAAACCACCATCCGGGCCCAGTGTAGGAATATAAATGTAACCTGTTTTCAATTCTTTGTTTTAGGATATGCTGTTATAATCAAACTTTTTAATCAAAAGTTTCCTTCATCATTTTGAGAGCAGTGGTGCAAGTATTTGTATGCATGAATATGAATATTTGCACTGGTCTGGTCGTACCTCGGAAAGCAAGTTAAGCCGTTGGTCCCGGTTGTCATGCGAACATCTAGTGGCAGTCGTTACGGGTTGTTGGATCCCTCAAAAGTCCAACGATCTTACTGCAATGCTTCGATATCGCCTTCGGGTGGTGGAGATCAGACGTCAGTCGCTTCACGGAAAATATCCAAAATCAGCAGTTAGACTAGTAAAGCCAGCCCCAGACTCCAAAGCTGAAAAAGCTTTGGGATGCGACTGGAATTAACGCTGAGATGATGATGATTTTGAGAGCAGTGGTAGTGAAATTAAATATACAATGTAGGTTGGTTTTGTTCGAATTCACGACCTAGAAACTCGTAACTTAATTACTGCGATCTCCAACCCGCCTGCCCAGCGTGGGGACTATGGCAAACCCCCTTAAAGCACTGAAAGCCTTTTCTCGGTGGTAGTCCATAACATCGGCTGCCGGCAGAAGTTAGCACCGTCGTCTTCTGGCATGATGTCTGGTGAAGCCGTAGGGAGGACGGGTCTGAGCAGTTGTGTTACGATGTATGTGACGATGCACCAAATGTTGTTGTGTCGGGTCTTAGGAAGTTTAGTCATAGAGTGTCTCCAGATCAATCTTCCTCTGGCTCAACATCGTTGGTCGTAATGTTGGGTTTAACATTGCGCACCTCGCTCAACTGCCGTCTTCCTTCCTATTCACTCTGTTTTTTTGAACGACTACATTTCTGCTTATCATCAGGCTGGATTGCGGTCAAGCACTAGTTTATAATTATTTAAAAAGGCCTTTGTCCAGCAGTGGACCTCTATTAACTGAAGAAGAAGAAGAAGAAACTCGAAACTCGGCGCTTTTACTGTGCCGCCACTGCTGACTGCTTTATTGGAACCTTGTTATAAAATGTAAAGAAAACCCTGTCCGATCCGTGAAGGTATTGCTAGGTATCGATAACTGATTCTACTAATGCCCACAAAGGCGGGCTAAACTAAAAAAAAACCCTAATAAAATAAATATTATTTCGCAAAAGGAGGTAAATTATTAAATATGCGGTAGGCAATACATGCGCGGGCGAAAGGGGGCAGGGCATGCGGTCATTCGCATCGCTTATAATAATACCGTCGAAAATGGTGTCGTCATTTTTTTTTTTAATACAATCTTTTGAGGAAGTTGGAATTAATTCGCGGAAAAAAAAGATTATTTCTTTATTCATTAGTATTGTTACTATGATGATTACGTAAAATTTCATATTTTATTTGGTCATGTCTAATCTTTATTATCCTTATGGGCCAGGGTTTTCTTTACATATTGTAAGTATTTGCCTTTGTTTTTCCTCGACGTTATAAAGTTGAACTTCTGTATTCACTTGCTCAGCGCCACCGGAATGTTGGCATTGCAAAAAGTTATACCTCTTTTATTTGTGTTCGCTTCCATTGAGGGTCGCGGCTTCTTTCAAACACCTCTGTTCTATACGTAAAAAGTTAAATGAGATGTTAAATAAAACTGGAGCATTGCTTTATAGGATTTCTTATTTATTATCTCCTCTATTCATGAACGTTGCTTAAAGTTAACTAGTGATTAGTGACTTTTAACCATTTTAGACGTTTTAACGTTACTTAACTTTAATCATCGTCGTTTATAAAATATAGACAGCAGTGTTTAAGGGGTTTATTTATAAACAATCATTAAAGTATATCAGGATATCAGGAAGTATGTCAGAATATCAGGACGTTGACCAGTCGGTACACATTTAAAGTTATAGCTTGGTAATTCTTCCGCAAGAAATTGGCAGATTCATCAAACATGCAATTTATTCTTTTTCTCTATCCATTTTTTTTATCTCTCTCTACTGTTTATATTTTGTATGTATGTATTTATGCATTTATTATATTTCTTTTTGTTTCTCTTTTAACTTTAATATCTTTTATATCTTTCCACCTACCATGTTTTGTCTCTGCATCACCTTAAGGTAGACTGGTAGAAAATACCTAAGGCATTAAGTCCGCTATTGTGCATTGTTTTTCTTTATGCATGAAGTTTTAATAAATAAACAAAGTTTAGTGACGTGTAAACGTCAAAAATGTATCAATAAAGGGCTATATGTGCAGGTTAACTAGTTGCTATATTTATTCTAATGATAAACCAGCGCTGTAGCAATAGGTTTAATTTTGACAGTTCAACAACATTCATTGCGTTATTAGTGTTGTTGAGCAGACACATTTTTCTAACTTATGGAGCAACGAATTAGCAATATGTTTCCAAATGATTTAGAGTAATAGTTAAGTGTGCTACCCAATTAGGGTGGTTAAGAGTTTATTTGCTCGAACAAGCTAGTTTTTGGAACTTAAAGAGTCAGAACTTTTTATGCATTTAATAGCTTCTTTGTTAGGACTATTAAGAGTCGAGCAAAAAGAATATTAGATATTAAGAAAGAATGCTCTAGCAAAAATGAAAAAATATGATCAAGCGATGCAATTGACGACACCGTTGGCATACTGGCTAAGCGATTGGCTGCTGCGATACATGTTCCGGGTTAGATTCCTGCACGGAACAAATATTTGTATGAGCTACTAGTCGTTGTTCCGGGTTTGGCTGTTTGTATATGTGAGTTTATATGTTTGTAAACGCACTCACTATACAGGAGAAATTTCTAGTGTGGGGCAACTTTTTTTATTAACTTCAGAACCTTGCGCCCAACCAGCTAGCGACTTGGGAAGTATCACATCCTTTAGTGACGGAAATGTGACGCACATTTTAATATTCGCTAGAATTTGAGACGGTCTTGGTCTGGTGGTCGATATTGCTTGTTGAAGCAATGGCTGTTTACACCTTGCGCCAGCTAGTTTTCTTATGATTATTAAGTAATTACTTAGTTTCGGTTTCTCGTTTCTTGTTACGATAGTTAAACGCATTCGTCACTGATATAAAATTTAGGTTTCAACCCTGTAAGATCTCAAGTTGTCGAAATATGAGGAAGGCGCAAGGTTCATAATTATGAACATTACGCCCACCGTGTATCTCGGCAATGGCTGGACCAAAGAGTTTGAAACTTTGATTATTCTGCAGTGACGGATATGTGACATTAGTGGCACGAGCATTTAGACTTGTTAAGTCTATGTTTGTACAAAAATTATTGTTACCCTTTTCAATGTATGGTAAACTTTCATTAAACCATAACTTTTCTAAATGACAGTAACGAAGTCTAAATGCTGCGTGGCACTAATGTCACATATCCGTCACTGCAGAATAATCAAAGTTTCAAACTCTTTGGTCCAGCTATTGTCGAGATACACGGTGGGCGTAACGTTCATAATTATGAACCTTATGCCCTCCTCATATTTCGACAACTTGAGATCTTACAGGGTTGAAACCTGAATTTTATATCAGTGACGAATGCGTTTAGCTATCGTAACAAGAAACGAGGAACCGAAATTAAGTAATTACTTAATAATCATAAGAAAACTAGTGGGCGCAAGGTGTAAACAGCCATTGCTTCAACAAGCAATATCGACCAGACCAAGGCCGTCACAAATTATAGCGAATATTAAAATGTGCGTCACATTTCCGTCACTAAAGAATGTGATACTTGCCAAGTCGCTAGCAGGTTGGGTGCAAGGTTCTGAAGTTAATCTTTTTTTAGCGCAAGAATTGCGCCCGCCGTGTCTTCATTTACTTTATTACGTCACTGACACAGATTTACTTGCGATTGACCCAGCATCACATTCTTCACTAAATATCTTTCAGTTATAATGATACAACTCCTTTCCTCTACTCTTCAACTCCATCTTATAATCAAACAAAAACATTCAATATAATTCCCTAAACTTCGCAATATATACGTACATAATGTAGCCATTATGTGAGCGCCCCAAAACAGTAATTGAAGTTAAAGTAACGATTAATTTGTGTGTGTAAAACTGTGAAGGCACGACATTAGCAATTCGCAACAACACTTACACAGGAGTAATGACTCGTCTGTCCATATAATCATAGAGCTGCCATTACTCCCTCGGAGTAGTGTGAGTATGACCATAGTGTTTCAATGGATTTGAAATTAGAAGGGGTGGGAGAATGGATGCGATTTAGTGTGTGATTGAGTTAGTAAGGTTTGTGGCTAAATTAATAACAGCCGAATGAGAGTAACCGGTATATCCCGAAGAATTGCAACACTTAAGTGGCTGAGGGCCAGGCACATTGCCCGTAGTACCCTGACGGGGCCGACGTGTTCTCGAGTGGCGACCACGCAGCGTGGGTAGACTCCCGACAAGGTGGTCGACCTGGTGACGGTCTCGGGAAACCGCTGGATACAGGAGGCGCAGGACCGGTCGTCGTGGATATCCTATGTCCAGCAGTGGACTCTTTGCGATTGAAATGATGAAGATGATGATGGTGATGATCAGGTTAAGCTACGATTTCGCGATCACCATCTTCATATGTCTTGGTATATCCGATGCAGACTCGAAAAGCATGTTAGACCTGTCAGCTGAAAGTCATATGGAAATGTATGATGCAATCGTTGATGGTAAAGCGCACTGGTTTATTATGATTCACTCTAGGCCTTCACTTTCCTAGATCAATAGTACCTATGTACATTAGAGGACTTACCTGCCACTTGTTATTAATTCCCCACCTTGGTGAGTCTTTTCGTGTAGATACATGAATTCATGACTGCATTTTGGTAATTTTCAAGACAGCAAACGATAAAACTCGGTGGAAAATATGTCAACACAAGTTTGAAATAATAAAAAAAAAAACTTTAAAAAATATTCAGTAGCGCCTGATTTACTTCAAACTGTAATTGATACTTAGTTACGGTTATATGCTAATATTAATCGATCCAATTCACTTCACAAGGCATATAAAAATAAATTTAAAAACCATTTCGAGAGCTCCTTCATCAAACTTCGACACTATAAAAATATTAAATACAAAGTATCACGAACAGAAACACGAAGAAATTAAAACGGCAACCATAAACAGTCATTAAACATGACACAATGATAAAACTTAATATGTTTAACAGGACTTGTACTGAGAAGTGTGCGAAGGATGGTCACCGCTCGCCGGGGGTGGGGTGTTCACGACATTAATTTCGTGAAATGAACCTAATTTACATTTAAATAAGGACTCGCCTTAGCCGGGATAAGTTGTGAAACTACCGGCCAGAGGCGCCCGCTAGCCCAAAGCAACCGACTATTTCATTACTATAATTCAATTCATAAGTTGCACATTTACGTGTTTGATATGCTAACGGTACCTGTGTACTGAGTGAATTTGAAGTCAGTTACTTTTTTTGCCAGCCTGTATTTTGAAGATGGATTTTTTTCTTATAATATTAATATGCTAAAGGCCTTGGGGTTACCACATGTAAAGATAGGTACTATAAAAGGTAAATGGCTTCTTACAACTACATCGATTACAATGGATTTTGTGTAATTGAGCCACAATCATTTTTCTGAATTTTTTTTAGAAGGAATTCTGATTAACTTCTTCTTCTCTTCTTACTTCTCACCTTACTTTAGTAACTTCATGATCAAGATAATATTCAAGTTCCATTAATCACTATTAGTGAATCTACAGATAAATTATACATAAAAACTCGTTCACCCTGCATGTATTGTATTAAATACGAAAATAAACACGCAATTTTCTCTCGATAAGCATAGCTTTAAAATATGCCCAAAAAAGTTTTCAACAACGCACACTTCAATCCATCCGCGAAAGAGGGTCATCAATAACAAAATTAAAAATTCTCCAATTTGAATTTTAATTGCGTACGATTATAATCAAGCGAACGCGAATTCGGGAGCCCTTCGGACCGCCCGATTTTTTAATTCGAAGAATCATCTTCTAAATAATTCATCCGCCGAACTCGCCCAAACTAGTTATGTCTGGATCCAACCGGTTCGAAGCGGAGGGGGGTGTAAGTTTAATCCTTATAAATTTCCTTTTTACACAAAGCAATATAAGTAATTAGCATAATTTCGTTGAGTAAATGAAATATGGTAATGAGGGGGGTGTTAAAACCCCTTCTTGGGGGGGATGAAGTCGTCGTGAAGGGGTTGAGGGTGGTCCCTTCTAGTCGCATCTCGTTGATACTCGTCACAGGCCGATGTAGTGATGATTACAATTAAGTTATACGCCATTCAGAGCGCTCCGGCCATTTTGTTTTGATTTAATGCTTTTATACCCTCTTTTGTGAGATCTATTTTGTTGTTTTGCTTCGTTATCAAGTAGTTTTTTGACCTATATTATTAAATGTCAAGGAAAATGAATAGACAATCTTGAATATTACATTCACAAAACTGATTATTTCATGTAAGAAACGGATCTTATTTCAGAGAACGATATTCTATGAAAAGTATGATAGTAAAATAAAATATTTTTCCAGCTTCATCTATTGGAATAACAATGCAAAATCGAGAGTCTCTACTCAAAGAATTACGTTGTATTTGTTCTGGTCAGCTCGGTAATTGCGTGCATACTATCAATAGCAACGAATTTCATTTTGACAGTTCAACAACATTCATTGCGTTGTTTAGATTGTTGATGAGACACATTATGCAATGGAGCAATATTCTTCAAAATGATTCAATGGAGAGTATAGAGCGTTACGCACTTAGGGTGCAGGTTATTGCGCAACTTTTGACTTTGCCAAACAATTACGAAAAACCATCGCGTTAACAACTTAATCAATGCCATAAGAAGCAACCCTAAAAGTTACTGCAAAATAACAACTTTTCATAAACACTTCTTCCATGCGCAATCCGCGTCTGCAATTATATCACTTCATAATTTTAATGAGAGCATTTCCATTAAGTCATTCACTCTTTGATTAAGAGGCCACTCTCAATCATTCCATCAAAATATTAATGAAAATCAGCCGCCAATAAGTAGCAGACTTAAAAAAATAATTAAAATAGGACGCCAATTAAAAACTGAGTACTAATAAAATCGTATTGGAATCGAACTAACGACTACTCTACTTCGTGAAATGCCTCGTGATAAAAGGTCTTCGAAAACACAATACCGCGTCTACCCTCGCCTTTGCGACAGACAGAGATGGATGTATTCAAGATATAGTGTGTTAGAAAGAGATAACGTCCAATTGGAATTAATTAATTATAATTAAGTTTTAAGTTGACGCGCCGGTTACGGGTACGCGTAGACTTTCATTTACTTTATGTTTGTGTGTGTTAATAGTTTGTATGTGTTTGTAGTTAGGTAGTATCGATTGAGACTATGGGCCAGAGATAATGAGCTGGGTAGGGCGGATTGTAATAAGTTTTTGAGGTCGATGTAGTTCTGAATGCTACCCGGCTATATAATGACGGTGGCCGCTCGCCAAACCGTTGCTCCGGGACAAGAGATTTTGAATCTCAACGGATTATCGATTTTTTTGACGCATTTCGGTTTTATATCATTATAGGTAGTTTGTTACGACAGTATAATTAATTTTGATTGATTAATAATCGTTAATTATAAAGCTTATAATAATCGGCTTAGCATAATAAAGCTGTGGAGAACATGCCTTTGTAATAATTATAATGATACAGTGATGTTATGAAGAATGTGTCTAACGCTAAATTTATGTTCGTTGGGGCTAAATTAATAACCTAAGTATTTATTTTTGTAAGTATGTCGTATATTTTATTTTTACTTATAAATCATAGAAGTCAACAAGTCTATGATTGCCATTTAACAAAGTCCGTTCATAACTTTTACAAAAAAAAAATATATATATTTTCAAAAATTGAAAATAATCCTACTTCTTTCTTTCCATGAAACCGTTTACATAAAAGTTAAAAGTTAATAAAACCTTGCTGTATTTAAACAATACAATAGATTTAACGCAACGATAATAATTACCCCAGAAATGTATTCTACTATAGTTCAGTTAAACAGCTGATTTTGATTGACGTTACTATTGAACTCCCCTTAGCCTCTTGCAGATTTAGGGTAACCACTTATTTGACGAGATGTGGATAAAAACTCGACTACAAACTGCATTCAAGTTTATAAAGTAAACAATTGGAACATAGGCGTATCCTGCGGAGGATTTTTTTTATACATATGTATATTATAAATCAGCGCTTAACCGCAATCATGCCTGACGCGATCATTAACACTTGAGGAAACCTGGACTTTAAGGTCCGTATTACAGAACGTCACTCAAAACTCAAGCTCTACTTAAGTCTCGTTTCAAGCCATTTGATTGGTTGAAACTAGTTTTAAGTAATGCTTAAGCAGAGATCAATGCTTGAGTTTCCTTCCGTAATACGCACCTAAGTCTGAAATCGCCAACCCGCATTGAGCAAGCGTAGTGATTACGCTCAATCCTTCTCTGTATGAGAGGAGACCTGTGCCCAGCAGTGGGACGATAAAAAGGTTGATGATGATGATGAAACAAACACAGTGCAAGAAAAACCGAAATGTTAATTTAAAAAAACATAGTTAAAAGCAAACTTTAGAATTTGTTATATATTTTATTAATATCTACAAGTTGGTTTAATTGTATTATTGATAATTTGATATTCTGCCACTCTTGAACCGTTTTCTTCCAGAGCATCTTGGGAATTGATTTCATTTTTCCAATATTCGAGGAAAATAAAATTTAAGTTTCATTTAAGTTAAACTTTTATCACAAAATTGTCCTCAATAAGTTTTAGTATGGTAACATTACTTTTGTTTGAACTGTGAAGTTACTAAGTCATCATCATCATCATCATCTCAGCGTTAATCCCAGTCGCATCCAAAGCTTTTCAGCTTTGGAGTCTAGGGTCCGCTCAGTCAAACTGCTGATTTTGGCTAAACTTCGATATTTTCCGTGAAGCGACTGCCGTCTGACCTCCACAACCCGAAGGCGATATCGAAGCATTGCCAAGTTACTAAGTATGTGATTAAAAAGTTGATGTGACAACAATAGGGATGTGTCCAAGGTATGAAAAGAAAAAAAATAACTAGTCCGTCTTAAAGATAATAACAAAAATGAAGACACGTATTTTTTTATTTTGTCGATATTACCAAAATCTACTGAGATATAGCGTATTAAAGTTACGGAGTGGGGGCTAATTACTTCACGCCGTGGTATACTTTGTACCACGGTGTGACGTCATGCGACATTTTAAATCAATAATCTTTCTAAGTATTTGAATGAAAGAAAAAATAAAAAATACGTGTTCAAATATTTTTTACTAGCTTTCCGCCCGCGGCTTCGCCCGCGTGGAGTTCGGTTATATCGCGCTTTTTAGATTTCCCTCGGGAACATCAAGTTTTTTCGGGATAAAAGGTAGCCTATGTTCTTTCTCAGGGTCTAAAGATTGTCTGTGCCAAATTTCAACAAAATCGGTTGAGAGGTTGAGGCGGGAAAGCGTAACAGACAGACAGACAGACAGACAGACCGACAGACAGACAGACAGAGTTACTTTCGCATTTATAATTAGTATGGATAAATCTATCTGATGGACATTAAATTATTTTAGGACACAACCCAATTGTTAACAAAATAGAAGTTATTTTTTTTATCAAAACTTGCATATCGACTTCCTTGTCATAACCGCAAGGTACCAGGCACGCATACCGCGTAGGAACAAAACTCCGCCTGCCACAATACACACTAGAAAGATCGACGTACGTACGGAGTACGAATTAGGACCGGCCGTCTCTAGATATAACAACCGGGGGTGCACCCCTGGGGGGTAGCTATCGATTTTGGATGAGAAACTGGACTAGAGGCTAGAGACATGCAAGGCTTAATAACAATGGCTGATAACCTACGTTGCAGTCTCTTGTGATCGAACTATTGTTTTATTTGTGATTTCTCTTGTGTTTTGTTGTTTTTTTTTTGTTTTTGTACGATTAAGTTAATGGTATAGTTGTGAAGGGATGGATTTAGAATTAATTAAATTAACTATAATGGCCACGAAACTCTCGTTCACAAAATAGACTAAATTTAAAAAAAATAACTTCAGTGCATTTTTTCTTTCAAATTTATTTAGAAAAGGACATAATATGATAAGTATTAGTTTAAACCCGTCAAAATAGTTCGCGCCTGACGTATTTTTAGTTGCCATGTTTTTAATTGCGTTTAAATTGTCTATGGAATATCTTAATTTGACAGGACTAAATTAGTATGTTATTTTCTATCCTTTTCTTAATGAAATAGAAAGATAAACTTGCACTAAACTTTAAATTAGTTTAGTTTGTGTAGAAGTGAATCGTCACCAATATTTAGGCAAATCACTATAATACAGTATGTTAACTAACAGAGGGCGTTCCCGTTAACCCGAAATAGTATAGCATACATACATGCTAAAAAAAATATTTCCATTCGAAAACCAAATGTTTTAAAAATTTTTCCAATAAGAAAATATTCAAAAAATTTTAAATTGACATGTAAAAGAAACACACTGTACACGCGAACATGAAAGATGGCAACGCCGCAATTTATTTATACATGACGACTACTATTTTGATTTAAAACAGGAGGTTTCAAATTTATTTCCAATTAGATTTTTTTTTATTCGGATTTTTTTATGCTTATTTTTCTATGCTGATATTTTTATTTTAATCTATTAATGATATATATTAACGAGTTTAAGGAAACGCCCTCTGTTATTTAACATACTGTATAATGTTTAACATTGTTAAGCAGATTGGTTTTCTAGGGCTTTTTCTAGTAGTTTATTACAGTGAGAGTTAAAACTTTTCCCTCATTGGCGCTGATTCTGTTGTTCACGAACTAATTTTAAGTTATTTGCATCTTTTTCTTTCCATTTCTATAAGAAAAGGACAGAAGATAAAATGTCAGTTTAGACCTGTCAAATTAGTGCGCTCCTGACGTAAACTGGCGTATTTTTTGTGGCCATGTCTATGGAGTATCTTAATTTGACAGGATTAATTTGAAATGTTATCTTCTCTCCTTTTCATAACGGAAATGGAAAGAAAAAGATACATTTTAAGCCATTTTGTTTATGTAGTTTGTGAACAATATAATCGACGCCATTGTTCGCTATATGTATACTTGATACGTAATAAAGTCGCTTTACAGTGTAGTAGGGACATCGAATTCCAAAGTGATACCATGAATTCGGCACATGATTCCGCGTTGCAACTTTTGGTCGAAATAATTTTGAGTTACGAAAACATTCTGCGCTAGAATTATGTACTTCATCATCAACCTTTTTATCGTCCCACTGCTGGGCACAGGTCTCCTCTCATACAGAGAAGGATTGAGCGTAATCACCACGCTTGCTTAATGCGGGTTGGCGATTTCAGACTTAAAGTCCAGGTTTCCTCAAGATGTTTTCCTTCACCTTGTAATCAGTCATTATGTGCTTAATTTATGGAAGTACGCTATTTGGTGATATCCCTGATACATTGTATAATATTCAATCTCCGGCAGATAATGCATTAAGAATGCAATTAATTTACGCGTTTTGATTTTATATGCAATATCTTAATTGAACGTAGCTATGCAAATAGGATCCAGCCAGCAAACTTGCTTTTGAGAAAATAAAGTTAGAAGTAAAATTTATATATGTGTACTTTTTTACGGCTTTAATATTTTTTGCATATACTAAAGTTGATGTGTAGATTTAGTAGACATTTATGACAATAACTTCAAAAAAGGGTTTTTGTGGGTTGGATCCATTTTGCATAACTACGTCCAATACGTACGTCATGGTGGCCTAGTGGTTAAAACACCAGCCTCTCAAGTATGAGTGCGCGGGTTCGATTCCAGGTCAGGCAAGTACTAAAGTAACTTTTCTAAAGTTATATGTACTTTCTAAGTGTACCTTGGACACCATTGACTGAAGGTGAAGGAAAACATCTTGAGTAAACCTGGACTTGAAATCGCCAACCCGCATTGAGCAAGCGTGGTGATTACGCTCAATCCTTCTCTGTATGAGAGGAGACCTGTGCCCAGCAGTGGGACGATAAAAAGTTTGATGATGATGACGTCCAATTTTAAAGAAATCTTCTGTCCTTTTCATATTGATATAGAGAGAAAAAGATAGAGCACCAATACGTCATTGTTACGCCCAGAGGTACGTAAGTTTAGTAAACTTATCTTCATTTGCAACTATTTTGGGGTAGGTATTTTACATAAGCAACATCTTATCTGACCTCCACAACCCAATTATTTGGTAATACGACATCCCTTGGTAACCCGTAACGACTGATAAAGATGTACAAATGACAGCCGAGACCAACGTATTAACGTGCTTTACGAGGAGGGGTCTCGATATGTCAAGATCGTCACCCATCCAGAAACCAACCGCGGAAAGCGTAGCTTAACCTGATCGATTGCATTGTGAAGGATTACCTACTATCATAAACTGTAGAGCACATCAAGCTACTATAATCAGACAGATTTTTTTAATTACATTTTTAACTTTATTTTTGAAGCATTAAGGCTAGGAACATTATAGGCTGATTGTTCTTTTTTTCGTGACATGGTAAAGTTTCATCAAAATAAGTTCAGTAGTTTATGCGTGAAAGAATAATCTGTACTAATTATATAAATCTCTCATACAGAGAAGGATTACGCTCAATCCTTCTGCGTATGAGAGGAGACCTGTGCCCAATAGTGGGACGATAAAAGGTTGTTGATGAATTATATAAAACTGAAAAGTTTGCTTGTTTGTTTGAACGCGCTAATCTCAGGAACTACTGGTCCGATTTAAAAATTCTTTTAATTCTTTTTGCGTTGAATAGCTCATTAATCCAGGAAGGCCTTAGGCTATATAACATCACTAGCTTTCCGCCCGCGGCTTCGCCCGCGTGGAGTTCGGTTATATCGCGCTTTTTAGATTTCCCTCGGGAACATCATATTTTTCCGGGATAAAAGGTAGCCTATGTTCTTTATCAGGGCCCAAAGATTGTCTGTGCCAAATTTCATCAAAATCGGTTGAGAGGTTTAAGCGGGAAAGCGTAACAGACAGACAGACAGAGTTACTTTCGCATTTATAATATTAGTATGGATTCATCTGTCTATACTCACAAACATTCAATAATATTAGTAGGTTAATGCAGAACTCTGCCATAGAATGTAGGTAATTTGCAAACAGTGAGAATAAAACACAAGTAAAAAACACATATCAATTTGGTTACATACTAGAATACAGCTAAATGCATTTTAATTCATCCAAATAACTAAATTGGTGATTGCAAATTGCATCTATGAATTTCGTAACCCAACTATTCATTCAAAGAATGCTCAATATCAACAACATTATTTGTTATTGCGATTGCAAATCTATTGAATCGTAAATAAAGAATGGAGTATTTTGATTGGCATCATCATCATCACCAACCTTTTAATCGTCCCACTGCTGGGCACAGGTCTCCTCTCATACAGAGAAGGATTGAGCGTAATCACCATGCTTGCTCAATGCGAGTTGGCGATTTCACACTGAAAGTCCAGGTTTCCTCAAGATGTTTTCCTTCACCTTCAGTCATTGGTGTCCAAGATATACTTAGGTAGAGAGTACATATAACTTTAGAAAAATTACATTGGTATTTGCCTGACCTGGAATCGAACCCGCGCACTCATACTTGGCTGGTGTTTTAACCACTAGGCCACCACGACATTTTACATTCGCATAGTCTGTCCAAATCTCGTCCCAATTCAGGACGCCGCAGTTCAACAAGTATGAACGAAGGACAAGGAGAAACAGAATCCAGAAAACAGTAGGGTAATTGCGTAACACACTGTCAGAAGCAATAGGTTTCATTCTGACAGTTCAACAACATTCATTGCGTTATTCACGTTGTTGAACAGACACGTCATTTTCGAACACATTGAGCAATGGAACTGCAATAAGCTTCAAAATGATTCCAACTGATAGTAATAGTGTTATGCAATTAGGGTGCTGTTTACAAAAGTTAATCTATTCTAATATATAAAGCTGAAGAGTTTGTTTTTTGAACGCGGTAATCTCAGGAACTACTGGCCCATTAATCCAGGAATGCTTTAGGCTATATAACATCACACTGCGATCAATAGGAGCGGAGCATAACTAACTCCACGCGAACGAAGTCGCTGGTGGCCGCTAGTCTAACATAAAAATAACAAAAAACGTGAATAAACACTACGTAGAACTGATGCCCGATGGGGCAGTAAGGTTCTGGAGTGGCGGCCACGTACTGGAAGACGCAGCGTAGGGAGGCCCCCAACAAGGTGGACCGATGACCTGGTGAAGGTCGCGGGAAACCGATGGATGCGGGCAGCACAAGACCGGTAAGCGTGGAAAGCCTTGGGGAAGGCCTTTGTCCAGCAGTGGGCATCTATAGGCTGAAGAAGAAACACGCCATCAGTCCAAAAACAAATCAAGTGATTCAAAGACGGTACCTTTTGAATCCTACAACCAATCTATCGTCTATACAAGAAAGTTACTCACAAGGTAAACATTAAAAGCAAAATTGACAGAGTAGATTTTTTTTTCATACAAATAAGACGTTTTTGTTCAAAACTAAAACTAAAATTACCAACCTAAAACTAAAACTTCGTTGTACTCGATAAATCGCTTCACAAATAGAATGTTTTTTTAAACAAACATAAAACCTTAATAATAATAATACGTTTATTATCCAAATAATTGTCTGACAACATAAAGATCTGGAGAACAATAATTACAGTAATAACAATAATTTAAAGAGACAAGCAAAGTACGGTCAAAACAATTTAATTTTTTTTTTATTTTTAAGCCCTGACTCCTTTGATTGACCACAAATCCAGAATTTTCTAAACTTTCTAAACATTGTTCTCAACCAAAGTCTACATTCAGATACAATGGAACATACTAAAGAAGTATCATCATCATCATCATCAACAACCTTTTTATCGTCCCACTGCTGGGCACAGGTCTCCTCTCATACAGAGAAGGATTGGGGAGTAAAGGAGTATAATGTAATCTTTTCACGCAAACAAAACATCCGAGCTCGAATAAATGAAACAAAACCTTGTACACATGAGCAAAGAAACCACAAAGTTTGAGTCCCCACAGTCCTGCTACAAATCACATAATTTGTTCAAAACTTCGTAGCATCCGAAACATCGGGCCACAACCGACGCCGTCGCCCGGATAAAGGCTTGTGTAGTAAGTGGCGCCCGAGGCGTCTAACGTTCGCGCCAAAGTAAAAAAAAAAAAAATCCGGTAAAGTGCGGAGGGAAATGCAAAGGATGCCATTGAGGGGTTTCGCCAAGCGGCCCGGTGGCATGGTCGGTTAACTATGGTCAGGCAGTCGGGCTTAGTGTTCATGTATAGAAGATTAGAAAGGTCAACTGATCAGGGTGCTTTTGAAAAACACTTGTGAATGAGATTAGCTGGTCAAAATGTTTGGACAGAGCTAATTACGGGAAATACTTGTCAGCGTAGTTTCTAATCTATACTAATATATAAAGCTGAAGGGTTTGTTTGTTTGTTTAAACGCGCTAATCTCAGGAACTACTGATCCGAATTGAAAAATACTCTGCGTTGGATAGCTCATTAATCCAGGAAGGTTTTAGGCTAAATAACATCACTCGGCGACCATAACTAACTCTACGTGAACGAAGTCGCTGGCAGCCGCTAGTGAAATAATAAAATTCAATTCAGGATTGAGTGGTAATAATTAGGTTAAGAGCACATGATCCTGAAATCACGGAACGACAAACTTTTCACATAAACCACTTAGCCTATAAATGTCAAAAACAATACGGAAATCAAAGATCCGGCTTCAATGATTGTTCTAAAACGCTTATGTGAAGCAAAAAATTTTAAAATAAAAGTAAAACTAACACGAAATCTGAGAGGCTTTGTAAACGTCGGTTAAACTCCGTTTAAACTGCGGTGCAGGCAGCCGTCCCGTCGGCAAAGCACATATTTGTTCGCGCCCCGACGTTTTTGACATTCCTACCTCGCCTCAACTTTTCTTAGGGCTGTAACGCGCTCTTTGCACTTAATCAGAGCCGATGAAAAGGATTTTGCGAAATTTGCGAAATTGCGAAAAGTGAATTTTAGTATATTTTCTTGCAGATCTATACTTACTAATATATAACGCTGAAGAGTTTGTTTGTTTGAACGCGCTAATCTCAGGAACTACGGGTCCGATTTTAAAAAATCTTTTTGCGTTGGATAGCCCATTAATCCAGGAAGGCTTGAGGCTATATAACTTCACGCTGCGACCAATAGGAGCGGAGCATAACTAACTCCACGCGAACAAAGCTGCTGAAGGCCGCTAGGTTGATATAAGGATGTCTGCTTAGGCTTTTTACAACTATATTGGATTCGGCTTCCAGTTTCGCCGAATGCAGCTGAATACCAGTGTGTTACCTACATGATGAAACTACCATCTTTACCGAGTAATATTAAAGCCTACTCAATGAGTAACTATGCACTTTTGAACTAGCATCTAACTAATAATGTAGAATACAATGAAAAAAACTGAAACAACTGTATACTAGCAATTAGTAAATAATGAAAAAACACAACATTATCAAGTAATATCATGTTCAAAGCCACTTTAAATTACTTACTCTAAATAGCTCATTCAAAATGTAAGCTTTACGACAAACACGCAACAAGAAAAAGTTCAGTTGAAACATCCAGTGGCAACCATAAAAAGATATCAACACAAAACGCGAGGCAGCCCTAGGCAAGGCAATGAAAAGTCGGTTAAGCTAATGTTATCGAGAAATAAAAATGTATAATAAAATACAAACACGCGGAGCGAGGAAACAATTTGCCGCGGGAGACGCAAGATTTCATGCCTTCAACCCCGACTACTCCATTGAAAAACCAGCCTTGTTTAACTGAAACACGTCTCAAAATCAAACGACTGTGTTAAGTAGAAAATTCCTTAAATTTTCCTGGGAGTTGTAAAGGGATTTGTGTTCTATTCTTTGGGTAGTAAGGAGTGTTTTGGCATGTATAGTTTGTGCGGTAATTCAGGAAGAAAAGAGAGTTTTCCGGCTCGTCGGGGCGCCGTGACATTTGTGTTAAGCGGGGCCGAGGGAGCCCGCCATTCATAAAGGAGTCGAGCCACCTACTACTTGTTTCAAAGTAAACTTTTTGGAATATACGCTTTTTGGCTGCACGGAACTTTGCTTTGTTACTGGTCTGTTCTGAAATCGTTCACGATACTCTATACTTATTGCTCAGTTATTTTACGCGTTGTTTTTGAAGGTAAATAACTGAGTGAATGAAAATTTTATTTGATCGGCCCCGTTGCATCGGCTATGAGAATGTTTTAGATGTATTTTTGGGCGCTAGCTTTGTAAATGTTGTTTTAAGCCTGGGAAGTACTTTTCAATCTCAAGTTTCTTTTAATCATTATGTTTTATACTTTACATAAAGAATGCTTTTTGATTTTAGAACATCAGTGAAAGTAAAGATTTTCTTGATGGAAATTGTGTTAAGGTAATAGTAAGTACTAAAACTATTGAGAGAAAAACAAAACTTTGCTATAGGTACTAATTGTAATTCATCTGCAATATGAATATATTATGTTATTATTATTTGTAAATATTTTATATTGTAACTGTTTATTGTTCTATACGGGTGTCATTACAAGATGTAAGGCAAACGGCGTTCACCAATCTATGTATGTTGAATAGTTTCTAATGTCTTATTTATCAAAGTACAAGCAAGCAGGTCTTACAACCATACAGCCTCATACGCAATCAAAGATGACACCTCAAAAACACAGGCCAAAAATCCCGGCTTCTTAAAAAAAAGAAACGTCAAAGAATTCGAACGTAACTTTTTTTTTCTAATCCGCGCGCAAGGACACACTCACGGCGCCACCTGTTGAACGGGGTCACGTGACTTTTTTGCTCCAAGGACGCAATCCTCCTTCGTTCATTCACGGGCGGGTCGCCCCCCTCGCTCCTTACGCGGGGGTTAGGGGTTTTTTTGTTCCCCTACGTGAAACTCCCGAGGGCTTTCACCTACGTGCATTTTCGAGGTCACGGCGGGAATGTTTTGAGGTTATGTATTCGAGTGTCCGCAGAGGGTTTAGGAATTGGGTGAACCCGTCTTTGCATGTTTGGGTGTTTGGAGAAAAATGTGTAACGTTTTGTTATCTACGGTTTATAAGAAAGATCTCTCAGTTCACGGAAGTCAATGGGTTGTCAGTTATGTTATTTTGTCAGTAGTATCGCTTCATATCGATAAAACTAAAGACAGGCCACCTCTTTGGTAGGAATGAATAGTCATAAGCCATCATTGTCATAAAATTTTCCGTATTCCAAATCCTTCCAACCACAACAAGTAAACAGAAATAAATTAGCATTATTTCCACATTGAAATTTACTAGTTTCTCTGTAATGTAGGGTGACAGACCCAAATGTCGTCTACTTGCGAAAATAATTATTCTAATTGCCGTCCTAGCCGAACTTTTCTAAATTCAACCATTCTTCAGTGAACATAAGAGTGACTTTGCGAAACACTATAGAATTATTAGACTTAACCGGATTCTAATTAAACCCTGTCCCTGATAGTGCACCGTAGAGCTGTAGACTGCGTAATTTACATTAATCCAATAATTGCATGGAGGTTTCCTAGTTAGAAATTCAAATGAGATGATGTACAGCCAGGGTGGGGGTGGGCCGGTCTTCGGGGAGCCGTATGAGACGCGAGAAAACGCGCCGGGCGACGGGTGGCACGCCGCGTTTATTGGCCGTCTACACTTTGTACTGAATGTAAGCGCAGTGAATGAATTAATTTATGAACGAGACTATATAAGAGAACGATTTGAAAAGAGAGCAATGTCCAATTTTCCTCCTTACATGTATACAATATGTAAAGAAAACCCTGTCCGATCCATGAAGGTATTGTTAGGTATCGATAATTGATTCTACTAATGCCTACAAAATCGGGCTAAACTTTAAAAAAATCCCCCTAAAAAATAAATATTGTTTCGCAAAAAAGGTAACTTAAAACATGTGCGGTAGGCCATACAGGCGCGGGTGAAGAGGGGCCGGGCACGAGGCACGCGGTCGCATCGCTATTCGCTCAGAATTATACCGTCAAAAATAATGTTGTCACTTTTTAAGAATTACCAAATTTTGGGGAAGTTGAAATTAATTCGCGGGAAAAAAAGATTATTTCAAATTTCACTAGTATTGTTAGTATGATGATTATGTAAAATTTCGTATGTTATTTGGTCATGTGTTTACCTAACCCTTACTATCCCTATGGGTCGGACAGGGTTTTCTTAACAGATTGTATATCCATACCTAACTATTAAATGTTAAGGAGCTGAAAAGAAAGTAGTACGTATAGACCACAGCACATCAAGTTACTACAATGTGTCAGATTTCTTTATTACATTTTCAACTTTATGTATAAAACATTAAGGCTAAAAATAAATCGGGAATTTCTGTACTTTGTTTTCTGTAATTTGTGTACAGTTTTGGGTATGTTGACCTGCTGTCGTCCGTGCTTACAGCTTAGTCAAAACTAAGTAAAATTTAAAAAAAAAAACAATTGGTATAAAAATCTCAATTTAAAAAAGAGAATTAATACAAAACTTATGCTGTAAAAACAGATACAGTTCTCTGTTGTCAGTCTGTTTTAGTTATAGTGTAACTAACTCAATTGAGCCACATTATGGTATTTATCATACAATATCATTCGCCCATGAAATAAATCTAGCACACATCAGCATACATCCTTGGTCTGCAAACATTAATTTAATATATTCATGTATAATCTTAGATTACAAGCATGCTATATAGAATGTTGTGAATTACAGGATATAATAATACCTAAATAAGAATAGAGTATTTGTACCTAGGTTGAAGCTGTAACGTCAAAAAATTATTTGGAAGTCCACTGAAGTAGACTTGTACCGAAATCTATACTAATGTATAAAGCTGTGGAGTTTGCTTGTTTGTTTGAACGGGCTAATCTCAGGAACTACTAGTCCGATTTGAAAAATTATTTTTGCGTTGGATAGCCCATTAATCCAGGACGGCTTTAGGCTATAATATAACATCACGTTGCAAATAATAGGAGCGGAGCATATAAAAAGAAATATATCGAAACCTACGCGGGTGACACCACGAGGTGCAGCTAGTAATTTATAAAACCCGCGCTAGTTAAAGCACCAGCCTCTCAAGTATGAGTGTGCGCGGGTTCAATTCCAGGTCAGGCAAGTACCAATGTAACTTTTCTTAAGTTATATGTACTTTCTAAGTATATCTTGGACACCAATCACTGATTACAAAGTGAAGGAAAACATCTTGAGGAAACCTGGACTTTAAGTCTGAAATCGCCAACCCGCATTTAGCAAGCGTAGTGATTACGCTTAATCCTTCTCTGTATGAGAGGAGACCTGTGCCCAGCAGTGGGACGATAAAAAATGTTGATGATGATAATGACGAATTTATAATAATATCCGAGAAAAGTTTTAAAAGTAGCCTGAAAAAGACCGATGTTAATAAAATTTCGGTAAGTCATGTCAATCTAATTAGTGACACCGCAACACTAAATCCGTGTTTTATGTTATTTGTTACTCAATCATTCCCTCCTTAACTGCTAAACAGAATTGGATAAAATTTTGTCAAAGACAGAGAATATTCTGTGTTTACATTTAGAATACATACTTTTCATGACGAAAAACTCAGAAAGTTATAAATGTCAGCAGACCTGCGGATGTAACTTGAAAATAAATTTATAACCGACTTCACTCACATGAAGATAGTATGAGTAAGTACAAGAATACATTCAGTTGAGTACAATAGTAGCTCCGTATCTTAATGTAGAGTGGGTTGATTAATTTAATTGTTATGCTAATGCCAATGCCAAGCGGGGATTTTTGGTCGATATTACTATGTTCTAGAAACGTCAGCATCGTCGAGTCGTTGCCGACTAATAGGTTAGTTACCTTATTTGGTGAATAGGAAATGTCTTTGGGAAATTAATTTATGTATTTATTTTTCTGTGACGAAGGAAATTAAATAAAATAAATATATACAGACAAATCACACAGATTGAGCTAGCCCCAAAGTAAGTCCGAGACTTGTGTTATGGGATACTAACTCAACGATATTTTATAATAGATATATTATATAGATCAACATCCAAGACCCAGGCCAATCAGTAAAAGATCGTTTTCCATCATGACCTGGCCGGGGATCGAACCCGGGGCCTCCACGTGGCAGGCAAGCGTGAAACTTAGAAAGTTATTATAAAAAAGATTTAAAAAAAATGCTGTAAAAAAAAACTTAATTATCCGTCTGGAAAATATGATAGGCAAACAAAAACATATGTTTTCTTAGTATTTTAAAACAATACTTCCGAAAACTCTAAAACTATAAATCCACATTACCAATAAGTCAAAACATATATTGTCATTGTAACAATGATAAATACACCATAAAACATTATTGCAAACTTCATGAAAATTTATAGGGTGACGGTACCAGTGACTGACCGTCTAACCAAAACGCAAGGAACAGGGCGGTCGGAATGAGCGGGGCGGCGTCGACGCCTTAGTAATTTCCGAAATCGCTTGTCGACAATCAGAATAGTGCTGTGCCAGCTCGAGCCGAATCCGAATAATTAGATCTCGATCTGCATCTAATTGGTATGACTGTAAGTCCTTAAATTGCGTAGCTTGATTGGTTATGCAGGATTATAATGATTTTCATTTTGAAAATTGGTTTAATATAATAATGCTATTATATTTAAAAAAAAAAATTAAGCTAATACGATAAAAAATCTTCTGTTTTTTTTTTTTTTATTAAAGTTTCGTAAAGATGTTCTCTCATACATGAGAGGAGGCCTGTGCCCAGCAGTGGGACGCTAAAAAGGATGATGATGAGGAAAAATGTTCTGGAAGAAGAACCAATTCAAGCGTATGATTTCGTCACAACATTTTGTAACTCAATTCTAATTTCCATATCATTACTGAATCATCCAATTAAGACCACGAAAAGTACGTACTGTAATTCGGACAGCATAAATCTGAATCACTAATTACAACAATAATCTCCGAGGCAACGGTGTCTTGTTACGTCTCAGGCCGTGGTAGTTACAGAGGCACATGGTGTAAATCACCGCATGAAGCAATGCGTCGCCACCAGCCCAATCAGAAATATAATTAGATTGAGACCGAGGACTAATTGTGATGGTCTCAAGTTGCGAGTCTGTGCGAGGCGTACGCCAAAATCAATAGTTGACCTAACGTACGACCCTCAAGGATGAACTACTATACACAAATATGATTAATAATTAATTTCGTTTTCGGCATTGCTTGGTTTTCGATAAAATTTTAACTTGCTTCCAAGGCAATCTTGTGATTTCAAGAAGAGATCGTAGGAATAATTAAACGTACTTGTTGAATAATCAACGATAATTGAGATTCATTAATTAAAATTGATTGCACCAAAATCTATTGTACTTGTTCAGTACACATGACTTGGTACTGTTCCGCTCTACTTAACATGGTTAGAAGTTAATAATACAATGCAATAAGTTCCCATAAACGACGGGCCGTTAAATAAAACACGCGGGTCGAGGAACCGATAACTGTTCTTTCCACCGCTAATCACCCCATGAATTCCGCAGAAACCTACGGACAGTCCGTCATAATTTTCAACTTCAAAAGTAATACCATCAACTCGGTGTTAACTTAATTTGACTCACTTTAACAAGTCCAATTAAAGGAATTTGTGTTTCTCTTATCTTCAATATAACATTGAGCATAATTTCAAATTATATTTCAAACTTTCCGATAATGAAGGGTGGATGGGAGCGGGTTGGGGCGGGTTGCGGGGTGCGGGGCGCGCCACTTCGCTTATTTCATTAGTTACATAAATTCTCCTATTGAGGATGGCTGGCAGAAAGGGGACGGTTTACCCTTATTACGAGAGTCTCCTTATCAATACAATTATTAATATAATAATATTATTATTGTAATAATTTCGGAGCGGAGTGGAAAGAGGAGTCGTAGCTTAACTTCGCCAGCAATAAAGGGTGGTGAGAGATAATGGAATGGAAAACAGTTTGAAGTTTTATTGGAAAATTGGTACCGGCTAATTGGCAGCATTATCGATCTGTTGGCGACTGAAGGAGCTTCGGTAAATAACATTTTTAACGAAAGCGTTTTGGTTATCGGCAAATGATTAAAGCACAATTTTGAACTCTAACTCCTTTAATGGAGTCTAATCAAAGAAGTTTTTAACAGAGAGCACTCTTTAAAGTGCTTCAAGATTTGTTGTTTAATATAATTTGAACTGTTAGAAAAGTAATCTTAGTATCATGGTAACAAGGCCATGCACAGGACTTCTCAGGATTTTTCTTACTTTCAAGTGTTATGATCAGTGCATATAACATAAAAGTAAGAGAGTCCACCACAAAGGCCTGTACTAAAATCAAAACAAAGCAGCTATCAGATTTAAAATATTGAGATATGATATTATCGACCCCTTCCCACGAAACCTCTCATATATAGAAATTGAAACTAGGTTGGGGTTAATCCCGACCCCAGAGATCCACAAGTATAGCCATAATTCCTTAGGGCCACGTCTCATTATAACACTAATACAAGACTCATCCCGAAGTTACGGTGAATACATTAAAGGGTTCAATCCTTACTGATGAGACATCGGCCGGGGTGGGGGGCCACCCCCGGGAGGGTTCGCTGCGGGCACTAGCCTGGCTGAGGGGGAAATAAGGCAGGCATTATAGGAGATAGCGTTCATTTACATTGTCCAATAACTCCAAGTAGTGTCCGAGCGAATATTAGTTTATGGCATGCGGTATTTCCAACAATATGTATGTACCGATATTGTGTACATTCACCCTACGGATCTATGTCTTACATTTTTAAGGTCGCAAGGAAAGGGGTGGAATAATTTTCACTCTGTAATTAATTCGATTTGGTTTTAATTAACGAGACGCCAATTTCAATAAAAATTGAAGTCTCTAAAGGGTTTCTGATTACAAAATGTTCGACCGGCAAAAATTAAAACGAATTTAGAATTCGGTTTATAATATTATTGGCGTTTCGTTGTACTTTTTCTGATTGGCGAACGAGAACCTTCGATCAAAACTTTTTTAGTTTAACTCAGAATTATAAGAACATCGTTGAAAGCCTAAACAGCCCTGGTTATATTCCAAAGTAACAAAACTAATTCATATTTTAGTCACTCCGTCCAACTAAAACATAATAAGACGGCCAGTGTACGCACAACCGAAATATACGACATTACTATCGTAGAGTGGCATGCGGAGGACGACATGCCCCCACAGCGAGCACACATAAATACGGAGAATCAAGATGCATGCACACACATAGACACGCGGGGTCTTCACACAAGCACAAAGGGTAGGCTTTATTCTCATTCGGTAAACGGAGATGCACTATCCTAATTATTGAGAGGCCAGGCAAGGTTTGAACACTATTGTTGACGTGTGCCGGCTACCAATAATAATTACTTTGTATGTTGTTATGCGATGTTTCTTGAAGATTGTCAGGATTTTGAGTCAGTTTTGGAGAAAGAATGAAATAAATTGGAGGAGATGCTGTAAGATTTTCACTCTTAAAGTCCAATAGTTATCACTTTTTTTTGTTAAGAAAGAAAGATTTCAGTTCTGAAAACTTTTAGAAACACACGAAACTATTGAGCTCGGACCGCCGAACTTTATGGATATTTTTTAAGTAAATACCATTTTTTATCGTAAACTTCAAATGTAACCATTCTAAACTTTATATTTTATGAAACAGAAGAAAAAATCGACGAAGGCTAATTTCTCAAGAAACTTTAAATTATCTGCTGTCAATATCACGCAAACCTTTGAACTCAGTGCCCAGATTTGTGACCTTAATTAAGCATTTAGGATACAAACCTAGGCACTGAGTTCACTTAAGCACTACGTTTAGACTATATACAAGGTTATTGATATAATTTGTTATTCTACCCAAGGTTTATGAACCTGAACTGAATTGGATCCAATTATTATTGTATTGTATGATTAGGTAAGTAATTCTGGATGTTTGGAGTAGGTAGGTTAGGCTAGAGTTGCGTTTGTATTTCAATAAAAGATGTAATTAAAAATATTCTAAACACTAAAATCAAGTTTTGCTTCAAAAATCTTAGATCCGTTTTATAGGGCAAAATTAGACCTGTTAATCCTAAACGTCGATTGAACGTCGATTTGAAAAATCCCTCTAGCTTTGGAGAAAAGAATATATTTGAAATAATAAGTTAGTTTTCCATTAAGAATTCAAATCTTGTTCGCATAAAAACTACACAAGCATAAAAAAATCCTAATTTCCACTGAAGAAAATGAAATAGTTACAAATCAAATACATACATCCGACGTAGGAGAATACTAAAGGGTTATAACAAAGTTACTGAGAAAGCGTCTCTTTTCAGGTTCTACTTTCGCCTCTCGTTAATTCATCTGTATGGCTGTCAATTATTTTCGTTTCATTATCGCATTGGTTTTGAAAGACATCGTCATAAAAACCGTTTCAAAGCCCAAAGCCTCGCCCACGTATACCCACGATCCTAAATCTTCGATCATAATTCCATATTCGGTCGTCGTCTAAACATAAATTCATACGTGGTCGCACGCACGCATCGTACCGTCAAATAAACTGGCAGTTTAATCAAAGCCATTAGACAAGTGAGCCAAGCACTTAAGACCAGTGTACGTTGACCGGTCTACGCCGTCTCACCGCCCCGTTGCGACTAGTAACAGTTGTGTTCCACGGGGGGTGGGGAGGTCTATCACAACTGGTGGGTGGTGTAGCTGATGCCTTTAACGCCTTGCTGGCTGTTGACCAACGCCAGGAGGCGGGTGACCATGCGTTCTTAATAAAGATGGCGGGAACATGGCCGTTTTGGCGGTGCTAAACTGATTATGTACTGCAGGTTGTATTAGATTATTGATATTGGAGAATGTATTGGTTTGGTATACCAACCTACCTATACTGGAAAGAAAAATAATTTTAAACTATTTATGTACTTATACTTGTGTTAAAAAAATCATTAGCAGCAATTTCGACTATGTAGATAAATGTTCATAGTAGGTACTTATGAATACTGTGCCTCGTATGGTGATTTAGTTGCATTATTTCAAGTTAATTTTATCAAAAAAAAAAAAAAAATACAAAACACGTTATTTTTCTACACTAGTTAATAAAGCTTGTGTTATCACAGTATCATGTATGTCAACTCCACCCTACATTTCTAAAGTCAGTCTACCAAAAGCATCCCTTCCACTATTCTTCGTTTGCCAACCGAACGGACCTCAAAACAATGCACTCAGAAGCTAAGCTGCGGACACATGAGCGAAACGCTACCTACACGCATCTACAGACAGCATTTATCAAACAGGACGGAACATACATTATAGTGGCCGATACAACTACGGTATAATGAGAGTCCGCCGTATATAACTCATCTCCCGGGCTTCCATTTAAATTATTCAGGGGAGGGTAATCTTATTACATTTACATATTAATCAACGGATTTTAATTATACCTCCCCCCTTCCCCTTCTAGGTTGATAATTTGCTTTCGAAATGCGACTTGCCCTGATTGAAGACGCGTCTGTTTGCGTGCTAACGTTCGTTAAATAGTTTGTTTGTGTTATGATAATGTACGAAAATGTTTAATATGTTAACTTACTGGTGATGTGGAATGCGACTTTACCTGGAAACAAAAGAGGAATGTATTAGAATTGTTGTTATATTTAACAGAGAATGTTTGGATAGCAAATTGAGGTATTTCAGGACCTGCCAGGGCTGCGAGTTGTTGGGAAGAGATACTGTGGTCCCTGCCGCACAGACAGGTTATAGTCAGTAAAAGTCTGACACGTTCTTCCACCCAGCCCATAGCGAGATAGGTCATTTGATAATTTCTCATCTAAAAAAAGGCATTTCACGATCCAATCATTTAATTTCAGCCAGTAATATTTGCGTCTCCCAGGTGGAGCCTATTCTTAACTCAAATATATCTAAGCTCATCGATATCATTGCTTCTACAAAAAAAAAAAAATATACACGTCAAAGATAATTCGAAATTCAACCGCCACTGTATGCTTAATCAAATAAAAAAAAAAGACAATTGAAGCTCGATATATCAGCACAACCCATAAACAGTACACCAACCATCTTGAAACTAAAATAAGTAGCGAGTACATGATCAATAAAGTAAAAGAAAATAAAGAATAGTGCACACGAGTTTAATCAGCATACTCATTTGTCTGACGACGATGGCAACGCATTAATGCCTGCAAGTCCAACGTATAGGGCGGAGTCGCGGACTCGTAAAGCATTGGAGAAATATTATAACGCTACCAGTGTACCCCGGAGGCAGCAATTAATAAGTATGTTAATACCTTCGAGCATGAAGAAAGCAGTATTTATATACTCGATATTATATACCCAATGCTGTACGGTTCGCAAGTGTGAACCTGGGTTAATCGAGGATAAAAATTGAGATAATATTTGCAGCTTGAGGTATATTTAGATTATATTATATCTTTGTTAAGTCGTGGTGGCCTAGTGGTTAATTCAACAGTCTCTCAAGCATGAGTGTGCGGGTTCGATTCCAGGTCAGGCAAGTACCAATGTAACTTTACCGAGTTATATGTACTTTTTAAGTATATCTTGGACACCAATGACTGATTAAAAGGTGAAGGAAAATATCTTGAGAAAACTTGGTCCGAAATCGCCAACCCGCATTGAGCAAGCGTGGTGAACGCTCAATCCTTCTATGTATGAGAGGAGACCTGTGCCCAGCAGTGGGACGATAAAAAAAAAAGAATGATGATCTTTGTTTTATGTAGACACGGGAATTTAAATACATATAGTGCTTAATTATTGACATCTTGCATATGATTAGGTTGTTTAATATTATTTTCAACCTTATTTCTAAAGCGTTAAGGATCAAGGTTGATTGTAAATATTTGATATTTTCGGTTAGTTTGACCGGCTGTCGTCCGTACATACATAATCATTATTTTTTTTGTTATTATTTAGACCCTAAATTCTGCCAGGAACATTCTAAAAAAAAAGCATAGGAGCGTGAAAGCAATTCACACGCTATAGAAATGGCCTTAAAAAAAAATACTGTATAATGCTTCCTATCTCATTTTCTCTCACTATCTCTATTTTGTTTTAGTGCCTATCAAAACATTTAATAATTTTAAAGAGTTAATTTGTGTCTACCGTCTCCGTCACTGCGTACCTATTTCTTATTTTAAGTTTTGTACAGAAAATTTAAATTAAAAAAAAAACATAATGTTACTTACAAAGGTGAATTCCGTGGAATCTCCTAGATTCTATCTTAAAACAGAAATCGGAAATTCGAACCATATCATGCAAAAAGTTTACCTCCTTGCTCGATAGATGGCGTTGTACGGTTTTCTGAATCGCGCTATGGTTTCGTTACAAGCGTTTCATGACACCTCTTCACCATAGAATAAAGAGAGGGAAGTACGTTATCTTCATACAAACGGACCGCGCGCGGCTTGTATGTTTGCGCCATAGTATCTATGCCTCGCCGCACGCACACCTAAACACAATATTAGAGTGCCTATGACTGCGCTAGTCGCGGCTAGCACCGAACGAGGTTCGCGCGTCACGGCTTTTCGGCACATTAGCTTTTAAAAAATGATCACATAAACTGCAAAGTTGGTATGTCTATTTATGAACAAATAAAAGACTTATATTTTTCAAATTATATTTCTAAAAGTTATTTACAAGGATACGGATATATTACACATTAAAGTTTAATAACAACGCGTTTCGTAATAGTCGAAACCGAAGAAAGTAGGTATTTTTCTGTACCTAATTTGTAATTTTGTATTAAATGTGTGATTCAATAGATGTTATGTTTGTATTATTTATATTTGTATTAAATAAAAATAAATATGGTTCTTTATGTGTACAAAACTAAAAATAAAAATTACAAAAAAAAAAACTGACTAGTATATGTAAACTAAATACTAAGCAAATAATTGAAACATAAGCTCTTAGTCTATAAATATTTGTTAGCGGTTTGGGCGAAAACCGTAACCGACGAAGCGCGGACAGTCGTCAACCCTAAGACAGTAGGCAATTAAATCGCGGATTGGGTCGCAGATAACCTACTTCCCTTCTTTATTCTATGTCTTCACTCTTGCCTCTAGCGTCGTAGAATTTAGAGAAATCAGAAATCAAATTAGATTATTATTTTTGGAAAGAATATCTGGAAATTATTCAGATGTTCTTATATGGTATAAACAGTGTTCAGTTTAATAAACGAAAATGCTATCTAAAAGTTAATAAAACAAATCAAAATTGTCCACAAAATTACAAATAAAAACATCGAAATTGTTAGTAAAATAATCAGTAATTGCTTTTAAATAATTTTTCGAAAAATGATAAATATTATACTTACTACAAACAAACATTGCGACATAGACACAAAACGCAGGCTGACTAATGTCGTCTCAAAAAAGGAAAAAAGGTACCAAACTGGTCTAAGATCGAAGTAGGTATTAACGCTACACAAATGCAATTTTGAGTATAACAGAGGGTCTATTTTTCGAACATAATACAGTAGGTACTTTAATCTATATGTGGGCGAAAGCCCTTCATCATCAGAATCAACCATATAAAATATCTTCCTTGCAGAAATTTATCGGAACAATAGCGATTCGTCGCATACGTGGTGCGTTCACCGTTGACGTTCAAAATCCCAAAAGTCACGCTGACCATCGCCACGACGCTCCGCCAGACTGACAGTTGTCAAATCTCGCTCCGATGTATTTCTCAAAAGAGGCGCGCTAGCGGCGCGCCGTCACGGCCGGACTGACTATCGACCGTCCTCGGGCGCATCAGACTGCAGTCCTGTAACAATGACACAATCAATCGAACGGGTGTCAGTAAATCTACCCGCTCGCCCAACCTGACAAACTATGAGTAGTCGACGTGTCGTTACTGTCATACAACTATACTGTCTCCGAATAGAAAAAGCGTGTGTCCTTTCGACCACTCATGGACCGGACGACACCTTTCTCTGACCACTTAACGAACAATTCTCTCTTTAACATCATGTCCTTTCCATAGGACAACCCTCACGGCACCTCCGTGCGATCAGTTTTCCACACAATTTGGACCGGACGAGTGTGTCCTTTCGACCAGCCACACGTGCATGGACCGGACGACACTGTCCCTTTGACCAATTAACACATAAGATTGGACCGGATGAATGTGTCCCTTCGACCAGCCGCTATCAGCTGCATGGCCCGGACGACATTATCCTTTCGACCAATGAACACTTAAGGTTGGACCTGATGAATGTGTCCTTTCGACCAGCCGCTCTTAGCTGCATGGCCCGGACGACATATCGACCACCTTCCAAACACCACATTACTCGATGACTCCTCTCACTTAACTTGCCAACATTGTTAGACCTCAAGCAAACAATGCTTACAGATTACACATAGCTGTAGGTTACGTACTGTCTTCCTCTGCGTGAATTTGAACCTCATGCTCAATGATTTCGCTATCTCAGATGTTACTTAGGGTATCAGCTGTAAATGTGTCTGATCCCGCGAAAAGTACATCGGAGTCTGCAGTTAATGTATCACAACTGTTAGGTCTCTCGAGGTTACTATTATCGAGTTCAAAGTCTTCCGTCTTTCGTCTACCGTCTGCCGTCACGGTCTCTTCTTCAGTCATTAAATTAGTAGAAATTTCAACTAACTCGTCATGACCCAGGTACTGGATGCAAGTTCTCGTGCGCGTATTTAAAAGTGCGATATGAACTGGTTATGCTTTTCAGCTCATAATGATCGTTATCAAATACTGCGATTATTACATAAGGACCATTAAACACGTCAATTCACTGTTCATGTTCTGAATCTGGATTTGAACACCTAATTCTCGATATACCTAGAGATTGGGAACGGGTACCAAACATAAGCTCTGTTGGCGTGAATTTGGTGACTGTAGACTTCTAAGCGCTGATTGCATATTCCCTAATTCGTCACGTTACGTTTATTGGGATCGTTTTCAATAATCGTTAGCAGACTTCAAAGTGCGTATCACACGCTGTACTTGCCTGTTTGCCCTGCTGGAGCCAGTAGCTATAAAATGTAGTTAAATGTTATGTTCTGAACAAAAGTTCTTCAAATCCTGGCTAATGTAAAACCTGCCCTGGTCGGCTATTATGCGCTTAAGTGCTCCAAAAAGGCAAACGGCATTTTTAACGTCTAGAACCGCACTAGCTGCGTCTACTGAAGAGGTATGCTCTAATAACACGTATTTAGTGAACGCGTCAATAATTACTGAACAATATTTCTTACGGTCACTTTTTCCACTTAGTTTGCCGGTGAAGTCTATATGAATCGTGAATCGTGTGCCAAGGTACCGAAGCGTTTGGAATGGAGTGTAGCTGCAAAGGCTGAGCACCTGAGGGTCCTTTGGGTGCCTTGCAGACGATGCAAGAGTTAATAAATTTCCTAACGCACTTGGACATCTGAGGGAACCAGTACTGTTCATACAGTATGTCCAGTGTTTTGTCACTACCCAGATGTTGTAATTTGTTATGAACGCGACTGATCAAAGTCCATATTAAGGAACGAGGGACGACTAGCAGCCATGCTATAATCTTGTTTCTTACAACTTTCCTATAAAGAATACCATCCCTAACATCATTTGTGTCTGACCAACCGTTTCAGGAAAATCGTTATTATTGTACTTGTTGATTAAGTCTTGGACCTCTGCATCACGTTTCTGTTTTACAGAAAGCCAGCCCTGATGCAATTCTACAAAATTTACTGTGCGAGTTGTAGGTTTTGAAGAAACTTGCGACGCGGAAACTATGTAAGCTATTGGGGTCTGGCAGGGGATTTCTAGAGAGATAGTCCGCGTGTTCCATACTACGACCTTCGCGATATACGATGTCAAAATCGTAAGCTTTTAGAAACGCCCACCAGCGATGAACACGTGGGGTTAGATCAGTTTTAGATTTCGATGCCTTTAATGAGTTACAGTCCGTGAAAACCTTGAAACGTCGGCCGTATAAATAATGCCGGAAGTGTTCTACCGCTCGTACGACTGCCAGCGTTTCCAACTCGTACGAGTGGTAACGGGACTCTACCTTAGAGGTTCGTTGGCTAAAGTATTCTACAACATGGGGCAGATCTTTCTTTTTCTGTATTAAGATCGCCCCATATCCTTTGGCGTCGCAATGCAATTCAATGGGTAAGTCCGGGTTAAATATCATCAAAACTGGTTCGGAGGTAAGTATCTGTATAATGATATTGCGGATACTCTTATGTTTTTGTTCCCATTTTATAGGGCCTTTCAATTTTGTTAAGGGATACAACGGGCCAGCAATGTTTGTAAAACCTGGGATGAATTTTCGAAAATACGATGCTAGGCCTAGAAATTTACGGACTTGCGTCGCAGTTTTAGGCTGGGGAGAGTCTATTAAAGCCTGTATCTTGCGTGAGTTTGGCCCTACCTGTCCGCACTGAATAGAATAATCCATGAAATCAATTTTCTTTTTCTTATATTTACATTTCTTAGAGTTTAAAGAGAAACTCTACTAAATCAATTTCTAACTCTCCTGTGTTAACACGTCTATAGGAAACACCATTGACGAAACTGCTAGCACATTTGTTCAATATTTTAATAAGAGCATCTTTATCATCAGTTGTCGAATCCGTATCTATCCGAGTTAAGTCTGGCTGGGTAGCAATCGACTCGCAGGCATTAACTTGCTTCTCAAAATAAAAAAAAAAATCAAATTATCATTATTAATTTTAACGCTCACACCGTTTTCTAAAATATCTCTACCTATTATAACAGGGTCCGTAAGGCAAGAGTCTGGTACTACATGAAGTGTCAAGATTTTTTATAACATTTCCAATATTAACCTCACTCGAAATTTGTGACGTAGAATTTATTTCATCACCAGCAATGCCCGTAAGATACACAGGATTATTGCGCACAGTACTTGGGAACTTACTAGAAAAGCTCTCTTTTATCAACGAGCAGGACGATCCGCTATCAAACAAAAAGGAAACTGACTCACCGGATGACGTCCTCAAGGTTCCCCTCGATAACCCTTGTTCGCAGACATTGACCTCTTTCCTTGCAAGGGCTCCACCGCCTTTTCCCTTTTCTGTGCAATTTGTTGCTATGTGTCCTGATTGACCGCAGGTGTAGCAGGTTACGGTAGAAGTTTTCTCGGGGGCACGTGTTATAGTTGAGGGATATTGCAGTTTCATTATTCCAGAAGAATCTTCTCGAAGACGCTTTTTGCAGTCAGCTTGCCTGTGTCCGGGGATTCCACACCAATGACATTTACCAAGAAATCTTGCGTCCGCAGTTCTTGGTCGTTTGAAATCAGGCTCTTGGGTTTCATTAACCTCCGATCTTCGCTTAAGGGAAATGCTTCTTAAGATTCTAAACAGCTGAGCTTTGGTAGTGATAGCATGTGCGTTTACCTCACGGCATATCAAACCATCCTTCTGACATAAGACCGATATGACGAATCCAGTTATAACATCTTCTGGCATTCGGCTTTTAGGTATAGTTTCGATCATATTCCATAAGCGCAGGCCAGCTTCTGGTGCAGTTTCTTTTGTTCCAATTTGAAAACGCAATATTTCATCAAAGTAGTCTTGAAATAATTTCGGTTTGCAAAATCTGGCCATTAAACTTTGTTTAACCATACCCCATGATAGCTCACTTAAATTTAACTTAGTCAAGCAAGAGGCTGCGCGCCCTTTCAGCGCACCGGTAAGAGCCACAAGTAAATCTACACCCTCCAAATGTTTAGTCAGTACTATAAGCTCTGTTATCTTACACCAACCTTCTATATCCGCGTCGGCATCATCCGGATTAAACTCTACGAGTTTCACAATACTAGACTGGGCGCTAATAGTTGGCACCGGTGGTTGCGTCATTGCTAACATACGAGTAAGTAAAATTTCCATATTACTCAACAACTTCAAGGCGCTATTTTCGTCAGGTGGTTGTTTTTCGTCGGTCGGGGGCACATGGCATCCCACTTCTGATGTGGGCGAAAGCCCTTCATCATCAGAATCAACCATATAAAATATCTTCCTTGCAGAAATTTATCGGAACAATAGCGATTCGTCGCATACGTGGTGCGTTCACCGTTGACGTTCAAAATCCCAAAAGTCACGCTGACCATCGCCACGACGCTCCGCCAGACTGACAGTTGTCAAATCTCGCTCCGATGTATTTCTCAAAAGAGGCGCGCTAGCGGCGCGCCGTCATATACTATTAAATAAAGCTGAAGAGTTTGTTTGTTTGAACGCGCTGATCTCAGCAACTACTGGTCCTATTCGAAAAATTATTTTTGTGTTAGATAGCTCATTAGTCCAAGAAGGTTTTAGGCTTATATAACATCACGCTGCGACCGATAGGAGCGGAGATTGTTGAACGAAACACAATTGAAAATCGCTGTATCAAACCACAAATACGGCCTCCTAGCCTCCTTGTTTTTGTCTATCCAGCCTCAAATGTTTCCTGTTTTTAGTCAGGTTATGTTAGGCTATTGAAGCCAAATCCACGATGACAAAGTAATGATTACTAAAACTAAAAACTAATTACTATCTAGCTATCTACTTGGACGGGTCATCGGATAGATAAGTTAATGCTATCCACGCGTAAGCCAAATTGGTCGCAGTAACTAAGCTAGGGCTTCCCGACCGAATGGACTAGGTAAGGTTAGAACTGTCGGTAAGAGCCTGACAGACCCCGCCGACCTGGGGTGGGTGTGGGACATCCATGAGGATTTTCTGCACAATAAAAAAAGTGTTAAAAACTGTGATCTGAAACGCGGGAATCGAACGATGCCGCGGCAGCAGCGGCTAACTACCCCTATATTTAAGCGTGTCGGAGTTCCTTAGCTATTTAGTATTTATAGGACCACCAAAATAAGAAATATTTATTTTAGGTATAGAAAAAGAGGTTCTATGAAAGTGTTCAATAATATTATTAGGCGCGCAAAATGGGAGTTGCTCGTTTAAATACATACATCAAAATCATCGACAGCAGCGGTCCTCTGCTGGCCAGAGAAGTCTCATATTAGTACTATGATGAAATAAAATAAATACACATTAATAAATATATCATTACGCACAAACAAAACGTAAAGTACAAGTTAATGTTACAAAAAAAAGAGACATAAAAAAAAATAAGTCAAAAGTCTCGTACTCAAATGTGAAAACTTATAAACAATGTTGACTTCATGACAAAGCCGGAGTCATAGACAACACGTAATGGCGCCGATTCTGTTGTTCACAAACTAAACTAATTTTAAGTTAAGTGCAACTTTCTTTCCACATCGTTAAGAAAAGGATAGAAGATACCATTTTAGTTTAATCCTGTCAAACTAAGATGTTCCATAAACAGAGACGCGATTATAAACATGGGGACTAAAAATACGCCAGTTTACGTCAGGAGCGCACTAATTTGACAGGTCTAAACTGACATTTTATCTTCTGAATGAAATAGAAAGAAAAAGATGCACTCGAATCGACGCCATTATTTGTCAATTATTGACATTAGATCCGTCTATCATCCGTGATGCGCCGGCGCCACTATATGCATGAATTCTATACAAAAGTCGTATAATAAACTATTTCGTCGTCATATAATAAAGAGGTAGATATTTTATTTATGACTTTGTAAAATTTTAAGATTAACTTGATAAAAATATATTATCTAGATTCCTTAATGATATTACTAGCTTTCCGCCCGCGGCTTCGCCCGCGTGGAATTCAGTTATATCGCGCTTTTTAGATTTCCCCCGGGTATATCAAGTTTTTCAATAAAAGGTAGCCTATGTCCTTTCTCAGGGTCTAAAGATTTTCTGTGCCAAATTTTATCAAAATCGGTTGAGACGTTTAAGCGGGAAAGCGTAACAGACAGACAGAGTTACTTTCGCAATTTCGCATTTATAATATTAGTATGTTGTTGACATGCTGTTAATATTAATCTTAGTATTGTTATACACGTAAAGGTACCAGAATAAATTCTCAAAATTATTGTGAAAATTGAAACTCGAACGACGCGGAATTCTCCAAATTATTTTGAAAATTGAAACACGAATGACGCGGTCATACGGCCGGGCACAAAAAACGCCTTTAATTTACAATACTTATTTACAGATATGTGTTTTTTTTTGTTTATACATTATAAACTAGTGCTTGACAATCCTGCTTGATGGTAAGCAGTGATGCAATCGGTAATGGTAAAGCGCGCTAGTTTATTAAGAGCATATTCACTCTAGCCTTGAAGACACTTAAATTGTAGTCAGACGAAAACACTGCGTTATTACATAAGTTTTCATAATCACGCTTACTTTTAAGTTTTTCATTTTCCGAGTGCATTAAAATATAAACAATTAACTTTTGATTCGATTGAGTCGATCTTAAAATATCTTCAGCAAAAGCAGAAGTAGTTTTAAATGTTAAATTAGAATAATTGCGCGTTGTTTAAAAATTCTAATCTGCAATACAAAATTACGAAGTTTTTTTTCTGTGAAACGGTTTTAATTTTTTGTGATTGCCTCTATTGTTCGAGTTGTCGGTGACTTTATCTTCAACCCTTTTTAACGTTTTTATATACTTTTAACAACTTTCGGGTTAGTTAGTACCTAGGCGTTTATTTAAACAAATTGAGTTTACAATTAGAATGGAAAATTATTTTTTATTTCAATGGAATTGACTTTTTTTCTTAGCGTCTCTGAAACATTGAATGACGAATTTATTAATAATAGTGAGAAGGTTTGTTAATTTGAAAATTAAAGTTTTTAGTTCTATTCCTTCTTATTTAAAACAAGGGTATTTTCAAATCCGTTAAATAAAATAATAAAAAAACTCATTTAGGTACTTATTACACACAACAAAGTGAAACATAAGTAATTCAGAAGTCGGTGTTTGCTTATTTATTTTGTAGAATTTTTTTGGAAGTTGTTTTTTTTTTTTTGTAAAGGAGCTCATACATCCATACTAATAATATTATAAATGCAAAAGTAACTCTGTCTGTCTGTCTGTTACGCTTTCCCGCTTAAATATTTCAACCGATTTTTATGAAATTTGGCACAGACAATCTTTAGACACTGAGAAAGGACATATGCTACATTTTATTGAAAAAAAAAAAATGATATTCCCGAGGGAAATCTAAAAACCGATATAACCGAATTCCACGCGGATGAAGCCGCGGGCGGAAACCTATAAGAACTCCCTCCATTTGGACATGTGAACGTAAGAGTAACATCAGCTAACGACGGTTTACTCATGTTGGCTCATATCGTAAACTACTACTTGGGGATACTGTGGTGTGAGGGCGACAGACTGTGTAATTTGTACAAACCTTTTGTCTTTGTGAAGATGATTAGGTAGGTTTTAAATCTCCGAATTTATGTATGTTTCTCTTGAAATTGGTTGGAATATTAGGTCTCTTCCAGGGGTGCTGTTGAATTGAGTGAATTGCGTCAGTAAAAAGCAAATTTTTAGGTAATTCACAATAACTCAATGCTGTTATAAATAAGGTTCAAAATAGCGATACGTTTTATTATACTTGAATCGAATGATCACTAAAATAAAAGCATTTTTTTTGCAGTTTTGCAGTTGGAGGTCAGTTCCACAGTTCTCTTAGTCGCCTCTTACGACACCCACGGGAGGATATGGGTTGGTACTATTCTATGCCCGGTACCATATGGGAGAACACAAAACTTTAATGTTCAAGTTTTCACTTCTGCCGGCACTCCGGAGTGCAACCCGATTATTTTTTGAGATTTGTTTTACAATTGATTGGGCTTAATAAACTAGCGCGCTTTACTATCAAAGATTGCATCACTGCTTACCATCAGGCGGGATTGCAGTCAAGAGCTAGTGTATAATCATTAAAAAAAAATCATGTTAAGTACCATTTGATAAAAAAAAAAAAAACAATTTTTTTAAATGTTTTTTTTGAACATTTAACAAGAAAAATCATCGCAGTTAAACATTATTGGCCGACCGACAATTGTTAATTATAATTTGCAAAGCATTACTTAGGTTTTTTATTATATTGCGATGTTACATATGTACCTATCCTGAACTAGAAATAACCAACATTCAGAATTAACTTAATGATAAACGCATAATCTAAATGAGGTCTTGTTTTAATAATCAAGGAGCAAGGCAAACCAAACAGATTGATGGCGAGATTATTATTCAAATTAGGGGAGGCTCGGGCCGTGTGGACCGGCTTTAAAATACTAATATTGTGTAAATCGATGAGCCTGTTTATTGTTATGACAATATCATATTTAGAACTCAATCTGTTTCTGTTAATTAGTTTCTTCGAGGATGTTTGAATGTTTTCGTCAATATTCTGATGATTTTAGCGATTTTTAAGCATAACTAATAATTGGTCGGTAAGTATCATTATTCAACGGTCGGTAAGTATCATTATTCAAGTACGAAGAGCTATTTTTATGTGAAGACAGGTGACAAACCAACCTATTATGTCTTTGATTTAAGATTTGTGTCATAATGGTACCTAGTTAAGTAGTTCACATGCAGTAGTAAACAAGTAGGTATTATAAGTTAGTTCTAATAATAATAATAAGTATGTACTTAAACCATTTACCTATCCACGCAAAAACAATACGATATAAATCAATTAATCTAACATCACGAGCACAAACATAATCTAATTCGCATAAAATCTAAAATTAAAACCTCGCGCGGACAAACACAGCGCCAACGAAAAGGTGTTGCAAAAAAAACACAGCGCTTCTAATTTCCCGCGCGATGAATTATCGCCCACTCAGTCCGTTGTCCGAATCACCCCAACTTCCCTCAAACGCAATCCCCATAATGGTGGCTCGGCCTTATTAAAAGCTTGCATCATGCGAAGAAGATAAATGCATCTCCAAATTAATTAATAAAATTGCATCCATAAGTGTTCTTCTCTGATATGGGCCAGTCAAAAAGAATAAACTGAATTTTCGGATCCTTGATTGGAGCACCATTTTATTTTCTTTAAGCATTAATCTTGAGTGGCTAATGAAGTAAAATATGCATCTGTTTTTACTTTTAATTGTGATTTATATTTGCTGTTTGAGTTTAAGAATAGTGTTTGCACCTTCTTCTGTAATTGTTTAAGTTTAAACGAGCATATTTATGTAGTTGCAATTCTGGAGAAGACTTGATATATCTTGCTCCTGAAGAGGTTCTGCTATGTTGCAGAAACATCTAAAAAAACTCAAAAGTAACACGCAAAGTACTGCGTATATATTTATTTTAATTTACAAGTGCAGTCACGGATCCGACACTATCTTAACTCACGACAACAAAATCGATATTCATATCAAGTAAATCAATTTCAAAAGTCAACAAACAAGTTCACAGCTCCCTGGAGATCTAATAAATAATCTCGATCTACATTTTTACGATATCCTTACAGAAAAAGCCTCTAGTTTATAACTCTAGCAATGAGATATCCGCGTAATGTAACATTAATCGGGTAGTTAATTAAACAAAGAGCGAATATTTCGCGGTCGCACGCGATGCGGTATCGCCACTTAGCATATTGATTAGAATCGGCGATCGACGCGAGCGCGGTGAACGCGCGGCGGCGTAGGCGCAGCCCGCGCTACCGGTTGTCGCGGCTCGCGATATACGCGCGACAAGGCGCTAATCTTGTACCGATTACTTATTGCTGTAGAAGTGTGGAGGATCGCTGTTAAAAGTTGTATTGGATGTCTTTCGTGAGGATTGACGACGGTTCGCGTGATGCCGCTATTGTCTACATTATAAATAATATAATAATAAATAAAAATAAAAAGCGTTTTATTTCTAAACAGAAGGTAAGTAGTTAATAGTAAATTAATTGGAAAAAATTGAAAGTAATATAATAAGTAACTAACAAAAAAAAGTAACTTAAAAAAAAAATTTAATGAAAAAGTAATTATGTATATTCTAAGGTTTTTGTTTTATTCTTCTGCTAGAACCCCTCAGCAGGTGAAGGCCTCCTCTAAGGATAAAATTTGTATTTATGACTTAGGTTTAGGTTCTACAAATTCTTAAATTGTCTACATTCTTCTTCTTCTTCTTCCTCAGCCTATAGATGTCCACTGCTGGACAAAGGCCTCCCCCAAGGCACGATGACCGGTCTTGTGCTGCCCGCATCCATCGGCTTCCCGCGACCTTCACCAGGTCATCGTCTTCGTCATCCGTCCAGGTCATCGTCAGGAATTGTCTACATTATCAAAATTAAAAATTAAACTATTGTAGGGTCCTCTTTAGCTTTTCTTCTGTGTTTAGTGTCGGCAGATAATCCTGAATGTAACATTAGAACTGGATGAATGATACAGGAAAAGCAGAAGCTTTTCTTATTTTCGTGGGACAATAAATTATAGCAATAGGATTTTAGAAGATTTCTTAAATAAAAACCTCTATAAGCAATATATTTATTTATGAGCGCAAACTTCCAAATTGCTTGTAGGAGTTATTAAACTTACTTCCAGGACATTTTGTAAGTAGGACAGAAAATCACATGCCTTTGTAAAAATACCACAAAATGCGTGGACAAAAATAAAGACGCGTAGAAAATCGCGCGTTATATCGCGTGTCGCGCGATACAGTAGCTGTGTTATATGCCCTAGGTAAGCTACGCAATTTTCTGCGCAAGCACACATCCATGAACACGGCTTCTTTCTCTGTTACACTCATTAACAACTATTAAGAGTGAGCAGGATAGAAACAAAACCTGATTGTTGTTTCATGAGCTTACATTCTAGTTTTGGCATAATTAGATTAAATTGCTAATACCATGCAATAGCGTTGTGTGATAATTTTATTTAGATATATTTGCATGCAATTAAAGATACTGTATTGAAACTGCTTTGTCCTGCATTTATCTTATTTAGTTAGATATATTGACGTGTTCTGTGGTCAATTTATTCAATTCTGTACAGTAGAAAGCGAAGTTAGAAATTAATTCGATTTAGGAAATTTAATTTCTTACTCCGCTGTACGATTTTGATGGTTATTCGTAGTTAGGATCAAGATTTTATATTTCAGAACCAATATTGATTTAAAAGAAAGAAAGAGAATTTATTGTGACTGGCACAGAAAGTAACAATACAAAGTGAAAAAAAAAATTGAAATAGCAAAAAAAAAAGAACGAAAATCCAAATAAGTTTAAGTATTAAAAAAATACAAAAACAAAAATTAAACAGTAAGTACATCCTATACGAAGCCACAAGGCTCATGTTAATTATAATCTAGTGCTTGACCGCAATACCGCCTGATGGTAAGCAGTGATGCAATCGTTGATGGTAAAGCGCGCTAGCTTATTATGAGCCTATTCACTCTAGCCTTGAAGACACTTAAACGAAAGTCAGACGGAAACACCGCCGCTGGCAAATTGTTCCAGTCCCTCGATTGACGAGGTATCAATCGGTACCAACCCAGTCCATAGACTATTCTGTAATAATTTAAAATGGAAAACTTTCACAGAGTAGCGGTAAATATGAGGAGTCTTATAGTGAATGGACGAAGATAGCCAATGAGGGTTATCGTGACGATAATTGTATATTAATTTGGCTGAACCATCACAAAATTCTTCGAAATTTAGATATTTGCGTCCTCCGTGGCGCAACGCGCCAAGTGGTTAAGACACCAGCCTCTCAAGTATGAGTGTGCGAGTTCGATTCCAGGTCAGGCAAGTACCAATGTAACTTTTCTAAAGTTATATGTACTTTCTAAGTATATCTTGGACACCAATGACTAAAGGTGAAGGAAAACATCTTGAGGAAACCTGGACTTTATAAGTCTGAAATCGCCAATCTGCATTGAGCAAGCGTGGTGATTACGCTCAATCCTTCTCTGTATGAGAGGAGACCTGTGCCCAGCAGTGGGACTATAAAAGGTTGCTGATGTGGCGCAACGGTTAACACGCCTGCCTGCGACGTGGAGGCCCCGGGTTCGATCCCCGGCCAGGTCGTGATGGAGAACAATCTTTACCTGATTGGCCTGGGTCTTGGATGTTTATCTATATACATATGTATCTATTATAAATATAGTACCTATCGTTGAGTTAGTATCCCATAACACAAGTCTCGAACTTACTTTGGGGCTAGCTCAATCTGTGTGATTTGTCCGTATACAATATGTTAAGAAAACCCTGTCCGACCCGTAAGGGTAGTAAAGGTTAGGTAAACACTTGACTAAATATAATATAAAATTTTACATAATCATCATAGTAACAATACTAATGAATTTTGAAATAATCCTTTTTTCCCGGGAATTAATTCTAATTTCCCCCAAATTTGGTAATTTTAAAAAAAGTGACAACACCGGTATTATTATAAGCGAATAGCGACGCGACCACGTCACAGGTGCCGCGTACCCTGCCGCCCGCCGCCCACGGAAAGGGTTGCATACAGCACATGTATTAAGTTACCTCTTTTTGCGAAATAATATTTATTTTTTTAGGGGGATTTTTTTTTTTAAGTTTTGCCTGTCTTTGTGAGCATTAGTAGAATCAGTTATCGATACCTAACAATACCTTTACGGATCGGACAGGGTTTTCTTTACATATTGTATATTTATTTATTTCCCTGATAGTTGTAGAAAGGTTTTTGCATAAGTAATTCAGTAACAGCTAAACTTAACCGTCCCGCATCCATAACAAACCGATGAACATAATATGTTAACATATCATAAGTACTAGTCATTAAACCATATTTGTAGTACCGATAGCAGGTCAACATACCCGAAACTGTCAGAAATTCGCAAACAACTTTGAGCCCTAACGTTTTATACATAAAGTTGAAAGTGTAATAAAGAAATCTGACAGATTGTAGTAGCTTGATGTGCTTGTACATTTATATACATTTGCATAACAAGGAAGTAATTGGTACGATAAATAAAATCCATTACTTATAATAGTCATTATTGATATGGATTAAGGAGTGTATAGATTAGTACGAATCGGCCGTTTTTAAAGACGACGAAGATTTTTTCGGAGTAATGTTTTAATATTTGTTTTTTAACAGAAAGAAAAAGTATTTAATGTACGTAGTACTTATTACTTCCATGGTCTATGACCTTCTTTGCTCTGTTTAACTAGATCAAAAACACTGTAGAAGATATATAAAGGGAAAGAAGAGAAATAGAAAAGGATAAACTTTTTCAAGAAAAATAGAAAAGGATAAATTTACTAAAGTCCAGGCTGTATGGCGCATCATGCCTTTGCCTTTTCCGTTCAGAAGTAGTACGGAAAGAAGGGAACAAAAAAAAAGGTCTATGACCGGGTTTTTGGCGGGAATGTCAAGATGAGTGTCACGCTCATTTTTCATTGGACTTTTTAAAATTATTTATAGTGTCGTTTACTAAATAAAAACGCGTGATTTATGTAGTAAAAAGTGCATTCAGTGAATAATTCAAAAAGAACAGTGAAATATTGTAACATAGTGGCCGCATCATGTCTTTACGCTAAACCGCTCCTTATCGTCCAAACGCGGGAAACGAAAGGAGTTAGATTAGTTAGGATAAGCTAGGATAAGTTAGGATTAATTAGGATAAGTTAGGATAGAAGTTTACTCAAGAATATATTTACTGAAGACTAGGCTGTATGGCGTACTATGCCTTTGCCTTTTCCGTTCAGAAGAACGGAGAGAATTGAACAAAAAAAAAAAAAAGGTCTATGACCTTGGCTTTGACATCAAATCAACTTTGTTTATAGTTTGGTAGTTTTGCAAGAGTACGAGACTTTTGGTGATATTATTATTATTATTTTTTTATTTATTTTGTTTGTCATTATAATTTTATGGTATTTAGTTGTAAAGTGCGTTTTGTTTGTGCGGAATAAAAAAAAATCTTTTTTTCTATTGTGATTCGTACGAATCACAATTTTTTTAATTTTTTAATAATTATAAACTACCGCTTGACTGCAATCCCGCCTCATGGTAAGCCAATGTTTTCTTTTTTTCAACGAACCTTCTTCTTTCCTTCCTCTACGTTACTGAACGAGAACAAACAGGTGCGTAAAGATTTGTTAAGCAATAAACTGCAAAGCACCTATACCGGTGCATTGCGGGCTATCGAGTACAAATGTACTCAGTCCTTAATGCGGTCGTAAAACGAGCTGGCTTCATTAAATGTTCTTATGCTATTGAGAAACATTCTGTGGTGCATTTAATCTCATTTAGTGACAGGAAACCTAGTAACAGAACCGCAATCATAAACCGGGAGCGTGGAACGTAGAACAGCGGGCTTACAAAGTCAGTTGAACGTTGATTTTGCATTTTTTTAAGGGTTGAGTAGGTTTTCAATTGGTTTTTGCTAGATGTGGATTATTTGTTGTTATAATCTGCGTTAAATAAATTGAACTACAAAATGCAAGTCTAACTTTAAGAGTGCAAAAATTAAGTGTGCTTGTTCAATCAAACATTTTTATTTATGTGACATTGATCGGAAATGATAAGAGTTCCTTAAATAACTGTTTTGCTATCTTAAACATGTTCATACATAAAGAAAATCATCACAGCACCATTCAAAGCCATTTTTTGTTTTTGCAACAAAAACATTCAGTGAACAAAGGCCTCCCCCAAGGCTTTCCACAATGACCAGACTTGTGCTGCCCGCATCCGTCTGATTCCCTTGACTACGGTCATCGGTCTACTTTGTTGGGGGCCTTACTACGCTGCGTCTTCTGGTACGCGGCCTCAGAATCTTACTGCCCCATCGGCCATCGGTTCTATGAGCAATGTGTCCCGCTCATTGCCACTTAATTTTAGCGATTCGAAGAAAATAGTTACTCTTCAATGCAAAAATACTCACTTAAAATTCAGTTTCTGCCAAAAAATCCGAAGTTATACTGCAATTTGAGTGTGATTAAAACGTCGATACTGCATTAAATGCATTAAATTAAATAATAGCAATCAAAAACAAGAGCCAGACTCCCGAGCTGCCGCCGCCGGACCAGCCAACAATCTTACTTTAATTGCATGTAACATAAATTATGGCGACTTATTACAATCCGCTCCCGATACACGCTGCCCCGAGGTACTATTATGTACTGACGTGTTACGAGCTGATATTTTAATATTCAACGCGAATTAGAGAACAAAAAAAACATCAGCTTTTCTTCAGCCAGGAAATAGCGAAGAAAATGAGGACATTTTAATCAAAACGGTTATCGATCGGCTATCGATCGATTAGTGTGTTAGATACTATCGATCGACGACGACTAATCCATTCTATCATCGATCAATGGCATCGATCGTCTATCGATCGATTGGTGTGGTAACACCCTAAAGCTCTTTACACACGATTATCGTAGCTAAACCTATACACTGCTACTTCTTCTCCTAAGCCTGTAGAGGTCCACTGCTGGACAACGGCATACAAGACCGGTCATCATGGAAAGCTTTAGGGGCCTGGCCTTAGCCTAAAGCTTTCCATGCTGAACGGTCTTGTTCTGCCTGCATCCATCGGCTTCCCGCGACCTACACCAGGTCACCGATGAAGGTCTATATACCAGTAATATATAGTATACTTGTGCTAAGTTTCATCTAAATCCTGTGTCGGAAGTTTTTGCGTGAACAAGTTAGAAACATGCATATAAACAAAGAGTTTCTTGAAAATCTACAAAACGAAAGTCATTGCACATCAAGCTACTAAAATCTGTCAGATTTCTTTATGGGTTTTTCAACTTTATCTTAAAACATCAAGGCTCACGGTTGATTGGGAATACTAGCCCCGCACGATGATATTGCGATGGAACCTTGTCACAATAACAGCGTTGTGACGTCATCTGTCACACAAAAGGACAGCTAGCAAAAGAATGTTAAATGCATAATTAATATTAGGGTTAAGGGTTTATTTGTATTTTATAATTTTATTACACTCTTTATAAAGAGTGTATGTATAAATTAATATTAGGGTTAAGGGTTTATTTGTATTTTATAATTTTACTAGCTTTCCGCCCGCGGCTTCGCCCGCGTGGAGTTCGGTTTTATCGCGCTTTTTAGATTTCTCAGTGTTTCTCTACTATATTATGCATTTATTATACATACAAACCTTCCTTAAGAATCACTCTATCTATTAAAAAAAACCGCGTCAAAATCCGTTGCGTAGTTTTAAAGATCTAAGCATACATACGGACATACAGCGAAAGCGACTTTGTTTTATACTATGTATTGATTACATACACCCTTTATAAAGAGTGTATGTATAATAAAATTAATATTAATTAAATAATTAACATTCTTTCTGAGGTATACCTACTCACCCATATTCTGACAAATAAACTTTCATTATTAAAAATTTCAAGGAAATAATTTTTGTAGACGTAAGAAAAATATACTTTTCGTATAACTTTCTTACATGTATACTATGTTTTTCTAACTACATTTCTGTTAATTTGCGAGCGGGAATTGAACCAGAGTCCACTGTGTAGTAGTCATGTTTTAATTACTACCTACATCTATCAGTTTATAAATAAAACCAGGATAATATGTAAAAAAATGTATATAGTCTTCCGAATCATAACTGTTTTCTGTGTCTGTCGTTTCCGATTCACTGTCGTCGCCGTATTTATGACAAATAACTCGTCAATTATTCGATCTTTATTCCAATAGGTATTCCTCTTCAAGCCGTTTAACATGATTGACTTCCTTTCGCCAGTCATCTGGAGTTATTGACGCCAACGACTCCAACGTCAGAGCTTCAATGCGACTTTCCAACTGCTCCACATTCTTTTCTGACACCCTCATCTTTACCAGGTTCCAGATGTACTCAATGGGGTTGAGGTCGCAGTTGTAAGGTGGTAATCTAACGACTTCATGGCCATAGCCAGCTAATAAATTGTCAATTTTATAATTTTTCGGCGGTCTGTGCCGTTTAATTAATAAATACAGTTCAGGTTTTGTACTGTCGTTGGGAAAGTCTCAACAATCAACTGTTTTTTATTGTTCGTACTTGGTGGCCTATTCTCATCCCTATAACTGTGATAAGGGGCGTTGTCCATCACAATTTTGGAGTTGCGTGGTATGTTGGGTACTATTTTTTCTGTAAGCCACTTGGTGAAATTCTCAGCATTCATTTGATCATAGTAATCCCCCGTTTTGGTATCTGCTTTAAACATTAAAAGGGCATTGTCAACAAAACCGCTTTAACTTCCCGCGTGAACTATTATCCATCGGCGGCCGGGGCTGTCGTTCCGTCTCACTCCGTCGGTTGCTGTTTGCCAACATTTTTCTACCGTGTAGTGTGCATGTATCCACGTTTCGTCGAGATAAATAACGGATCTTTTGTTATTACCAAGCGAGTCATTTTCTTTCATACGTCGTAAATATTTAGCCCTCCACGCTTGAATTTGGGGTCTTTGAATTAGGGCCAGTCTTTTTTGGTAGCATCGTTTAAATTGGTAGCCTAAATCACATTTAATTATTTTTCTTAATGTAGTTTCACTACCAGTATAATTAAGGTCTACTTTTGAAGCCGCCAAAATTTTGCGCATTGTGGGTATTTCTCTCCTCACCGTACACATTGAATCTATAATATTTCTTGAAGCTGTTAAGGAAAACCCGTCGAAATATTTCTTCTTTTGTCTTTTTTCTTTAGTAGGAGTTCTCATTTTGCTGCCACTGGCTGTTGCTGACTCATGCTCTCGTCTCAATTTCGTCATAGTATTTTTTGCAACGCCTGTGGCACATGCCACACACTCCGTGACTTTGATAGAATTTTGCAAAATATTTTTAATAAGTAAGCAGTTGCTTCGGTATTAAAATGTCCGAAGCACTTTTTAAAGCACGGTTTATACTTTCAAGAACTAACTTACAATCCTCTTTCTCTTTAACAAAATAATTGTCCATTTTATTTATAATTTCACGAGCACGACTATTAATTAATTTCTTACTCATTTTAACGAGTAACAGTTAACAAAACTAAACAACAAAACTCAAGAACAACAATAAAACAGGATAACAAAAACAAAAAGCTAACAAAAATATTCGATGTGCGTAAGTGGGTAAGCGCGGACTGAACTTGCGAACGGTACCGACGGTGCGAGTTCGACTACGTCACCAAGATGGCCGCCAATCGCAATATCATCGTGCGGGGCTTTTATACAGTTTGACAGTTTCGGGTAGCTTGACCTGCTGTCGTCCATATATTATATACTTTTATATCTGTACTAGCTTTCCGCCCGCGGCTTCGCCCGCGCGGTTATATCGCGCTTTTTAGATTTACCTCGGGAATATCAAATTTTCCGGGATAAAAGGTAGGCTATGTCCTTTCTCAGGGTCTAAAGATTGTCTGTGCCAATTTCATCAAAATCGGTTGAGAGGTTTAAGCGGGAAAGCGTAACAGACAGACAGACAGATAGACAGACAGTTACTTTCGCATTTATAATATTAGTATGGATTTTTAGGCCATAACATCGACTGCCGGCAGAAGTTACCACCCATCAGACAGTCTTGCCGCCAAGCGATTCGTCGTGTTCTGGCATGATGTCTAGTGAAGTCCTACGGAAGACGGATCAGAGTAGTTGTGTTGCGATGTGTGCCGGGTACGATGCGCCAAATGTTTCAATGGTCTCCAGATTAATCTCCCTCTGGCGCAACATCGTTGGTCGTGTTGTTGGGTTTAACATTGCATCACCTCGCTCAACTGCCGTCTTTCTTCATACTCACTCAGTTTTTTTGAGTGAATAGTCTTAATAAACTATCACGCTTTACCATCAACGATTGCCTCTCTGCGTACCATCAGGCGGGATTGCAGTCAAGCACTAGTTTATAATTATTAAAAAAAAAATCTCTTCTCCCCTTTTCCTCCCCTTATCTCAATTTACTTAGAATAGTCGCAATATGTCTTTTTCTTCCATAATTCCATATTTCTCTATAAGACGTCATCTCTGTATTCACCCCCTTCTTAACCATATCATCATTCAGACATTCCAACCTTCGTTTCTCTGGTCTTCCCATACTCTTATTGCCATCAACATTCATACATAAAATAATTTCTCATAATATTTTTTTCATTTCTCCGTAAAACATGTCCATAATACGGCAACCTATTTCCACGCAACTTTTTAACTCTAGGTGCTACTTTCAGACTTCAGTTTTTCAGACATTTGATTCGTTTAAAGGCCATCTATTGAGAGTCTGGTAAGGAGTACTGCTTTTGAATTAGGCCCTTGCCTAATTCAAAAGCAGTACTCCTTGATATGATCTGCCCGGCTTGGGTAGAGCACTGCCGTGTCCTTGTAGCGGCAATCGGCAGCGATCTCTCGCGTCCGTCCCTGGTCCAGGCCATGGTCCGAAGCGAGAGTGCATGGCAGGCTGTCACCTAATTCGGCGAAGCAATGATGCTAGCAAAGGAGGAGGCGGACCGCGTGAGTGATCAGGAATCCCACAGCCCTCGTGCCTTAAGCTGCCGCAGGAGACGCCCTGGTCGGGAGACAATATCGAACTCCCGGCCAGCGTAGGCACGGGCTTGTGGACGGCTGGCAATGGGTAGCCCGTCGCCCGGTAAGGACCAGGTCCGAGTCGACGGCGCGTTGTGTTTTACGCGCGCCTCTAAGAGATGTCAGCGCACCGTGATGGGGTCCATGAAGACAGCCAGGGTTGCGAATTAGATAAAAAAAGAAACCGTGGCCCTGGCGCACAGGCAAGTAAAGGATCACGGGTGGGTTTAAGTCAGTAAAAGTCGGACACGCCCTTCCGCTCCGCCCAGAGCGGGAGAGGTCATTTTATGAGTTCCCATACAAAATAAATAAGAAAAAAAAAAAAAAAAAGAACCCCTCGATAAGGCCCGCATCTTGAGGAGGTTCCTGTCTCTGGAGCCCTAACCACCGGTAGCTTTGACCCTGTTCCCGTCATCGGTTGAAATAAATAATCCATACTAATGTTATAAATGCGAAAGTATCTCTGTCTTTCTGTCCGGCTTTCACGACAAAACTACTGAACCGATTCTAATGAAATTGGGTACACAGATAGTCTAGAGCCTGAGAAAGGACATAGGCTATATAATATCCCGCTATGACCAATAGGAGCAGAGCAGTAACAAAAAATGTTGCGAAAACGGGAGCTAACGCGGACGTACTACATATTGCTCCCATTATTTTAAAAGGCGCTTATTTTATATCAACTGAGATCTTTTTAATTTAGGGGAACCACTTCGCGCTGTAAACTGAAGTCTACGCGGACGGTGTCGCGGGAAACAGCTAGTTTATAATAAATAGCCTGGTCAGTCGGCTCTCTAATTATGATGTCACTGCATGCGATATATAAAACTATGATCAGTATGTAATTAAGATAAATACCGTGTGAGCTGCTTTGTGAACAAAATAAGTTATTACTTCCGCTACGCTACTCTCAGATCGTATCCTAAACAATATTACTGTAGATACTATTTTGATAACAATTATATTTTATTGCCTGAATTAATTTATTTGGACTTGTAATTACATTGTATGAATTATTATGTGAGTTGTATTTAAAGGAGAAGGCTAAAATTGTATCATTCAATTGAGTCCCCGATATATAATTGGGCAAAGACCTACAAGTTTTTTGACAGCCTCCGTGGCATAGCGGTAACGGATGCGGCCGCTGCGCAAGGTGGCGCGGGTTCGATCCCCGCACAGTGCAAGTATTTGTATGCATGAATATGAATATTTGCACTGGTCTGGTCGTACCTCGGAAAACACGTTAAGCCGTTGGTCCCGGTTGCCATATGAACATCTAGTGGCAATCGTTACGGGTTGTTGGAGCCCTCAAAAATCCAACAATTGGTCTAACTGCAATGCTTCGATGTCGCCTTCGGGTTGTGGAGGTCAGACGGCAGTCGCTTCACGGAAAATGTCGAAGTTTAGACATATTAGCAGTTAAACTGGTAAAAAGCGGACTTCAGACTCGAAAAGCTGAAAAAGCTTCGGATGCGACTGGGATAAACGCTGAGATGATGATGAGTTCAACAACATTCATTGCTTTATTTACGTTGTTGAGCAGAAACATTTTCGAACACATGGCACAATGAATTTTTTTTTTTTTTATGAACAGAAAGATTGTTACAGAATATTCTACTTTATCCAGTCCAAACTACCTATCATATTCTTTATCTAACTTAACTGAAGAATAAATGTGAAGTAACTAATCAAAATTGATTTGGACGCTCAGTTAGTCAAGTAGCAGACAGATTTTCAGACACATTGATGATTAGCAATATGCTTCGAAATGATCCTAACTGATAGTAATAGAGTGGTACGCAATTGGGTTGTATCCTAAAAATAATTCAATGTCCATCAGATAGATTTATAAAAAATACTAGCTTTCCGCCCGCGGCTTAGCCCGCGTGGAGTTCGGTTATATCGCGCTTTTTAGATTTCCCTCGGGAACATCAAATTTTTCCGGGATAAAAGGTAGCCTATGTTCTTTCTCAGGACCTGAAGATTGTCTGTGCCAAATTTCATCAAAATCGGTTGAGAGGTTAAGCGGGAAAGCGTAACAGACAGACAGACAGACAGAGTTACTTTCGCATTTATAATATTAGTATGGATATTGAATACGTATTTTTAATTTTTTTCTTTCATTCAAATACTTAGGGAGATATTGATTTGAAATGTCGCATGACGTCACCGCGTAACTTTAATACGCTATTAATATTATTAATATTTTTGGTAATTTCGACAAAATAAAAAATACGGGTCTTAATTTTTTTTTTATTATCTACTAGCTTTCCGCCCGCGGCTTCGCCCGCGTGGAGTTCGGTTATATCGCGCTTTTTAGATTTCCCTCAGGAACATCAATTTTTCCGGGATAAAAGGTAGCCTATGTTCTTTCTCAGGGTCTAAAGGTTGTCTGTGCCAAATTTCATCAAAATCGGTTGAGAGGTTTAAGCGGGAAAGCGTAACAGACAGACAGACAGACAGACAGACAGACAGACAGACCGACAGAGTTACTTTCGCATTTATAATATTAGTATGGATAAGACGGACTACGACGGACGGATTTTTTTGATTTTCATACCTTGGATACATCCCTATTAGGGTGCTGGTTAGACTTAAGTCACATGTAATGAGAGCGATCCTAATGCCATCAATTGGGCAAACATTCAAACTCCGGGCTTCTACTGAGAAACTCCTAATGGTAAATCCAATCGCGTTGTCCGACCTAGGTATAAGAGAGAGAAGCAGTCAAGACAATAATGCAGTCTAAGGTATAAATCTATACTAATATATAATCTATACTCTATACCCATTTTTTTGATATATAAAGTTGAAGAGTTTGTTTGTTTGTTTGAACGCGCTAATCTCACGAACTCCTGGTTCAATTTGAAAAATTCTTTTTGCGTTGGATAGCCCATCAATCCAGGAAGGCTTTAGGCTATATTATATAACATCACGCTGCGACCAATAGGAGCGGAGCATATAAAAAAAGCAAATATTAATTCGTATCCAAACACCGCTCAACTGCCGTCTTCCATCCTATTCACTCAGTTTTTTGAGTGAATGGGCTTATTAAACTAGCGCGCTCTATCATCAACGATTGCATCACTGCTTACCATCAGGCGGGATTGAATTCAAGCTCTAGTTTATAATTATTAAAAAAGAAAATTAACAAAATTGCCCTTGACATCGCTCAATTTCGATAAATATCTTCCAAGATACTACCATTAAAAAAAAACTCTTTTGGGGTTAAAATAAAACGTTCAAATAACTAAGTCCACGCGAACGAAGTCGCGAGCGGCCGCTAGTATAAAGTGAAGCTGTAAAGCTTTTTACTTTTAACAAAAAAAAAAACGTGATGAGCCAATTGACTATCGAGTATCGATATTTTGAAGTGACAGTAATAAATAAAACAATAATGCAGGCTTTTCTAATTATCTTCTTGTTCGCTGCTTTTATGCATGGTGGTACATAATGAAAGTTACAAGTTTATAATGATATTTATGACACTTTCTTTGAACGAAGTCGCGAGCGGTCGCTAGTATAAAATGAAGCTGTAAAGCTATTTACTTTTAACAAAAAAAAAAAAACGTGATGGGCCAATTGACTATCGAGTATCGATATTTTGAAGTGACAGTAATAAATAAAACAATAATGCAGGCTTTTGTAATTATCTTCTTGTTCGCTGCTTTTATGCATGGTGGTACATAATGAAAGTTACAAGTTTATAATGATATTTATGACACTTTCTTTCCTTAGAAAGATAGGTTGTTAAAACTTCGAATTTCTCCTAAGCCTAAGGTGCTTTTGTGCATTAATTGACAGCATTAACTATTGTGAAAACAATACTACAGTATCCAGTTATTACGTAAATGAAAATGTCAGGTTGGCTTAGGATTCTAAAGGTGTTTCGATTTTTAATGTATAGTTACTGAGTAACTTTTTTAAATACTACATTTTAACCAGGCCTCGCCTACGCCGCGTACTACTTGGATTATAAGTACCCTTTTTTGGTGTGGATGGAAATCATCAAATGGCCTCTCCCGCTCTGCGTGGAGCGGAAGGTCGTGTCAGACTTTTCCTGACCTGAAAACCCACCCGTGCTCCTTCAATTGCCTGTGCGCCAGGGCCACGGTAACTCTCTCAAACAACCCGCGTTATTTTTTGGCAGGTGGAAAAGTCCTCAAGGACAACCCGCTCCGCTTGGGGACGCGGTGGGGCGTGCCGGACTCTTAGCGGCTATAAAACCACCTATGCGTTCGTCATCTGCCTTTCCGGGGTACCGGGTCCTCCCAATTCTACGATGTGCTACCCTACCCTTTGTGTTAATTAGTAATAAACTATCTGTGTACCAAGTTTCATCTAAATCCGTTTAACTATTTTGCGTCAATCCGGGACATCCGAGTACTTGTAGACAAAGGGATAAAAAAATTCATAACTATTTTATGAAAATAAGTGTAAACAAGTCGTGGTGGCCTAGTGGTTAAAACACCAGCCTCTCAAGTATGAGTGCGCGGGTTCGATTCCAGGTTAGGCAAGTACCAATGTAACTTTTCTAAAGTTATATGTACTTTCTAAGTATATCTTGGACACCAATGACTGAAGGTGAAGAAAAACATCTTGAGGAAACCTGGTGTTTAAGTCTGAAATCGCCAACCCGCATTGAGCAAGCGTGGTGATTACGCTCAATCCTTCTCTGTATGAGAGGAGACCTGTGCCCAGCAGTGGGACGATAAAAAGGTCGATGCTGAAGTGTATACAGAACAATAAAGTATAAAATAGAAGACTTAAAGTTAATAACACTGAAGACTCTAACATGTAAACACTACCATATCTTCAGACGATATCAAACTCATAATAATATTGTCATGTCAAGAAAATTAGAGTCGGGCCACGGTCCTTATCGTCAAACAATTGTCAGATCTTTATTAAAAAACATGAATGACAAGCAACATATAATCATCGATAAACCTAACTCGATTAACGGCCGACTAAAACGGTAACAGAATACGGCTCCCGCGCAGATTATTCATAGTCTGATTATCATAAAATTAACTGATAATAAATCATAGGTGTTCCAATTATGTGGTGGTTTTAGATCGGATAAAATTACTTAGGAACGCGGAAAAAGCGTTTTGAGCTAATTATTTGATTGAAAATTTACAAGACTTAGTCTTACACAGATAGAAGTAGATTAGTGCGTTAGTGGTGTGATGCAGTCGATAAATATTTCCATAAATATCGATGATGAAAAAATTAGTTTCTTTTTGTGGCTGTTTTTTCGAATGTAATATTTATTATTTTAAGTCCCTGTATTTATACTTTGTATCGAATAAGATATGGATATAAAGTACTTAGTATGAATGTATTTTGAAATGTTTTGTATTAAGAACAGACATAATTACGTAAGATGCGGAAAGTAAAGCAATTCTAATGCTGTTCTGAATATAATTATGAATCTATCTAGCTTTTACTTCAATTCAAACGAGTAGAACAATAATTCATTCATTGATATTGTTGTTGTTGAGAAAGCTTGAATAAGCTACGGTATGGAAATAATGTCTTTCCGCCCGCGGCTTCGCCCGCGTGGAATTTGGTTATATCGCGCTTTTTAGATTTCAATCGGGAATACCAATTTTTTCAATAAAAGATAGCCTATGTCCTTTCTCTGGGTCTAAAGATTGTCTGTGCCAAATTTCATCAAAATCGCTTGAGAGGTTTAAACGGGAAAGCGTAACAGACAGACAGAGTTACTTTTGCTTTTATAATATGTGTGTCAAATTTCATCCAAATCCATTCAGTAGTTTTTGTGTAAAAGAGTAACAAACTTCCATCCATCCATAGATCCTCACACAGTAAAGAAAATTATGAAATTATTGCAAAATTTACGTAGTAGTTATTTTAAGTTTCGGTTTCAGCCAATGCTTCTGATTTTTCTACTAAATGCCAAATTAGTCCGCGCGTGACGTAAATTGACGTATTTTTAGTAACCATGTTTCTGATCGCGTCTAAACTGTCTATGGAGTATCTTAATTTGACAGGACCACACTAATATTTTATCTTCTGTTCTTTTTTTAAATGAAATAGACAGAAAAAGATGTATTGAACTTAGGTGCGTATTTCAGAACGAAACTTTGAAGCAACGATCGAACGAACTACGAAGCATTGATCTCTGCTTAAGCATTACTTAAAACTAGTTTCAACCAATCAAATGGTTTGAAACGAGACTTATGTGGAGCTTGTGTTTTGAGTGACGTTCTGTAATACGGACTTCAATGTTAATTTAGTTTGTGAAAAAGAAAATAGGAGTCATTCTAATCTAATATTAATAAAGATAAAAAGTTTGAAGTTGAAACTAATTGTAGTTGAATTTGAAAAAATGTTTTACCGTTTGATAGACCCTTAGGAAGAAAGGCCTTAGGAACAAAACAAAGCGAAAAAAACAGAAAGAACACGAAGAAAATCTAAAAGATGTCAGAAAGAACGCTAAGCTAAAACAAAGTAATGTCACGGGTAGACGATGCGATGCGACGGGATTGCGCCTTGCTCAGGAGAGTAAGAAAGAAGATGTTTCATTATGGGCCACCACTATGTACGCTATATAGATAAAAAGAAAAAAATAAAAGATTTTCATATAAATACTACTAAATTAATTTGAATAGAAATACAAGTATATATAATTAATTATTTGAAACGTTTTTTAGTGAGACAACCCTTTATTAAGGTAGCCATGACACTTTTTATGACGTTTGATTGGCGACTTTGACAGTTCTATTTTCCCGTTGTGTTCGTGTCGAGTGTTGATTTGAGTTGATTGTGTTTATTTAATGGGCCGTATGTTCGGAATTCATGTTTTGTTTTTTTCGCAGTCATATGGTAGATAATATAGATACGATAGCCGTAGTTAGATAAATGACACGCCAATCAAATGTTACTATCAAAATCTTATTTCGCTTATTGCTGAACACCATATTTATTAGTAGTTGTATTGCACTCCTTTGCCTAGTTAAATTAAATTTGTATAAAAACTAAGCCAAAATATAGGAAACTAGCGGCCGCCAGCGACTTCGTTCGCGTGGAATTAGTTATGCTCCGCTCCTATTGGTCGCAGCGTGATGTTATATACGCTAAAGCCTTCCTGGACTAATGGGCTATCCAACGCAAAAAGAATTTTTTAAATCGGACTAGTAGTTCCCGAGATTAGCGCGAACAAACAAACATATAAACAAACTCTTCAGCTTTATATATTAGTATAGATTAACATTAAAAACAGTTAACTATAGCGTAACTATACCTAGCATTAAATGTACAATGTGCTGGCCCAGGCTCCATACATTTCTGAAACATCTCCTTTCACTCCGAGAAACTCGCGGGCGGGAAGCTAGTTCAGAAAACAAAGTTTAGGTGTCAAAGTAAATGTGCCAAACGATTTAAATTATAGATGTCAGTTCAGTTCAGTTTAACCTGAGCACTAAATCAAGACTAGGGATAACCCGCCAATTTTAAAATAAGAAGGCGCCTCTAAACTAAATAAAACGTTCCTATCTCATTCTAAATTCAAAATTCAACTTCATTATCTTGATAATCAAAAGTTAAGCACCCGAACTCGATCAATTTGAAAAAAGAACTCCGTAAGATAGTTTCTCGGGCGGCTTCGGGGCTGGTCGGGGACGGTCGGAGGCAACACGATCCTGGCAATGATCTAATTACGTTGATTAATGATACACATTTATATCCCTCGTAAACGTACACTTACCCATCCGGCCCTTTAAGAATGTTTCATGCAGGCCAATAGGGAATTCGCGAAGAGATTTTTAAAATTGTTGCATCTATTCGTTCTATATCTAGAACTACATGTTTTTATCTCGTGAGGAGAGTTTTGCGTGTGTGTGTAAAGTAGGGAAAGACCAAATAGGTACACGATGGGTGGACTATGTGGAAGAATAAATGTTTGGGAAGAGAGTGACCATAAAGATGACAAATAATAGACAAGTGTGTAAAAAGACATGTTACGCAACTTCTAAAGTGCGTTTCATCAAATAGTTCCTTTGCCGTCATGTTGGCACTAATGCAAATTAGTGTGTGTGAGAGAGAGAGACGCAGAGTGCGTCTACCTTGTTTACGTTATTGAAAGACATGAATGCCAACATGACGGCAGAGGATCTATTTGATGAAACGCACTATATTAAAATTTTGATGCCGTGAGGAAAATTTTGAATATGAATGGATATGGCTAGAAGAGTAAGGGTAGACCAAAGATTGATGGACAATATGAAAATTGACAGAAAATGTAGACTCCTCCCTATACAAAATAAACAGTGTCCTAATATTTTACACTTTTTTTAAAAGTTCCATATCCTGCTATCATTGTATTATCACCTTACTAATATTATAAATCGGAAACTGAGATTGTTTGTTTGTTTGTTCCGCTTTCACGCCGTAACTCCTGAACCGATTGCTTTGAAATTTTGCAGACATAAAGCTAGAAGTCCGGATTAAATAATAGGGTTTTATCGTGGAAAAAAATGAAATACCCGAGGAAAATCCAATAAAGCGCTATATAACCGAATTCCACTTCCGAAAGCGAATCCATACTAATATTATAAATGCGAAAGTATCTCTGTCTGTCTGTCTTTCTGTCTGTCTGTCTGTCTGTCTGTCTGTCTGTCTGTCCGGCTTTCACGCCAAAACTACTGAACCGATTGTAATGAAATTTGGTACACAGATAGTATAGAGCCTGAGAAAGGACATAGGCTCTAAAACATCCCGCTATGACCAATAGGAGTAGAGCAGGAATAAAAAACGTTGCGGAAACGGGAGAAAACGCGGACGTACCTATTGCTCCCACTACTTTAACAGGCGCTTATTTTAAATCAACTGAGCTCTTTCGGTTCGAAGCTTACGCGGATGAAACCGCGGGGCACAGCTAGACATAAAATAAATCTCGAACTAATGATTTCGTCACTTGTGCCATTTCACCGCTCCGTTTGTCCATGTTTAGCAGCATCCAGGGTGTTTCGTTAATCTCCCAGCCTCGTCACCTAAACAGGCCTAAGTTACACTGGTGTGACGATTTAGGAAAGCTTTTCAAAAGGATTGAATGTAGCTAGGGACACAAAGAGAAGTGTGGAACGCTTTGGAGTTAGACTACCAGTATGGGCTTTGGTTATAACAGTGTCTTAGTTGCGAGATTATACTGATTTTTTTTACTAAAAGAAATAATAGTTTTGCAAAATAATGGTTTTTGAAGAAAAGGAAATTAGCAAGTTTTTTTTTTGCATATTATAAACCAGCGCTTGACCGCAATCCTGCCTGATGGTAAAGCGCACTAGTTTATTAAGAGCCTATTCACTCTAGCATAGAATAAAGAGAGGGAAGTACGTTATCTTCATACAAACGGACCGCGCGCGGCTTGTATGTTTGCGCCATAGTATCTATGCGTCGCCGCACGCACACCTAAACACAATATTAGAGTGCCTATGACTGCGCTAGTCGCGGCTAGCACGGAACGAGGTTCGCGCGTCACGGCTTTTCGGCACATTAGCTTTTAAAAAATGATCACATAAACTGCAAAGTTGGTATGTCTATTTATGAACAAATAAAAGACTTATATTTTTCAAATTATATTTCTAAAAGTTATTTACAAGGATACGGATATATTACACATTAAAGTTTAATAACAACGCGTTTCGTAATAGTCGAAACCGAAGAAAGTAGGTATTTTTCTGTAGCTAATTTGTAATTTTGTATTAAATGTGTGATTCAATAGATGTTATGTTTGTATTAATTAAAAATAAAAATAAATATGGTTCTTTATGTGTACAAAACTAAAAATAAAAATTACAAAAAAAAAACTGACTAGTATATGTAAACTAAATACTAAGCAAATAATTTAAACATAAGCTCTTAGTCTATAAATATTTGTTAGCGGTTTGGGCGACAACCGTAACCGACGAAGCGCGGACAGTCGTCAACCCTAAGACAGTAGGCAATTAAATCGCGGATTGGGTCGCAGATAACCTACTTCCCCTCTTTATTCTATGACTCTAGCCTTGAAGACACTCAAATTGTAGTCCGACGGAAACACCGTCGCTGGAAAATTGTTCCAGTCCCTCGATGTACGCGGTATAAAGGAGGAGGCGAAACGCTTCGTCCAGATCGTAGTGGTGACTCTTAGTCAATAGTTTTGCGATCAATTGTAAACCATAGCAGATGAAACATAAGGGGGTTTATCTAACTATTTGGAGATCTTTGTGCTTTATGTATTTAATTATTTTTGTATTTATTTTATTTTATATTAAAAAAGGTTTACAGACCATCAATGTAATGACATGTAGAATATTGTATACTAGCTTTCCGCCCGCGGCTTTGCCCACGTGGTATTCCGTTATATCGCGCTTTTTAGATTTCCTTCGGGAATATAAAATTTTTCCGCGATAAAAAATACCCTATTATATAATCCGGACTTCTAACTTTACGTCTGCAAAATTTCAAAGCAATCGGTCCAATAGTTACAGCGTGAAAGCGGAACGAACAAACAAACTCTATTTCCGATTTATAATATTAGTACAGAGTATAGATTATAAGAAAAATAGCTAATAACAAGCCTCTACATACGTAGCTAAGAAGTCAGTGAAAATGTACAAACAAGCAATAAATAAGTTAAGGGAAGAAAAAGACTATGGCAAAAGAAGTCTTTGATTCACTTGTGAAAAATAGGGATGATTTTTGTATATAATTATAAACTAATGGAACGGAGATGGCGCAATTAAGAGGGAACTCCAGTGCCGAGGAATTTGGAAAATAGATATTTGAAGAAAACCGTCGTACTGCTTCCAACCTCTCCCGGTAAAGCGCGAAAAGGACAATTGGGTTGTATCCTAAAAAATAATTTAATGTCCGTCAGATAGATTTTTAAAAAATATTGAACACGTATTTTCTATTTTTTCTTTCATTCAAACACTTAGGAAGATATGTTGATTTGAAATGTCGCATGACGTCACGCCGTGGTACAAAATATACCACGGCGTGACGTTATTAGCCCCCACTTCGTAACTTAAAAACGCTATATCTCAGTAGTTTTTGGTAATTTCGACAAAATAAAAAATACGAGTCTTAATTTTTTTTATTATCTATAAGACGGACTAATTATTTTTTTGATTTACATACCTTGGATACATCCCTATTGCAGCTCAGGCTGATTTACCTACAAAGACGTTCACCAAAAGACGTTTCGTATTCCGCTGTTTTCTTTTTCAAACCACGACAGATCTCAATTACTTTTAGATCAAAATTTAGAGGAAAAGTATGCTTCTATTATTTTCTTTTTTGTCAAAAACTTGTCACGTTTGTCTAATAGTCATCTGTAGGCCTAGTATGAGTTTGCCTTACGACACTCGATCGTCGATATCGAGCGCGTTTGACTCATCGATTGGCCCGCTTCAAGGTTGTAAGAACTCTCAACCAATGAGAGCGCCAAACGCTGTCGAAATCGACGATCGAGCCTCGTAATGAAAACACATACTAGGCATACTGAACATCACAGGAAAAATGTTTTTTTTTTTTCGGGATTTTGAAGTATCGTATTTCTTTTATTAATTAAGTTTCGGAAAAAATCTTATTTTAGGGGCACGTATAATCACGGTGTAAAATTTTAGAAAAAAAAATAATTGCTCGAAAAGCATTATCCACGAAGAAAGCAGTGGAATACGTTTGTATCGAGAAAGCACCACTAGAATTCCCTCTTAAGTCCCTCGCACACTCTCCAAAATTTATCCTATGGAACTAAGTTATTAAGTCACCTAATTCAGTTACCTAGTGTAAATAGTTACTTTTTTTTTAATAATAATAATTATAAACCAGTGCTTGATTGCAATCCCGCCTGATGGTAAGCAGTGATGCAATCGTTGATGGTAAATCGCACTAGTTTATTAAGCCTATTAACTTAAAAAACTTAGGAATAGGAAGGATGACGATAGTTGAGCGAGGTGATGCAATATTAAACGCCACAACACGACCAACGATGCTGCGCCAGAGGGAGATTGATCTGGAGACTCTCCACGACCAAACTCCCGACACAACAACACTTAGGGCATCGTACCCGGTACACATCGCAACACAACTGCCCGTCCTTCCCGTCCCCGCAGACCCGTCCTCCGTACGGCTTCACCAGACATCATAATTGTGTTAGATGTTATAAAAATAAACTGTTCAACAGTTGTATTGTTGCTACGGAAGAGAATACATCACACACTTATTAGTAGCTAACAAACAAACATAACTATATTTTACTTTCCAACTTGTCTAAATGTTTTCTACACATAAAGTTTTACGTAATTAAGTGCAAATATCTCAATTGTAAACCGTCGTAAGTCAATCTTACACGTCCTAATAATTTCAATAGCCCAACTTATAGGGCACTTTCATATCATTAATAACTTCATGCTACTTTATTCTTAGCGATATTATCTACAGAAACGATTGCTTTGTGCTCTCTAATTACACAAAGTAGTGTATTTTAATTATATGGAAGGGTGCAGAAAACTGGCGTTGCTTGAGGCGTACCGAATGCCACTAGGATAGCCATGGACGTAGTACTTTATAAGGACATTGACCCGAATCCAATGTTCACAAATTTAAAATCAGTGCATCTTTATATTCTATTAAGAAAAGGGCAGAAGATTTAGTTAAGTCCTGTCAAATTAGTCCGTGTCTGGCATAAATCGACCAATTTTCAGTCGCCATATTTTTTTTAATCGTGTCTAAACTTTCTATGGGATTGACAGAACTATACTAATTTAGTTGTAGTTATCTTCTATCCTGGCTTCTTCGCTCTGGGTGGAGTGGCTGGGCTTGTCAGACTTTTACTGACGCAAACCCACCCATGTTCCTTCACTTGCCTTTGCGCCAGAGGCTACTTTCGAACTACCCGCGGCATTTGTCTTTGCCCTAAATCGCAATATTAATAAGCCTGAAATTCAACAAGTCTTTGGAGCCAAATCTAGGTTTAGCAAGGTATTTTTTGTTCTGGATGGGAAATTATTAAATGACCTCTCCCGCTCTGGGCGAAGTGGAAGGACGTGACAGACCTTTATTGACTAAAACCCAACCATGTTCCTTCACTTGCCTGCCAAATCTAGGTGTCTGGGTATTTAGTCCTTGAAGTTTCCTATTGAAGCAAGGTTTTCCTTAGAAAAGATTACACTTAAAAATGTCACCCACAGATTCTTTAGCTTTATCTTCGCAAAGAGAACATTTGAATCCAGTCACCATCTTCAACCCATATTGCATTTTTACACCACGATTAAAACCCCCTGTATAATCAGAACAACGTCTCTAGTCTACAGGGTGTCACTATAAACTTCTTGTGATTAGTACCCGACGCTTAATAATCGTCTTGGCGATATTTATTGCTCTCGTGCGCTAATTATCAAGGAATTTTGATACTGACTTATCGGTCTACGGGCTGGTAAGTCGTTAATTATATTTAATTTTAATACTGTTATAGGTAATTGATCCGTGAATGATAGTTTTGAAATCTTTTGGCAAAGTTTAATTAGAACGGGTAAGATTCTGGTAATTAAAAGCTTTTTGCAATAAATAATGGTGGTAGTTGTTTGTAGCGAACGCGGCCGCTGCTCAAGGAGGCGCGGGTTCGATCCCCGCGCTATGCAAATATTTGTATGCATGAATATGAATATTTGCACTGGTCTGGTCTTGCCTCGGAAAGCACGTTAAGCCGTTGGTCCCGGTTGCCATACGAACATCTAATGGCAGTCGTTACGGGTTGTTGGAGCCCTCAAAAAGTCCAACAATTGGTCTAACTGCAATGTTTCGATATCGCCTTCGGGTTGTGGTGGTCAGACGGTAGTCGCTTCACGGAAAATATGAATCATCATCTCAGCATTAATTCTAATCGCATCCGATGCTTTTTCAGCTTTTGAGTCCGGGGTCCGCTTTACTAGACTAACTGCTGATTTTTGCTAAACTTCGATATTTTCCGTGAAGCGACACAACCCGAAGGCGATATCAAAGCATTGCAGTTAGACCAATTTTTGGACTTTTAAGTGCTCCAACAACCCGTAACGATTGCCATTAGACATTCGTATAGCAACTGGGACCAACGGCTTCAAGTGCTTCCAGAGTTACGACCAGACCAGCGCAAATATTGATAAACAATTAAACATGCATACAAATATTTGAACTGCGCGGGGATCGAACCCGCGCCTCCTTGCGTAGCGGCCGCATTCACTACCGCTACACCACGGAGGCGGCAGTGGAAATATTAAAGGCTTATTATGTTTATGCTAAGTTAAAGATAATTAAAACAAGGATGGGAACAAATGAAGATCGGGACTTATGAAATTCACTTTAAATTAAGTCAACAAAGATTAAGTGGAAAGGCGAATGTGGATTGAAGAAGAATCAAAAATTCTTCTTACGGTGACTATTCGTTGCTAGCAAGTTAAAGCTCAGGTAACCTCAAACTTGTTCCCCTTTGTTTTTATTTTACACGGAAATTTAATTTCCTACACTCAAATGTCGCGAGCCTCAAAAACTATCGCGCATCGCTCAACCGGTAATACAAAGCAATCTAAATTGGAAAATAGGCAATGCGCAGTGTGTGCTTACCAAAAACGACCATGCTGAATGCGACGCGATTAAAAAAAGAAGTCTGATGCCGATCGCGCCGCGGGAGGGGTGTGGGAACCCCGTTTTCCCCCCTTTTTTCCTATTTTTTCCCTTTTTTTTCGGGGAGTGGGTGACGCGGGTGCATGCGCCCGGCACCCACCTTTGTTTCGCATAAACAAATTAATTTCGGACGCTGTTTTTGATGGTTAATATGTTCGAAAATTGCGATTTCTTTCCTGTGAGACCAATTGGGTGAAAAGGAAACTTTGGCTGAGGCATTATAAAGACGCAGACAGTCGTAACGTCATAATAGGGGCTCGTCCTTTGTTTACTGGACAAGTTTTTCTCAGAAGCAAAAACGGAAAATTTCACAAAAAGAAGAACAACTCAAGGATATGGAACTATAAATTATTAAGTTATAAAAATTCATACTTATATTTACCCTCTACCAATAGGTTATCTTAAGATAAGATTTCCACTGAAAACCGCCATAAAAACTGTCTAAATAATTTCAAAAGAAAGGCAGCATTGTTGCTAACAGAAGTTTGTTGACGACAACTTGTAAACAAGACAAGAACTTGACAATCATAAAACCTTCGTTGGCTTAACAAATCCTGAGTCATACTTAGGTCTCATCGAGATGTCGGTACACAAGTCCTTGTGTGTAATCTGTAGGTACTACAAACCCCGCGACCTATTTAGTGGGCCAGCAATTGACGCAGATGGAATCAGGTGATAATCAGCCACTTCAGACACACGTTGCGCGTACAGGGGAGGCCGCTTCCCTGCACCCACTCATTAAGGGGGGATGGTGGTGAGGACAATGCATGTTTGTACTGCTTTTTGCCCATTTTTTTCATTATTTCATTTCATTTCGCCCACCGCCCACACGTCCGCGCTCGCGATTGTGCGCCTCCGCTTTTTTATAATTCGTTACCTTTTTTATCGGTCGTTCCATTTTCAGAGGATGGGTGGAGAGCGGGTGGTGGCAGACGAGCAGGCAAAACGCCGCTTTTTAAACGCTGGTGTTAAAAAAATATCTAGTCTAATCAAAATAAATGGTGGTATACTGGAATTTGTTAATTGAGCGAGGAAGTGATTAAGTTTTATGTTTTTTCAAACGATCTTATTACAGGTGTTTAAAAATTTTCTCCATAACGTGCTTATCGAGGTGAACTTTTTATTAATAAAAAAAACTAAATAAAATTTAATTATTTCACACAATTTCTGGCTCCAAAACAATTTCACAGTCGTTTTATTAAAATAATAATCGAATTAAATGCTCAAACACAATTATTAATTAGTAATCGGCTGTCAGAAAATTTCGTTAACGAACGTTTATGATTCACGGTTTCAATTAAGTAAATCGGAGATTAGTTTTATTTTGCTTTAATGTTTTTTATGAGTTTGCAAAGCTGCATTCTTTTTCTGCCCTAAATCCGACCCTCTGGCCCCACAACAAAGTATAATGTTTTTTTTTTTATAAATTATAAACTAGCGCTTGACCGCTATACCGCCTGATGGTAAGCAGTGATGCGATTGTTGATGGTAAAGCGCGCTAGTTTATTAAGAGCTTATTCACTCTAGCCTTGAAGCCACTCAAATTGTAGTGTGACGGAAACACCGTCGCTGGCAAATGTTGAACGGTTATAAATATTTCTTGCGTTTCTGTCGTCGTTGCTAACCGCCCGTCTGCTCCCTTGGTTTCATATATCAGATAGCCACTCGATCTAAGTTGTGCATTACTCATATTGTTAATAGCTTCTTTGTTGGGTGCGATCGGTGAAGTGTATTGTTTCTGAACAGTCTCTGATCTGCGATGGGAGATGTCCTTAGCGGAATAAATTGATGTTTGCAACACTTTTATTTTTCTTTCATGGACTTTATATTGTATCTCTTTTGTGATGATTGTGGCGTTCGGGGTTCTTTTGACAGATATCGTTTGATTTTTAAAGAGTTAATTGTTTTAGTATGTAGAGTTTATATATTATTCAAGCGGACTAGACTCCAAAGCTGAAAAGCTTCGCATGCGACTGGGATTAACGCTGAGATGATGATGATGAGTTTTTATATTGTTCGCATTGGAATTGATGTGTGATTTTACCTTGTTTTGCAATGTATTGGCGCACGTCTGGACAAAGGCTTTCTCCACATTTTTCCATCTTTCCTTTTACTGTGTCTTCTCTTTCTAATCGATTAGAAAAGAGTCTAAATGGTCACGCTTTTTAACTTTACTTTGTTGGTAATTTTCATTTATTGGAATTTTTAAAATATGTCTAATAACATACAAAAATGTATGACAAATTAAAAGCAACGCTATCTCTTTTATCAGCAATACAGAACAAAAATGAAAATTGTAAATAAATACAGGATTAGAACCGACCATTAAGCAGTGTTTCCATTAATTTTAATGCGCACCGGACAAAAGAGAATAGAGACTCCTAAACATTAAACATGTTCAATAATAAAAATGATTGTACGCGATTTCAAATAAACGTGATACTTCATATTATAATTCAACTCACTAACTCGCCGTTACAGCAAATTTAATTAAAAAACCGATGATACAGAACGATATCCTGAACAGCACTCCAGCAAACATGATCAAAAACAATTACAAATAAAAAATAAATAATAATAATACAACCGAGACACTCCACTGGTACCGCTGTTCGAATGTATAAATGTATTGAACAAAAAAAAAAAGTATCGAAACTGGCTGTAATGTACGTGATTTCGCATTTTAATTCGTCAGTAATGTTGGGACATCTCCCTTTTTTAAATGTTTATTGCGTATATTTTTTCTTCACGCATTATTAAGCGCGAGGGCGCACGTCCGCGTGCATATCTACGCGTACTTTGCATCAGATCTCATAGGCGTAAGAAATAACATAAACTTAATACTATTGTGGTATTATTTGATCGATTCACGGCTGTCGTAAACTGCTGTGAATATTCATACTTTGTTAATTGGATTTCTGTTATTAAGATCGTAAATGTTGTGTGAATTATCTTTGGCCGTTGGTATTTTTGTAATGTTTATATAATGTGCGTATCAGGTTTAGTACCCAGGTCTTAGGCCGCTGCCTCGAATCTTGCGGGCAACGGGGCGGCGGCGGCAGCGGCGCAGGGGCCGGGCGGGCATTGAATCGTCAGAATCGGAAATCGTCGGGCAGATCGCGCGTCACTATAGCCGCGTAGTGTTGTGTTCACGATTGTGTCGACGAGATATTTGTGTTTATTCGCGAAAGAAAGGTTTGAACAATGGCGGCAACATCTTTTTGATTCAAATTTATTCCTAACGCTCGATCACCGCTCGCTGCCCGCAAGATTCAAGAGCGAGAAGTACACCGCTCGCTGCACGCCACCGCCCCGCTGCCGCGCCGCTGTTTTCAAAAACCGGTACGTTTGATTTTACGCATAAGATCCTTCCGCTCATTCGCCGCCGCCGCCGCCGCCCCGCTGCCCGCAAGTTTTGAGGCAGAGGCCTTACAGAACAGTGGCTCGTCTATGGTTGCTTGAACTACTTGATATGCCAAGGCAAGCTGTACTTTTCGCGAAAATGGAAAATTGATATAATTATATCGACATAACAAAAATGAAAGATGTTTTATAAGGACCAGGATACCTAATGGGCGAGCTATACCTATTGATACTATAGGAATTTATACTTACTATATCTTTTATTTAATAAAAGATGTATATAATAATGATAATTAAATTATAATATATTATAATTATAATTTTTATGATATTTATTTATTTAGCAGTCGTGGTGGCCTAGTGGTTAAAATACCGGCCTCTCAAGTATGAGTGTGCGGGTTCGATCCCAGGTCACGGTCACCAACGTGACTTTTCTAAGTTATATGTACTTTCTAAGTATATCTTGGACACCAATGACTGATTAAAAGGTGAAGGAAAACATCTTGAGGAATCCTGGACTTTAAGTCTGAAATCGCCAACCTGCATTGAGCAAGCGTGGTGATTACGCTCAATCCTTCTCTGTATGAGAGGAGACCTGTGCCCAGCAGTGGGACGATAAAAAGTTGATGATGATGAATATTTATTTAATAGATTAATATTATATTTGCAGCTGTAATTGAAAATTCTTAAATCTGAAAAAATACATTGTACATTCTTATAGCATCTACTGCTAAGGCCAAACTCTCTAACCAAAATAGAATCTTTGAATAAATACCACAAATTCAATGAACTTACGTGAATACCACAGTAGAATGGTATTTAAAGTTCAAATAATAGTACGATCAGACGGCATAGCAACAGCATTCCATAATTGAAACCAAATTCGTGCATTAGAAGCCCAGAATCATGTGCTAATTGCATAGGGCTACCAACGGTCGCGACGCGAGCCTGACAAACGACTTTGATCAATCACGTCCGTCGTCCGTGGTAGCCCTGACCGCGGCTGCGACGCCGAGATTTATATTTGTAGCAACCCTAGCTTCGGAGGCGCTATACAGTGTTTACCGCTGTCAATATTAATTTTGATGCAACTTTGAACTTTATACCTTTTGTTTTAACGCTTTGTTTCATTTCTGCTGGATGGTAGGATCTTTTGCAAAGTTTCTGGATAACCATTTAGTGAGAATCCGATGGGTTTATGCGTTGGATATTGATATTATGACGTGAGAACTGCTGCATAATCTGATGATGTTTGTTGAGCTTATGGTCTGGAGAAGAAACACTTGTATACAAGATGTGTTATACGGAGTTGAAAGATACCTACTTACTCAACATTTATAACATAAATGCATGGCTAATCGTAAAATGAAGATTTGAAAGCAATCGATATTAGTATCGTCTCATAGCCGATTTTATTTTAACAGTTTTCTTCAATTCCGACCAATTTCGATTCCAATTAAATGACTCTCATAACTTCTTTTTTTCTCTTATATTTATCCTAGTGCAGTATCTCTAAATTATACAATATGTAAAGAAAACCCTGTCCGACCCATAAGGATAATAAAGGTTAGGTAAACACTTGACCAAATATAATATAAAATTTTACATAATCATCACAGTAACAATAATAATGAATTTTGAAATAATCCTTTTTTCCTGGGTATTAATTCCAATTTCCCCGAAATTAGGTAATTTTTAAAAAACTGACAACACCATTTGTGACGGAGCGAATAGCGATGCGACCACGTGCCGCATGGCCCCGCCCCCCTTCACCCGCGCATACATGCGCGGGTGAAGGGGGGCGGGGCTATCGGGTTGCCTACCGCACATGCATTAAGTTACCTCGCTTTTTCGAAATAACATTTATTTTTTTTGGGGGATTTTTTTTAAAGTTTAGCCCGGCTTTGTAGGCATTATTAGAATCAGTTAACGATACCTAACAATACCTTCACGGATCGGACAGGGTTTTCTTTACATATTGTACATATCTAGCACCTTTAACCTTTTCATTTGACTGAGAACTGCGTAGAAATAATACGAATTGTCCAGATTTTTTTTATTGAAATTTAGTACCCATAATGATGCTGGAAAACACGACTTACGGACGCAAAATGAAGGAAAAACGCGTCGACGAAGGCAATGAAAATGCCTGTGGCGTTTTTTGAGGTGTTTTGGAATTTTTTCCACAGGTGGTGACTCTAAACAGAAAGACTGGCTACCAAAAATAGATTGAATGCGAAAATCTCGAGCATAGGAATTTATGCCCTGGCTGCTGTGATAGGTCGATTTGATTAAAATTTAACGGTAAGTATGACTGCAAAATCAACATCTGCCTAGGCTCTTCACAAATATTTTGGAGTCTGCTTCCAGTCTGACCGAAAACCTATCTTACCTCCACAATCTCGTTGCAGGGTAAGTTTTTTTTTTTTTAACAGTTATAAACTAGTGCTTGACTGCAATCCCGCCTGATGGTAAGCAGTGATGCAATCGTTGATGGTAAAGCACACTAGCTTATTAAGCCTATTCACTCAAAAAACTGAGTGAATAGGAAGGAAGACGGCAGTTGAGCGAGGTGATGCAATGTTTAACCCAACAACACGACCAACGATGCTGCGCCAGAGGATGATCTGGAGAGCCTTCACGACCAAACTCCCGACACAACAACATTAGGCACATCGTACCCGGCACACATCGCAACACAACTGCTCAGACCTGTTCTCCGTACGGCTTCACCAGACATCATGCCGGAACACGACGAATCGCTTGGCGGCAAGACTTTGTCTGGTGGGTGGTAACTTATGCCGGCGGCTGATGTTGTTGCCTACCACCGAGCCAAACAAGAGCCAATAAAACTGATAAAGTAACTCAAATAAGAAGAGAGAGAGAGAAGAGAACCGTACCACAAACGCGATGACTTCCCGAACTCAGGACACCCTCATAACTTCTTTAATCAGCCGCAACTTATTTCCATAGTAATACATTTTACCTTGGGTAAGCGACAAAATTTTAAACCGCATAATGATACCGAAAAAACGGTCTCAACGTTTTCACTATAACTTTTGTAATTTACAAGCCAATTAAAATAAAAAATGGGATGCACCCCACAGCCACCCCTTTAATTATGATTTTTTGCATTTTTTAATGATAATAAATTTCCTTGGCTGCAGTGGCGTTGTTCTACGTGGAACATGCACTATTTTGTGTTTTATTATCATATTTATTAAGTAATGAGCTTTCTGAGACAGTCGTGGTGGCCTAGTGGTTAAAACACCAGCCTCTCAAGTATGAGTACGCGGGTTCGATTCCAGGTCAGGCAAGTACCAATGTAACTTTTCTTAAGTTATATGTGCTTTCTAAGTATATCTTGGACACCAATGACTGAAGGTGAAGGAAAACATTTTGAGGAAACTTGGACTTTGGGTCTGAAATCGCCAACCCGCATTGAGCAAGCGTGGTGATTACGCTCAATCCTTCTCTGTATGAGAGGAGTGGAACGATAAATAAAAAAAAGGTAGATGATGAGCTTTCTGAACCATCCCAGGACCTGTAGCCAATGTAACATCGCTTCGTAGCGAAGCGAAATGGACTACCAAACCAACCAATAACGAAAACGGTTGACCACGTGTTTTATCGCGTCGCGTGTTCAATCGTTCCCGCCATTGGTTGGTTTGGTATTCGATTTCGCTTCGCTACGAAGCGATGTTACATTGGCTACAGGTCCAGTTCTTTAAGTACCTTACTTAAAGCGATTAGGATTTGTTCAGATTAAGATTTAGAAAGATAACCTTTTTGTTAAAGTATTACTATTATCAGATTGACAAGAACTTAACATTAGCATTTAAAAAGTAGATAAATCAAACTAATATCATGGTTATATTCAATCATGTGCACAAGTTGCCAAGTTGCCAAGCCAAGCGACTCGTTGAGTTCCGGCATGATGTCTGGTGAAGCCGTACGGAGGACGGGTCTGAGCAGTTGAGTTGTGATGGGTGCCAGGTACGATGCGCCTGCTCAATTACGTAAATATCACAATGAATGCCGTTGAACTGTCAAAATGAAACCCATTGCTACTAATAGTGTGTTACATAATTACCCTGCAGGACTAGTAAAAGAACTTACGGACCTAATTCAAACATATACCGTCTTTTTTTTTTTTTGTTAGGATGGGAAATCATCAAATGACTTCTTCCGCTCTGGGCGAAGCGGAAGGGCGTGTCAGACTTTTATTGACTAAAACCCACCCGTCTTTCTTCACTTGCCTGTGGGACGGGACGTCCAGGGCCACGGTTTCTTGTTTAACCAACCCGCAACCCTGACCCAGGAGGTATCGGTCTTCGTGGATCCCGTCACGATGTGCTGACATCTCTTTGAGGCGCGCGTGAAACACGACGCGCCGTCGACTCGGGCCTGGTCCTTACCGGGCAGCGAGCTGCCCATTGCTCATATACAACAATACAAAATCTTTAGTTCTAGCCTTAACCTTTTTGTCAGTATTTGTATTTCGAACTTTATTTAGATATATGCAAACTTCTTAATACTAAAGTGACAATACAGTACAGTATTAAGCTCTAATTTTTATATAAAGAACTGCATTTTTATAACGTTTCAGTCCGCAATTCAAGAACTATTTAGATAGTTAAAACTTTCTTTTTTAAATCTTAAAGGATGTCCGCCGCCCTGGGGCGGGCGATGGCGTCTGTTAGACTCTTACTGACTATACTGACTAAAAAAGGTGGTCAAAAACCTGGTCTAAACGAAATCATTGTTTTACAATAATGGGGTAATAACTATAAACTAGTGCTTAACCGCAATCACACCTGATGGTAAGCAGTGATGCAATCGTTGATGGTAAAGCGCGCTAGTTTCATAAGCTTATTCACTCAAAAAAAAAAAACGAAGTTGCGCCAGAGGGAGATTGATCTGGAGTCCTCAGCGACCAACCTCCCGACACAACGTTTGGCGCATCGTACCCAGCACACGTCGCAACACAGCTGCTAAGACCCGTCCTCCGTACGGCTGCACCAGGCTTCTTGCCGGGCCATCCTTAACAAAGTAATTCCCAACCTGTTGCGATTTTATTAAAACATTTTGATTTGAAAAGCGACATGGAATATTCGTGTGTGTGCCATCAAATCATACGAATGATTAATTACGTCGGCCCTGGGCTAGTTAGTTTTATATATGCAATCGTACTTTTTTCTATTGGGTTAGGACATTTGAGAAATTTAGCAACTGTTCGTTTTAGACTCAAACCATATGTAACTTATTGTGGTTTGAGTCTTGTCTATTTAACTGAGCAAATCGTATTTAAATTGTAGGTATCAATATTAGCAGTGGTATGAAACAACATTAAGCGTAAGCAGTTGGCAGGCCACAACATCGGTTGCCAGCAGAAGATAGCACCCACCAGACAAAGTCTTGTGGGCAAGCGATTCGTCGTGTTCCGGCTTGATGTCTGGTGAAGCCGTACGGAGGACGGGTCTTTGGAACTGCTAACTGTTGTTGTATCGGGAAATCGGTCGTGGAGGGTCTCCAGATAAATCTCCCTCTGGCGCAGCACTGTTGGTCGTGTTGTTGGGTTTAACATTGCATCACCTTGCTCAACTGCCATCTTCCTTCCTATTCACTCAGTTTTATTGAGTAAATAGGCTTTTAATAAACTAGCGTGCTTTACCATCATTCGATTGAATCATTGCTTTCCATCAGGCGGGATTGTGATCAAGCCCTAGTTTATAAATATTAAAAAAAGTTAATTATGCAAGCTTCATAAATATAGACGAATTAAAAAAAAGATTGTGGCGGATTGATGCACTAGAAAGTTATTAATTAAAGCTAAAAACAAGTTATGGTGCACTCCCGTACCTGGTCAAAGGAAGTAGATACAAATTGAACGGCAACCGACGTGGCCGCGAGCGTACCTCACAAAAAGCCGAATGGTTAATGAAAAAACTACACGCAGTCAATATTTGATGAGAGCCAATTTAAATGTTCGTCCACTTGTAGACATCGCATAGTTCGATTCTGGTGAGCAGTGGCTCCGAGTTCGGCCCATGTGTGGGGGAGCCGCGCCCCGTCGATTTCCCGAAAAAAGAAAAAAGGAAGAAAAAAATAAAAATGGCGTGCGCCGCCGCGTCTGTGTGCGTGAAAAAAATGCAGATATAATGCAAGTAATAATAATAATAATAGGCGATCGGCGGCCGCGCGCGCCACCCCCTCACCACCCAATTTTCATTCAAATGTGCTCGACGGTTTTTTTAACTATTTTTTCACCGCCAATATTTTTTCGGGATTTTCCATTAGCAATGGAACTGTCCGGATAGTTGGTGTTGTCCGGTGAATAAGTACACTGTCCAGTCTTTTTGTGCAATGCTCGCTTAGATAGTAGATTTCATTAAAAGTTAAACAGAGCCAGCGGTCTGAGTGTTATTGTTTCATAATACACATTTGTTTTAATGCAGTTCGAGCTCATTGGGACGAGATTAGGACAGTAATCTGACTTTATTCACCTATGTTTAGGTAGCCGCCAACGATGTAGAACGTTATAAGAAGAAAGAAATTAACTTAAGACGTACCTAGTATTAGTTCATCTACATCTTCCCAAAGTTCAGAGAATCCACGCGAAGTAAATAAGAATCAAAGAATCGACAAAGTTAGTAGGAGGGATTACTAACGTACTCACTGTCTTCCCGTACTTAGTGAATGAAAATAAAAGTCATTCTAGCTACCGGCGTTTAGCCCGACTACCGAACTAGCATTAACAGCTTTACAATCATGTTAATAAAGCACAATTTTGGTCCAAAGCCAATAATGTGGTTCCGCTAAGTCCACGTGTACGGGCCAAACAAAAGTTACCAATCGAGTTTTGTTTTAAAATTCGCTACAGACAAGATATACGGGTTGTCCAAATTTCGACATGTGCGATTATTAATTTGGCACGAACAGAAAGTAAAAATTAAAAATTATACCGTACACGCGAAATGGAATAGGAGAGTAAAAGCGTGTGTTAGGATAGCAGAGTGTGGGGGTAATTAAATAATATTAAAGCAAACATTATAGGAGAAACATTATGTACACAGTTACTTATAACATTACACACTGGGCATATTTACAATCAACAGCAATATAAATTACATAATACCAGGCACATAAGAATTATGTGCCTATAACGAATATTCAGAATACTAAACTGGTAGTGTGCTCGGTCCGACGGCTCCATGAAGACTGTCTACTAAGGGACGAGTCACCGTATTTATAGGAAATGCCACTCTCAGTGTACCATCGAGCCGTTTATATAATTTTATTTAAGTTATTCTACCCTCGGAATCAACTAAACTTAAGCAATCCACAATACAATACTTTTATTAGAATTATGACTCGTTATATTTATATAACACGTGCGTTTCCACGACACAACGACGCGACAGACGCGTACGACATGACATTCAATTTAAACTCGGACGGAGCACGCGTTCAATAATTAACATAATGTACTTTTTCTCCGTTTTTTCACTTCCCGTTTGACACTCCATCACTCATGGAAATTCCATTTTCAATGCTGCTATATGAGGGGTGGGGCGAGAAGGGTGGTCTTTGCATCCGCGCAATGGACATGGCGGTTTTGGGGGAGAGAGGGGTGGACGAAAAAAAGATTGTTAAAAAGGCTGGCCCCGCCGCGGCGGTGTGTGAGTGCGTGTGGATAAAAAAGCGCTCACTAATCGATACTATAGATTCTGAGGCAAGTAGGTTGCGGCAGTGCGGAGCAGATTGGTCGGCGTCGAATCGCATGACGATTTTTTCGCGTAGCACTAACGAAGCACCAAATGTTTAGTCTTTGCGAGGACCTTTTGAGTCAGGGGATGTCGTCGTCTTTTTGGTGAGTCGGGCGGCCACTTGAGGATCGAGCGCGTTTAAATTCGCACTCAACTTTGTCCGCGTTTTCAATTTAAAGCACGTGTTAGTTAAGTAGCAGTGGTGAGCTTGATGGCTTTGTTTTTTGGAGTCCACAGTGGAACTTGGCTGGTGGAATGGAAATAAATTAGCCAGACATTGTGGATTTTAACATGGATTTATCTTTAACTACCGCACTTACTACACCCGCTTAGCTTTCGATATGTTTTTTTATATGCTCTGCTTCTATTAGTCGCAGCGTGTTGTTACATAATCTTCCTGGATGAATGGGCTATCCAAAGCAAAAAAAAAAAAAATCAAATCGGACCAGCAGCTCCTGAGATTAGCGCGTTCAAACAAACAAACAAACTCTTCAGCTTTATATATTAGTATAGATTTCGGTTAAAGCAACAGCTTCAACAGTATGCTTGTAAACATTAACTGGATTAGAAAACGTTACACCAAATAGGTATACCTGAAAACAAATTCTTATTCAGATCGTTCGAAAAGAGTCAAAATATTTGTACCGTGTTACTAATTCACCCCTACCTAGCCACTACTAACCTAGTGATTGGGGCGCTACTATATTTTTAGAAAATATATTTATACTTTATTCCGAAATGACTGCATTTCGTGTACTTTATGGGATAAAACCCGCCACACTGTTCCCAACCCACTGCAACTCCTGAAAGCCAGAATCAACAGGGGAGACCGCCAGAAAAACGCCGAGCAATGAAGCTTGACGAGCCCCGGAGAAACGATTCAACTGTCTTGGGTCCCGCAACAAAATTAATCAGAAAAGAATAGCGGAAGAGCGAGAAAAAAGATATTTTTTCCACTTCCCTCCAAAACAAGCAGGAGACAACAGAACTAGGCCAATCGGCACAAAGGGACATTATTGCAACTGGGAGAAGCCCAGATTGCCAAGCACCACGGAATAAAATTTGATTAAGTTAATGGGTCCTAAGTAGGTATGTGCTGTTACAATTGATTCCAATAATAGGTATGACAAAAGCGCCTGAACGCACGGAAATTAGTTCTAGTTTCAACAAGGTCCGTATAATAAACAACTCCGGATGTAACTTGTACACTATCCAACATAATATTGCGTTCATTCTGCCAAAGAATACACTCCCACAAGATGTGATGTGCAGACTGTTCAAATTCACAGTTCGATGTATGCATTTCGTGTACGTTTATTGTTAAAGTGATTCAGGTGCAGAAGCAGAAACTAAATGGTACCAATAGACTCCTCAGCGATGTTCTAAATGAAACACAAACGATGCGAGGAAGAAGTTTAAGAACTCATCTATTGTTAATGTTGAAAAGATTATTCAATAAATGTCGCCTCAATAACGAATATCGACCTAGACTGTACACACAGTACCGACCTAGTAAATAGGACAGTCATCAATGCCTAATAACTCATTTCAACGCAAAAGTAAGGCAAGAAAAAACTCCAATTTGTCATAATCGTATGTCCTTTATGAAGCACGTGTTACGAAGAAAACTCACCTCAGCAATGCGTCACTATAATAGGCCCCTATGTCAATATGTCACATAAAACAACTTCAAAGTTTAACTTCCTTTTGTTTCAATGTACGGAATATCTTCTTCTATTGACTTATTTTTAGAGAACTCTCTGTACTATGCCTTAATTTTATGTCCTGTAGGACATAAAGCACGTGCTGTAACGAGGACTCGAATAGTTCTTGCGGTTGACTGGCTCATATGAATGACTGTGGCTTTAGTAGCCTAGCTAGTAGGTATATTAAATCTTTTAAATAAAACCTATCCTCCCAACCCACCTATACCTCTTTATCTCAATTTTATATCCTACATATAGCACGCATTACAAAGAGAACTCTCATCGTTCTTAAAGATGATGAGTTCTTATTGCGTAATAACCAAATGGTTATTACACACTAAGAACTCATCGTAAAGGAAAATTCCTTTACTCACACTTCGTAAGAGAAAAGCTCTTCGACGTCATAATATATAGGTTATTTTAGAGAACTCACTCCACGTTCATCTTATGTTCTACAAAAAGCACGTGTTGTAAAGAGGACTCACCTCATTCTTGAGGTTGATGGGCTCTTGCTGCGGCCGGGGCGGCGAGTGCCGTCCCACCTCCGCGCCCTCCAGCATATCAGCCTCGCATCCCGACTCGTCTGCGGACAAAATGTAGACAAATCTTTAATTTTGTTTTCATTACAAAAAAACTGAAATAAAATAAAAACGACTATGAATATGATTCAAATCAAACACAGTAGACGTCTTTGTTTTTTTTTTTTGTTTACATGCTACAAAGAAATAAACACACACGTAATTTTTCGAAGCACTCTGTATTATAAGTTAATTAAGTTTTGTGTTCCTGCATTGCATGCTATTAATAACTGCTTAGAAAACTTTTATTATATTAGAAATATAAAACTTTATCACCCGAGTTCTTAATCAAAGCTTAACCTAACCTATCTTTGTCATTAAACGACTTTGATGAAAATTTCCAACCCATCTGTAATCACGACAACTCTAAAACGGTACTCAATTCTACAATACCACATCAGTATTTAAAAATCACTAAAAAGAACAAAACATTATCGACTTTTCTAACCCAAAAAAGCTAACCTTCTAAAAACTCTCTCCAGACATAGTAAACACGACCTACACCAATCGCACGACACAAATAGGTCAAGACACGTGGTCCCGTCTCCTTTGTTCCCTCTTTCGCTCGAATTCCATGTGCTTATACGAATAACGGCTTTACGAGATAGGCAACAAGGTGGTGTTTAGAATGTTATACTAGGTAGGAAGAAGAAAAAGTGTATCAGCTGTTTGGAATCGCGAGGCAATTGAAGGACGGATTATTATGGCGTTGGGAAGAACGGTTTGTTTGTTGTTTTAGGGTTAGCGCATTCTTTTTATAAACTGTTTGCTGGATTTTTAAGAGTTATAATGTCGATTTTTAGGATCGAATTGTAGAACGATGTTTCACTATGATTCTCAATTCAAAATAAATCTAGTTTTTGTGCTCGTTTATTCCTGTTCTATTTTTGAATTGGTGACGTTTTGAAATGTGAAGTTTTGACAGCTCAGTGTGATGTTATGTCATCAAATAGTCTTATTCTATGTTAAAATACTTTAGAAACTTTAATTATCTTCACAACAGTGTTTGCATAACATTTTCTATTTATTTACTGCCGGTAAACCTAAACAGGACTAAATTCCTATCACAAGATATGTTGATCCTGTATCTTACGGGTATAATACCGTGTGCAGTAACATAGTACCGATTATGCACAAGCTGCTTTAGAGGTGAATAACTAATAATGTACCAATACCGGTTGATAAATCCTTTTTATTGGGTCAGGTAAGTAAATTAAAATTAATCTAAATAGATAATTGAACAATTCCGCTTGGTATGTTCATTAACACACATTCTTTAAGTAGTCGTACATTTTTTATTTAAATTTATCTATGTAAAATAAAATAAAGACAGATTTAAATGTGAAATAAAATAAAATTTTATTTTACTTCCTATTCATCATCAACCTTTTCATCGTTCCACTGCTGAGCACAGGTCTCCTCTCATACATAGAAGGATTGAGCGTAATCCCCATGCTTGCTCAATGCGTGTTGGCGATTTCAGATTATTCAGTCCAGGTGTCCTCAAGATGTTTCCTTCAACTTTTTATCAGTCATTGGTGTCCAAGATATACTTACTTAGAAAGTATTTTCCATTAATTACTAGGAACTTTACCATCAAAGGCTAATTTGATAGAACTAAACCAATACATATCTTTTGTCCTTTTCTTAATAGAATAGAGAGAAGAAGATTTACTAAACTTAAATTTAATGTAGGTTGTGTCCGCCAAGTCCGTCTCCACAAAGATGCAATATTCTCTAGAAATTTCTCATCAAAGAAAATTAAGAGCATTGCTAAAATCAATAATTTACCAGAAGCGGCAATAATATCTGGAATAATCCATGTAAATGTTTTGAAAGTTCATACATGCGCCGTATTTGCTAGCAGAAGCTGTAATACTTGGAAATGTATTATAGAACGATGAACAAATATCATTGCAGCACTAAACTATAGATTCTGTTCTGAGCAAAGAATAATAGAAATGAAATGCCTAATACTGATTAAACTGGGGTGAATAATTTGAATCTACACCTCAATTCTCTTGTATCTATTTTTCTCGTCGATTATCATTCAAATATTATGTAGATGCGCGCCAGCAAGACATGTGAACAAAGTAACCATATGGGATGATTTAGTAATCAATTTCTTATCAAGTATTGATACTAATTTTACTAAATATTTTCCATCGTGTGTAAATAAGTGGTACTAAGTATATCTTGGACACTAATGACTGATTACAAGGTGAAGGAAAACATCTTGAGGAACCCTGGACTTTAAGTCCGAAATCGTCAACACGCATTGAGAAAGCGTGGTGATTACGCTCAGTCCTTCTCTGGATGAGAGGAGGCCTGTGCCCAGCAATGAGACGATAATAAGGTTGATGATGATGATGTGTTAATTGGCAAATAATATTATCGTCAAGAAAATACAAAAAAATATTACTGAACGTTACTATAAAGTTATAACTTTAAACTGAAATAATAATATTGTGTATGAATATATGTATATACTCCTCCTAGCACCAGTAATGGACTAGGGAGGTGCTCCTAGCACCAGTAATAGACATTGGCTAAAATAATGATGATAAACGAAGTAATGAAGGATAGATCATCAGCTTTAGATCATCAGTAAAATCTCCAAAAGTAGCACATTAGTGTAAAATTGACGAGCTAATACGCTATACCTTTTGAAAGTAATATTGATTGTACCAGATCTCGGCCCCGATTCTCATATTTTAAAACTTTCAAAATCTAGTCGCAGTGAGTTGATATTCTTCTTCTTATTTAGCCTATTGAGGTCCACTTCTGGACAAAGTCCTCCCCCAAGGCTTTCCACAATGACCAATCTTGTGCTGCCCGCATCCAACGGCTTCCCGCGAACTAACTTCACCACGTCATCGGTCCACCTTGTTGGGGGCCTCCCTACGCTGCATCTTCCGGTACGCGGCTGCCATTCCAGAACCTTAGTGTCATATCGGCGATAGATTAATGTCAGAAACTTGTAGAAGTATTTTTTGATAGATTGGGACTGAGATTAGCCCTGTAATAATAACATTCAACCAAACCACATTCAACCAAACCATATCATATCTAACCTACTGCCAAAGTACATATATTCACGGTGTTGTATCACATCAATACGGCATTCCTTCATGTATTTGCAAACCAGGTACTGAATATATACACAAAAATGTTTACATCCCTCTTCTGTCGAATCGAACGCACGGCTAGTATTTAGTTAGGTTGTCGGTCACTGTTACAGGTATAACTATATCGTATTTATACATATAGCGTCTGTTTTTGGGAGTTGACATATATACGAGAGGGTTTGTTCTGTGATTGATTTGGGCTTAAAAACTGTTGTAAAAGGTAATGTTCTGATCTTGTCATGTCATAATCATAGTATATATAGAAAAGTGGCATGTCTTGGAGCAAAAACTTCGGAGACTTAACATTTTCCAACTCACACTGCCCTCGTATCGTAGATTACGGCCTACTCCCTTTCACCGAGAAAAGGCCAGTGTCCCAGGAGTGGTAACATTATAGTCTGATTGTTGTGTTAGTCTTTAATGACTTCCAGTACTTAAATACAGTTGAGTATATTGTTGTGAGGCTAAAATCTGTTGTAAATCTTGAACCATAAAAATTTGTGTAACATCGTCTTCATGTTCTACAGAAGCCTTTTACAGATAAAGAAGACTTTGGAATTTCAAAGCTGGATTTGGACAGGAGCATATATACAATCTAAAGAGGCTGTGCAACGAGCGACGTCTACGTGACGACCACATAATCACGATGCCAGTATCCATCCTTTTGCCGTAGCTATTCCCTTAGTCGCCCCTTACGCGGGAAGTGAAAGGGTGGACTTTACGTAAGGCCGCATGACACACAAGAAACCTTTGAACGTAAGTAATAAACTTACGCACAAAGCTAGGCTTTTGACTCTAGTCTTAGGTTGATAAGTCACGTCTAGGCTTAAGGTGCCATAGATTCTAGTACCGCTAGATTAAAAAAGGACTTAAACATAACCAAGAAATTCACGATTTTCAGATTGTTGACCGCTTCCATGAATTTGGAGCGAGATTCCATTATAAATTCCTCGTACAAAGTAATTAAAGTTCATTGTTGTTTGATAGATTTACTTTGACAATCAAATAAGAAGGTGCTGCAATATTTTAGTTGATGCACACGAAAATGAACCTAAGAGACGTTACAAACTAAGACAAGACCGATCATTGTTCTACAAATAGCTGGCTGAGGCTAAGCAACACAGACCGATGCCAAAACCTAGCAGCCGTCGAATATGATTGCTCCTAATGCGGCGGACGAGGGGGTGGTTAGGCTGTAGGGTGTGTGTCGCTGGTGTACGGAGAGGGGTGGGTTACTGCGTCGCGCCGTGTTCCTGACCGAGCAGTAAGTCTGGCTTAATCCTATCGAAAACGCGGGCCCCCATTGAAGATCGGCAAAGGCTCAACACGAGGTACTAAAACGACGACATGTCTGAAGATTTCCAATATGTTGCGTGTCATCGGTAGGCGTTTGGGAAACGATGTGTCGATCTTTGATATGAGCTTGGTCTATGTTGTTTGGCTATTTTGAAGTTCGGTGTATGATACCAGTTTTGCTACTGCATTTATCTTTATAGTCTGTAAGCCGAGTCTTTTTGAAACTAACAAAAATTGTTAGAAAATAATTTCTAAGATCATTTTTGTGAACACAAATTTTACCATTCCCAATTACACGGGGACAATTTCAGCCAATGAAATACAAACTATACTTAACCTCCTTTCAACGTAAATCCTAACATAACACACACGGTAAACTAAGATCCAAGCCAAAAAAGAAAGAAAAAAAACGCAAATTCTGACGAACCTCCACCATTTATACCAAAAATTAGCTCCGCAACTAGCAACCGTACGCACTCAAAACCTTAACCCGAAGCTGTCGACTTATCCCCCCATACGCTCTCACGTATACCCAAGCTATGCATCTAGGCAGGCAGAGGGGGGACATTACAAATTAATAGCACAAAGACCGGCCACAGATCGCCTCTACGAAAATTTACAGGCAGCAGACACTTATAGCACCAGACTATAAAGGCTTGCTTTACTAACAGAACGATATTAAGACAATTTGTGACCTTTGTGTTTGTTCTTCGTTTATTTAGCCTTTGCTAGCACGCTTTTGGTCAAAAGGTAAGTGTCGATTTGTCGATGATGTCGATTAACTGCTTTTGTATGTTTACCAAATGGTTTTTTTTTTTTTCGTTTTGACGATGGACTCTGAGAGTTTTTCTGCATGGAAGTTAACACTTCGTTCGTTGTATATTTTGGCTCTACTTAAGATTTATCTCTAAAACTGACACTCCATCCTTAACGGATTTACAGGTAACAGACGTATACACCGAAAAGGCTTGTTATACTAACTGCGCTAATATTGGGGCATTTTTCGATCTTTGTGTTTATTCTTAGTTAATTTAAGATTTTGTCCAAGAGACAAGACTGATAGATTTATCTGATAGCGACCCATATATATATATATATATATATATATATATATACATATACATATACATATACATATATATTGTTGGAGTGAATATTCCAACAATTTGGAATATTCGTCAGTTTCTTTGCCATACTAATCATTTTATTTAGGATTTAGCACTTCAAAATCTTTTCTTTTGAAGCGTCAAGAACATTTTGTACTCTTCTACTTTATTGTATTCTAAAGTTAAAGATAAGTAAGTACTTTAAAAAATTGATTACGTCGTTACTTAAGCAAAGTTAGCTCCGTATTTAAAAGATAAATAGAGATTTAATAAGTTCTATAATACCATACGTAATCTCAAAAATCAATCTCTAAAAATCAACCTTGTTAAGAATAAAAGTCAAAAGAGTACTACTAAATAGGTCTGAGAACTTTTTCCCCATGAGAATAAACACCGAAATATGAGAACTTTTCCAAAATAGGTGACCAAAACTTCTACCATGGCGCACAAATGTTTGTAACAGGGATGACTACCCCAATAACGAATTATAGAGAAGTGTGGAAGAAAAAGACATGTTACGTCGAACCACCGCCATAGTTCAGTCATTACACCGAATAAATTGGGGAAAGGCTGAACTAATAGAACAGAATCCTCTTTATTATACAATCAAGATAACTTTACACAATCTACCACTAGTTGCGATTGGTCATGGATGGTAGATTTTTAAATCGAGGTGTCATTTATACGTGTTACAAGCTGCGTGCAAGTTCTTGAATTATTGAGTATGGCTTGTCCCGTGGGACAAAATGACTAGTGGAAATGAAACCATTTTCCAATATTATGAAGGGTATTGTTCAATATTATGTCGTTTTTATTTTGATGGAAGCGGGTGTCGTCTGTGGTTAGGTGGAGTCAACTGGAATAAATATGAGTTGGGATCGTTTGAAATAAATATAACTTCTGATTCTTTTAATGTTTTTAGTCTATGGTTATCTTAGTTCTTTTATGATGTAAGATTAACAAGTAGGTATTATTTATAAAAATATCCATGTTGGAAAATGCAATGTCAGATTAGCTTAAGAGATTCGTTTTATTGTGTTTTTGGGTTTGTTTTTGTGGTTGTATGGTGTAAATTCTGTAAGATATAAATTATTAACAGATGTAATTTGTAAATGATAGATGAATTCTTCATCTAGGAAAATTTATTGTTACCACCACCATTACCAGTACCATTACCAGTACCAGTACCAGTACCATTGTCTTAAAGTTCACTCATCTTCCATAGAAAAGGGGTCCTCCGACCAGACGGGTGTTATGTCTGGCGAGTACTTTACGGTTGATTTTGGAAAGTTGTATGTATGCTAGGCACGGTAAACTCTGCTTGCGATATGTAGAATTCGTAATTCGCATGTGGCGTTTGTAGATATAAGGCATGGGTATCATTATACTCTTTGTATCCTACAAAAGAATGTGACAGTACCAATTCCTTATTCGTATTAGATGATAATAAACACAAGACACGTAACAGGGAGATATAGACCTTATTTTAGTTATACCATCGTCTTCAAATTAATCATATCCCATATTTTTTAGACAGTACCATTCGTAATTAAATTAAATGAAAGGTTTATTTCTGTAGGTAAGGTTATTAATATGCATTTCCTGCCTGACTGACAACTTCTTGGTCTCTTCTATTATCTCTTAAAATCTTTTGTTTTACATTTTATAAACTAGTTCTTGACCGCAATCCCGCCTGATGGTAAACAGCAATGCAATCATTGATGGCAAAGCGCGCTAGTTTATTAAGAGCCTATTCACTCTAGCCTTGAAGACACTTAAATTCTAGTCAGATGGAAACACCGCCGCTGGCAAATTGTTCCAGTCCCGCGAGGTACGCGGTATAAAAAGTAGAGGCTAAACGCTTCGTCCGGATCGTAGTGGTGTCAACAACATTACTTTGTAGCATTACTTTGTTACGAATTCAAGAAAAGTTTCTCAAATTAGCTCCTTTTCTCTTTTATTTTGTTCTGCTTCTAGGTTTGTTTAGTTTAAACTCATCCATGGAAAGAGATGCTCAGAGTTTCTCTGTGCGATATAATTAGAAAATGAGGAGAAAAGACGAGGTGAAACGCTTTGTCCGGATAGGAGTGGTGTCAACAACGTAAGGGTGATACTTGCCGTACGACGGTCTTCCGATGATGGAACGGAGATGGGGCATTAAGTCATGTAATTTGTAATCATATTTTTACATTAGAATCAAATACGTCTCTATTTTTCTATTAGTATGGTTACTTTCGTATCTATTGCCATAGTTTAAAACATTTCCAATATTAATATAATTATTGCTTTTAATAGTGCCGGGAACGATGCGTAAAAACAGTACAAACGTAGTTGTGTTGGGAGTTTGGTCATGGAAGGTCTCCAGATCAATCTCCCTCTGGTGCAGCATAATTGGTCGTGTTGCTGGGCTTAACGTTGCATCACCTCGCTCAACTGCCGTCTTTATTTCTATGCATTATGCGTTCTACTAACGACAAAACGGTACAAAAGATTATAATTCTAATCTCTTGCCTTAGTCACTCTCGATACACTGGTAAAAACAAACGACAAACACTAACAGCGCAAATGAAAAACACTAGCCATCTTTTTCTTTTCTATGCTTTAGATTGCGCCCCATCTCTCTCACACTGTACCAACGTGTGAAATGTACGCAGAATAAAAAAATTGCATGTGTGTGCTGCTGCTCCGATCGGCACATTTATTTCGGTTAATTTGTTAGAGCATATCATATCTGTTTAATATTATATCAATGACTACATGTAAATACTGTTTGCAGTCGGTAGTCTTTAAAAATAATTTTAATTTACTTACATTGGATGCCATTTTAATTATTGGTGCGTTTATTGGTGAAGTTCACTAAACTTTGAATTTAAATTTGATCTAAATTACACTATGCAATTTCAGATAAATGAAATAATTTACTATGACTGCATTGAAAACGGTAAAGGAAAATATATTGAAGAAACCGACATGTGCTGGAACCAAATATGCAAAGACATGTGACATCTATCAACTTAAGCTGGATGAACCGGTGTGGTGGATTACAGCCCACTTCCACTCACGAAAAAGAGTCTGTATCCCAGCAGTGGGAACGTTATAGGTTAATTATATTATAAAATAAAATATCAATCGTGGGATGAATGAAAAAGTGAAAACTGAAATAATCAAAAAACACAGAGAACACAAATGATAAAAAAAGACAGTCACGGTGTCGGCTCGGTCACGGTCACGCGAATTCAATGGTTTTTCCCCGTCCACATAAACTGCTCAACGTTGCTAAGATTTCACTTCAAAAAAATGCTTACCATCGGGCGGGATTGCGGTAAAGCACTAGTTTATAATTTATAAAAACGAGCTGGTTTTTGATTCGTATTAGTTTTAGATATTTTTAGATGCAAAACAGTTTGATAAGTTTTAGAGTCCTGGAAATAATATTCGTTTTCATCAACTAGAAATCCGTTGACATGGAATTGAAATCGAATACATGAAACCCTTTTTGTCGCGACTTTTTTTATTCCGTTCCAATATCATTTGTGGAGGCTTTAACGACTGCCTCTCTACAAAAGTAAGCGGACAAATTGCTTCTAAAACAACAAAAGCCGACCGGAAAAATTCACAATCGTACCGAATCATTAATCTCAGAAACAAATGGAAATCGGCCGACATCTGCTATACTCGGCTCGAAAAAATGGCGGCCATAGTCGACAGTTGTCACGTTATTCTCGACGGGATTAATTAGAAATGCGATTAAAAGCAAACAAAACAGGGAATGGTGAACTTAAATTAATGAAAAATTACCACCCTCCGAGCACTCGTCAACTCTTTTTTTTTTAACGGGGTCGCTCCCGCGCATTAAGCGGCTTTAATTTGAATTCGGAATTAGAATTACGCGCGCTTTATAATTATTGTTTTTTTTTTTTCGGCCAGTGACGGTTGATTTCTAATTCTAACGAGGGTTTATTCGGAAAGTCACTTATGATTTTTTGTTACGGTATGAATATGCTAAATTGGATTTTGTTTTACCCACTCTGAAATATTCAAACATAGGAACAGGTAACCTATACCTGTACATAGGTTAGGTAGAAATTAGGAATTCTATATTTTGCTGACGTATTTCATTGCATATTTGGAAGGGAGGATTCTCGACATCGTTTCTCAATAAGTCATAGACCAGACAAGTAGAAAGTTAAACATTTTAGCTAGACTAAAGTGACCCAAATAGTAAATTCATATATGGAAGTAACATTATAAACTTCTACTTAATAAATCACTCTGATCATTTTCGAAGACGGGCTATCATAAAGCAATCGATTTTACAAAATAGGATAGGTTGGTTTGTTCGGAGCGACTATAGGTAGTATTGGTTTTGAACTTTCTCAAGTACAAAATAGAAATGTATAAGTATTTATTAAATTATTTCTAGGATCTAGGTTTGGTAGGAACGAAATATAAGCTACTGGACTAAATTATCTACAACTATGAGTCCGACCGACAGCAATTTCCATGAAATTTCTCATTCAGACAAAAATAATTAATATGTGCACTTCCTGAACCAATATTTTCGAAGAAATATAACCGTTTTACATAGAAACTACCTGAGAAGAAATTTACCACGAATAAGAAATACCATTAGTACTGCATATAAATATTATACATGTATCAAGGAAACACATTTCTGTGCATTTTTTTTTTTATTTATTGTATTAGAGCATGCGTATACAAGCCACGGAGTTACATAGTCGCCAATTATAAAATTGAAACACGATTTCCATGCATCCAGAAACAATTCTATCAATATATATATATTGCTACTGCAGAGTAAACAATAAATAGTTGAATCTATGGTCTATATTCAACAAGACAATTTGAGCTCTCTGCGATGCAATAAATTCCAATTTCGAAATGTGAAATTAAATGCAAACGAAAATTATATTTACCAACATGATTATTCTTTTCGTGCATATTAAAATACAAATGTCACTTGAAAAACGAATAAATAAGTAGGTAGCAGTTTAGAATAGAATAGAATATATTTATTTGTAATCATATTGTTGTTACAAGGTGTTATATACAATTCACGTCCAAAATATTCTGGTGTCTTTAAAGGATCGCAATTTTTAATCGCAACGTTGGTACCGAATGTCTTGTTCAATAACTATACTTATTTTAAGCTAAGTGCATCTTTCGCTTTATAATTCATTAAGAAAAGGATAAAAGATAACGTATTAGTTTAATCCTGTCAAATTAAGATACTCCATAGACAGTTTGGACACGATTAAAAACATGGCGGCTAAAAATACGTGAACTTACGCGAGGCTACAGGAGACTAATTTGACAGGAGTAGGTACACTAATATTTGTCTTCTGTCCTTTTCTTAAAGAATTAGAAAGAAAAGAGATAACTAACTTCACTAGCTAAACTTAGTTCCTAAGTTTAGTTTGTGGCAAGCGAATCGGGACCATTAAATCCAGTTTTTACCAGTTTACTACATATAACCGAATCTAAATCAAAATTTAGAAACAAAATCCTATCGTGGGCTTAAAATCATTAACGTTTAGATCTGTTAGGAGTTCAATCGGTTGATCACACCTGGCGGCTTCAATAAACGAAAAACTAATGCAAACTGTCAGTTAATCTCTATCTGGTGTTAGCTGCCAATTGATTCTGACATTGTAATTACCAATTAATCTGAAGAGTTTGATAGAATATACACTCCCGGATTCCAAATTCGAGCGAAATAACTTTTTTTTTTTTGTATGACACGGTATTACAAAAGTGACACTGCCAGCAATATTGACTTCAAAATAGATTAAAAACTTTTTCTTTATCTGATCGTTATGTCAATGTTTTAAGCCTTTAAAATTTAGATGAAAATGTACTCACAATGGCTCGATTTAGGAGTCCGGTAGTACATTCTAGAGCATTGCATTGCTGGATAGAAAAGTGATATTGTTTAATGAATATGTATCTATCATAACCAGCCTATAACATTTCCAAAACTGGAATAAAAAAATTCTCGGTTAGTGGGAGTGGTCTATGGATACTCAAAACGGGGTTATGGTTTGGTATATGTCACATGTCTGCGAACTTTTGGTTTTAAAACACAAAAAAGTCACACAAAAACACCAGCAGTAGCCGGTTTCTTTCGTAATGTTTTCCTTCACCGGTTTGAGAGTAGTGGTGATGAATAACCATTGAAAACTATTACAAGGTTCGTTTTAAATAAAAGAAGTATATTTTTTTATAATGCAATGACGTCTATATCAACCAATGTCGAATAGCTTCCAGAACAGTTAGATGGAACTTTTTTTAACATTTTTGAATGTCGAATGAATTGCGTAACGATATACCTATTGACTTTGGCCAACTCAAACCGGAGGACAGATTTGGGAGATGGATATTATGTAGTTATAGCTATAACTACATAATATCCATCTCCCAAATCTGTAGACATGATGTTGACATGATGATGTTGTTTTTACAGGCAGATAAAAACAACTCCGAGAAGGAGGCAAATAGAAGGATCCAGCTAGGATTTGGTAAACTTCGTCGGGTATTTTCGTCACCAATACCCCAATGCTTGAAGACTAAAAATCTTCAACCAGTGCGTCGTACCCGTCATGACTTACGGAGCCGAGACGTGGACACTAACTGTCAGACTAGTCCATAAATTTAAAGCCGCTCAGCGAGCTATGGAGCGGGCTATGTTAGGCGTCTCTCTGAAGGACCGCATCAGAAATGAGGTGATCCGACAGAGGACTAACGTCACCGACATAGCTGAGAGGAGACCGCGTCTCGGCAAACGTAGCGTAGGACGCCCGAGCGAGATGGAGCGACGACATCAAAAAGGTGGCTGGTAGTGGCTGGCGGAGAACTGCTCAGGATCGAGCTTGTTGGCGTGCCATGGAAGTGGCCCATGCCCAGTAGAGGCTGATGATGATGATGATGATGACGATGATGAAGGCAGATAGTGTGAAAAAGAATGCATGTTAGCGATGGACATGATAGCGGACCCCGGGCTCCCCGGCCGCGGATGCAACCGGGATAAACGCTAAGATGATGATGGTATCTGACATAGAATATTTTTTGGAAACTTCATACAATTTTACCTACCAAAATACACAACAAGTTCTAAGAAAACAAAATGTAAAATGTCAAACAATAGCGTGAAGCCAACACAATAATAATAAGTGATCGGTGCTCACGCGGGAGGAATGATGTTGGAGTGCCATTGTCGCGCTGAGAGGGACGAGGGCCCTTCGTGAGTACACACCTCCGGGTATGGGAGGTTTTGTGTGATTTTGTATTGCATCTTATTATACACGAGTGGAGATTTTTGAAGTAAGGAATTGACAGCAGAATTATTGGGGTTACTTAAAAAATTGGGAATTAGGAAGGAACGGGGAGATTGTAAAAAGATTTTGGATTCAACTTGTTGTAAGACCGATGCCTCCTGGGTCAGGGTTGCGGGTTGGTTAAAAAAGAAACCGTGGCCCTGGCGCACAGGCAAGTGAAGGAACACGGGTGCGGTTTAGTCAGTAAAATTCTGACATTCCGCTCCACCCAGAGCGAAAATGACGAACGAAATGGGGTATATATCGTATTACTTAGTACCTGGGTTGTGAAGGTCAGATAAGAAGTCGCTCCATGTAAAATACGGTATTCAGTTGATTTCGGTTAGACTGGAAGCTGACCCAACACAGATGGGAAAAAGCTAGGCAGATGATAGGAATAAAAGTAAAGTAAACCCATTTTAGTTTTAAACTTCACCATTATGTTACGAGAGAAGGTTACAAATAGCTGGACTTTGTCAATCTGAACCTTATAATAATGCAAACCAATATTTTTTTAATACGATCTTTAGCTTAGTATTAGACTAAGCTTAAGATCGTGCGAAATGGAGGAGAATGTGCAAGAAAGCTGACCCCAGGCTCCAACGTGAAAGCCGCGGATGCAACCGAGATAAACGCTGAGATGATGATGATGATTACTATATGCTATGACACTAGATGATATCGAAGCTTAGCTAAACTCATCAGTTAGACTGGTAAAGCGGACCCCAGACTCCAAAGCTGAAAAAACTTCGGATGCGACTGTGATTAACGCTGGGATATTATAGCTTAGAATAAGACATATAGCTATGATTAAAATATTTTTATTCTGTCAAAAGCTATAATCAATGCGAATCAGTCACACTAATCAGTCAGTTCGATTTGTATTGATATTTCTTATCTACATATCGACGCTTGAAAGGCAATCATATCTAAGCGACAAAAATTCGTAAATTGAGTTATATACACCATTCGAACTGCCAGATTTATCTGCGTCGTTTGGTGTATATGTATAACTCAATTTACGATTTTTTGTCGCTAAGCCGATTGCCTTTCAAGCGTCGATATGTATGTTAGAGTAGTAATTCACTCATTTATTAACAGATAACCGTCAATACAACTGTTGTACACCACTAACTGACATCTGTTAATTCTACATAAAATGTCAACACGAAATCCTCTTTAGGACGAACCTCTTTCATCGAAATCGAATCAGTTTAATTGTTTATTTGTCGGGTTATTTAACTTTTTACTCGGACATACCGATCATTTCGACGTTCATGAATTGTGGGGAAGGGATTCCCACAGTTGCATTTTACATTTTACGCGGGAAGATGGGTCGCTGAATATTTTTATTTACAGGAGAGTTTCGGGGGATTGAAATATGTGATTTTGAGGGTTTAAAAGCACCAAAATCTATACTAATATATAAAGCTGAAGAGTTTGTTTGAACGTGCTAATCTCAGGAACTACCAGTCCGATTTGAAAAATTCTTTTTGCGTTGGATAGCCCATTAATTCAGGAAGGCTTTAGGCTATATAACATCACGCTGCGACTAATAGGAGCAGTGCATTACTAATTCCACGCGAAGGAAGTCGCTGGCGGCCGCGTTAACATACTAAATAACAATCTTACTGCTGAACACAGTAGGATATAGGTTTTCCTTGTATAAGAGGCGGGGGTTACTATATCTGTATACAGATTTTTGTACAGACGACAGCACATCAAGCTACTACAATCTGTCAGATTTCTTTATTAGATTTTCAACTTTATCACCAAAGCGTTAAGGTTGATTGGGAATATATGACAGTTACGGGTAGCTTGACCTGCCGTCGTCTGTACCATAGCATTAAGCTAATCAGTGTAATTGTAGGTTTTGTTATGTCAATAAATATTAATATTAATCCTTACTAATATTATAAATCGGAAAGTGATTTTGTTTATTTGTTCCGCTTTCACGCCGTAACTACTGAACCGATTGCTTTGAAATTTTGCAGACATAAAGTTAAAAGTCTGGATTAAATAATATGGTACTTTTTATCCCGGAAAAATTTGCCCATGGGAAAATCTAGAAAGCGCGATATAACCAACTTCCACGCGGAGGAAACCGCGGGCGGAAAGCTAATCATTAATATTGTAAAGACGAAATGTTTTGCGTCGCTAAAGGATATGTCGAAATAATTATCGGTACATCGGTATAACTTTTTCTTACCCGAGTAAATACCCGAAAAAGTTGTGCAGCTTCCTAATTCTAACTTTCAGATCAACATGGACTTATGCATGGAACTATGGAAGTATACTCACGGTTTTGATTGAAGTGGGTAAACAGAGCTGTAAGCATCCAGGTATCTTTTGAGGGATATGCACAATTGTACATGTTATATTTCGACTCTAAGACCCCGTTATGTCCATGTCGATCTGGGAATGAAACAAAAACATGGAATATAGCAGCTTCCTTTTAGCCTAATTTACCTACTAGGAAATAATAAAAATACTAAATATATGGTACACATAAAATATTTTTCCCAGGGAATGGGAAGAAAGGGGGTATGTACAAAGCAAAAGGTCGTTATCTATATTAATATATAAAGCTGAAGAGTTTGTTTGTTTGGTTGAATGCGCTAGTCTCAGGAAAGAAAGGTCCCATTTGAAAAAATATTTTTGCGTTGGATAGCCCATTAATCCTGGAAGACTTTAGGCTATATAACATCGCGACCAATAGGAGCAGAGCATATAAAAAAATAACCATATCGAACCCTACGCGGGTGAAACCGCGCGACGTAGCTAGGTTATTATTATTTTTCTTTCTTGCCGGTACAAATATTTCAGAGCAAGTTTTCTTTTTTGGTAATTGATATCACCAATAAGGTTTCATATAAATCTTTAAAAAATCCTTGGTTTCTTAGCCAGAAACCAAAATACAATTTTGAAAATACGAAATGTGAAATGATTGCGATTACCAATTCGATAGAGGACTAAATATATTCATGATTTGTAAGGTAGGATGGGTAATGTATAGACTAGACTTTACAATATTTATGGTTAACGAAGAAAAATTAAGGTACAAACACGAGAGTCGAGACAAAATCTCCCAAACACAAGCCAGCTCAACGACTCAAAGAGAAACAAACAAAAATCATAACTTAATCGCCTAGTATAGCAATAATAGTATAAAATGAAGCTTCTTCAACTCCTTTGAACTAAATATTAATAGCGACATAGAAACAGTGGTTTTATTGCAAACACATCACAAGAACAATCGTAATGGTCAAGGAAATGCAGTGAACGCGTAAAATTCCCTCTAATGTGTTATTTAGAGACGGCAAAGCCCGTAAATTCATGATGGCATTGTTAAGCACGGTGGTAGATGCTAAGGCGTGTTAGAGATGTACTTTACTGCATACTTTCCTGCCATATCCTTACCACAGTAGACAGACAGTAAAACATCTTCATAGAAACGAGCCGCTCTCGGTTTGAATGATTGCGTGCGCGCCGTGCGCCGTGTCGGTACGCGATTTCACGCACACGCTGGCATAATATAGCTTGGAATAACATAGGAGCAGTACGAGCTGTGGTTCAACGCAAGAGTAGGCAAATAACTCTGCGGGCGGCCTTAGATAATCTACTGTTCTGTCTCTACTGTGTCCTTACATAGCTCTTTATATTTGTTGCTATTTGATGTATGTACCTGTTCTACTGTATTACGCATTTCCGCAGCTAGGCCAAAATGGCGTGAGGTGACAGGTGTCATTTGTGACCCCAAAATACCGGTTAAGCTCAAGGAACAGGTCTATAAGACCATCTTTAGACCTATTCTTCTGTACGGCAGTGAGGCGTGGCCTGTGCTTAAACGACACAAACAGGACCTTCTTGTCACGGAGATGAATATGCTGCGGTGGATGTGTGGAGTTACGCGGAAAGACCGCATCAGGAACTCCCGCATCTATGGCGGTCTTCGTGTCCGTGACATAGCAGACAAACTGCAAGAGGGTCGCCTACGCTGGTACGGTCACGTCTTACGAAAACCGGAATGTTACGTGGGTAACAAATATCTTGCCATGGCGCCTCCGCCGGGCCGGAACAAGCGAGGTAGACCAAAGAAGTGCTGGCTTGACGTCGTAAGAGATGACATGCGTACCAACAATCTCATACTACGGGATGCAGAGATCGTGCGAAATGGAGGAGTAAGTGCAGGAAAGCGGACCCTGGGCTCCAACGCTAAAGCCGCGGATGCAACCGGGATTACCTATACGCTGAGATGATAATGATGATGATGATCTGTTGTACTGTGTGTTTTTTAGTCTTAAGTTTCTAAGGTTACTTTTTCTTTCTTTTTTTCTTCAACTAGCGTTTTAAAGTTAGTTGGAGATTGAAAATTATGATTCGTGATTTTCTGGCAGATTTGGATAGTTAGGACTTCTTTCCTAACTATCCAAATTTTAAGTCTTTGACTAATAAATGTATTTTTTTTTTCTTCCTTGGTAGGCTATCCTATATTATAAAGGCAAAAGTTTGTAAATGTGTGTTTGTTACTTCAAACGGACGGGCTGATGTTGATGAAATTTGGTTTAGCCGTTCATAGGATACTTTTTATCCTGATAATCCTTCGGGAGTAAAATTTCTGCGGGCTCTGCTAGTAATAAAATAAAATACATCAATGGTCAGTGCATCAGCTGTTAGCGTTGTGGTAATAGCAAAGATCGTCAACGCGTAGGCGTTGATAGAGTCCAATGCTACTTGAATCTTTCCTTACAAGTCCTGTCTTTACAAGTCCTGTCCTTACATCCTGTCTTTACAAGTACTTGAATCTATCCTTACAAGTCCAATGCTGATCTCGGTCAGAGAGTGCTTTTCATCTAGGATACTTACTTATTGCTTACTTATTCTCTCTCCACAATTTTTAAAGCGCGATTAAGCAATTCTGTCTATCAAGCGTTACTCTTCAAATAGTTCACAAAAATTTGGCTGTAATACAACTACGGGTGGTCTTTTACCAGCCAAAACTACCACAACAACTTGATCGACTAAAGTTCTAAGAAAAAGAGGTGTTTATGCACTCTCGTCATGGACAATCAAAGTATTTGAGCACAAAACACAATGGAATAAATCTTCTAAACTCCGCTGAAATGTTATGTTTATTACACTCTGTGAGATTATGTGTTAGCTATAATAAAACTTCCTGTTTAGAATGCAAACGAGATTAGGGATGAGCTGTAAAAAGTTTGAGCTGCGGTGACAATGGTGTTTGCTGTTTTGTAGACGGAGTTACGTACTTTAATGGTTTAGATGTGAATTTGTTTAATTGATTTGTTTGTTATATTCCACATCTAGACTTACACTTACTGTACCGGACGTAGTTATGTTTTTACGTATACTTTGAAGAAGTTACTGGACAACCCGTCTGTGTCGACTAATTCATTATCATCATCATCATCGGGAGCAACCGCTTATCTTGCTTTCCGAGTCACGAGCAGACCAGTGCAAATACATATTCATATTCATGCATAGAAATATTAGCACTGCGAGGGGATCGTACCCGCGCCTCTTTGCGCAGCGACCGCGTTCGCTACCGCTACGCCACGGAGGCTGTCACTGAGGTTGAGGTGAGGAGACCGTGTCTACTTATTATTGGGGTTAATTTGGACGCAGTAGAATAAAAAGGATTCAAACAGAAAACTTATAGTGGTTTGAGTCTTTTTTGTTTAACTGCGTCCATTTATAATCGTTGATTAATGTTAAGTGATGTGCAAACGTCAAAAATGTGTGGTTAAACAGTCACTAATCACTACATTAATTTAAGTGACGTTTATGAATACAGGGAAATACGTCTAGTTAATGACTTTTTTTTTATTTTATTCATGATTCGTTTTACCAAGCTTTTCTCGGACACGAGTTATAATTGGATATCTCTTAATTTTTTGTCTAATAATTTGCAAGGTGAACTATATGACCTTTATTTTTTTTTAATTATTTGCCAATGTGAACTTTATGACCAATATTTTTTGCTTAATAATTTGCTAATGTGAAATATATGACCATTATTGTTTGTCTAATAATTTGCTAAGGTGAACTATATGACCATTATCGGCGAGTCGACTTTAAAATTGGTCTATACAAAATAGATTTAAGTCATCAATTGCAAATTGCTTGTGACGTCCCTTTTTACTTTAATAGAGCCGAGATGAAACGGATGTTGTATACGAATATTGAGTTAATGTTGCACTGTGGATGATGTAATTATTAGTTAGTGCCCTATTTTGGGTCCACCGTGGCTTTATTACACTGCGTACTCCCTTTTCTGCCATATTTACTCGGCGTCCCTCATCCAGGTGTTTTCCTCGATATTGACGATTTCGTCATCCCAACTCGGTTTTGGACAGCTCTGACTTCTTTGATGTAACCTTGGCTCCAAAACCAAAGTATGCCGCGCAAAAGCATCCTATGTCAGAACGTTTTTAAAACTCAACATCAGAATATTATCCAACCGCGCAAAAAAATCCATGATGGTTCTTCATGGATTTCTTTGCGCGGTGGTTAAGACAACACTAGAACACTAGAAGCTACATTGTTTAACACAGCATAGAATCTAAACATTACAAAATTATCCCACCCTGCAAAAACAAAACCATAAAGAACCATAGTTAGAACACTAGAGATTGATAAGAGCTACATTGTATATGAACACATAGAAATCAGGATATCCCAAACTATCCTACCGCGCAAAAAAAAAACATGTAGAACCGTGGTTAGAACAATAAGGAACTGTAAAAGCTACATTGTATGAGAGCTCATAGAATCCAGGTTATCCCAAACTATCCCACCGCGCAAAAAATGTATGAAGAACCTTAGTTAGGACAATAAGGAACTGTAAAAGCTACATTGTATATGAGCTCATAGAAACCAGGATATCCCAAACTATCCCACCGCGCAAAAAATCCATGAAGAACCGTGGTTAGGACAAAAAGGAACGGTAAAAGCTACATTGTATATGAGCTCATAGAATCCAGGATATCCCAAGCTATCCCACGCGCAAAAACACTGCAACGCGTAAGCTCATCGCGTATCGCTGAAAACGCAAATTAACCGCTGGCTTTTACAAATATCGGTCAATTACCCGGCGAGAGGGATAACAATTGAAAACGGTTTCGCTTTCACTGAGGCCAGGCATAAACGCATTCGTAAATATAATAATAGATGAAGAGATACATCAATGAATGTCCACTGCATTTTCGGGCCGAGCACTCTCAATTTCGCTGCGCGTGGCAGCCATGATTTTGGCTTACTGAAAATTGCAATTTAGTGTTTATTTTTCACGATTTGATAGGGTTTTCGGTAGTTTCAGCTGGCTTGTGATAAGTAGGTATACATCATACTTACTTACCTATACTAATAAATAAAGCTGAAAAGTTTGTTTGTTTGTTTGAACGCGCTAATCTCAGGAACTACTGTTGCGATTTGAAAAAATATTTTTCGTTGGGTAGCCCATTAATCCAGGAAGGCTTTAGGCCATATAACATCACGCGGCGACTAATAGGAGCGGAGTATAACTAACTCCACGCGAACGAAGTCGCTGGCGGCCGATAGTTACATATAGGTATGGTGTGTAGTATGGTTATTGGTTATACACCATACTACACACCATAAGTACTTATATATGTGACTAAAGTATTATATTGTACCTACTTTAAAAGTTAATAGTATATGATTACTTTGGTATTGTTAAAATTATAGCTTCTAATAAACTATGAATCATTTTAAAATTGGGATCTGATACCAAATACTGTGAATATACACAGTTTTTGGACTAAATGCAAACAGTCGATACATTCTACTTTAACATTAAATTAAAAAAGTCTTCAATAAAAATATTTATTAAAGTGTGCAGACGGTCGCGATATCAAAATTGTCTCCACAAAATAAATCAACAACCATGTCCCGGTTATAAACCGCGGTGCATGGTCACCCTACCGGCGGCGTTCCCTGCCAATCCTGCGTGATCACCGCTGACCACACGTTTGTAAAATGTGGATAATTATTCCAGTTTTATATTAAACGTAAATTTTAAATTGTTTGCTTTTGGCTTGCTGTTGTATTGACAGATAATGTTGCGTATTAAAGTTGGTTATAGTGAACAGTTATATGGACTTACAGATTGGGTAGTAATACTAAGAAAGCTACTGAAAATGTTCCCATCAGTAAGTCCCAGTAGATCAGTAAGATCAACCATCACGAGGCCCACTTGGTGGAATACGGCCTACTCCCTCTCATCGAGGGCAGATGTGTGTCTGAGCATAGCGAAACGTTATGGGCTGTTCCTACTAATATTATAAACGAAAGTTACTCTTTTACGCAAAAACGGCTGAACAGGTTCGGATGAATTTTGGCAAACAAATGGTTTATAACCAGGATTAACATATGATGTTCCGACCGATTTCGGCCACGGCGACCACTTCGACTCCTAGCCGATGATTTGGCGCTCATGCGCCCGAAGATGGCTTATGTAGCCTATCTTGGTGGCGAAACTTCGTGCACACTGAGGGCACGTAAGCACGCCGTCGACGTAGTTGTATGCGATGGCAGCAGGTGGGCGGGCCTTTATATTCTCACAGCACACTCTGACACACTCTGAGCCATACACTTCAATCTTAGTATACTAATTTATAAAGCTGAAGAGTTTGCTTGTTCGTTTGAACGCGCTAATCCCAGAAGCTACTGGTCCGATTTGAAAAATTCTTTTTGGGTTGAATACCCCATTAACCCAGGAAGGCTTTAGGTTACGTAACATCACGCTGCGGCCAATAGGAGCGGACCATATAAAAAAAATAAACATATCGAAACTTTTATATATTGTTCACCATTTATGAGATGATGGTGATGAATGGACTGTACAAAATTCATTGGGATGAGTTTTAAGCCGAGGAGTATCATGCTTACCAGCGAAAATGGGATGATTTTCGAGTTATTTCTTCGATAGTTCGATAGTTAGTTATTTTTTCTTTTCAAACGACAGCCGTTTTGCGTGGATGTGACGCATGTTTCCCTTAATTATTTCTTAGTATTTATGTTCTTGTAAACTCTTGCGTCATGTTTGTTGCAAATAAACGTTTTTTCTTTCTTTCTTTCTTATTAGGATTAACAAATATACATATGTTACTAGCTGCGTCCCGCGGTTTCACCCACATAAGTTTCGATTCTATTGGAATATCGGGGTACTCTATTTGTGTGCCAAATTATATACAAAACCATTCAGTGGTTATAGCATGAAATAATCACAAATATCCATCAATTTTTTTCTTCCAACTAAGTAAACAAACTTTCGCTTATATAATATTAGTAGAATAATAATATTACTAGAAAGAACAAATGGCGTCGGCATAGCATTTTCAGTCCCACCATTTGTCATTTAAATGAAATAATCATAATTACAACTGTGAACTAAGAAGATTCGTGCCATTAGTAGCAGCCAGAGATTTTAACCATTAACTAAACAATAAGGCTGACATCTGTGCAATACGCACCTACTGCACAATACAAGTACAATCATAAAAATTGCCCATCCATAAAATGTTCTTAATAATAATATGCATTAACTTCTAAGTTCATTTTATTTTGAACTCTATGTTTGGAGTGTCAAAGTCGTTTCTACATTGTCCGTCTTTCCTATTCATTAGTGACTCGAATCAAAGGGTTGGCAAATCCAAGTTCTATTGTTAATAGTCACGCGTCTAACTTAGCATTAAGTATAGGTGTTTTTATATTTCCGTTACCATAGAAATTAATGCTTTAGGTTCATTTGTATAGATGTTTGATGTTTATAATAAGGATTTTTTCAATGTTTGTCGATGTCAAAAAAAGTCTGTTTAAAGTTGGGCTTATGATATGTTTTGCTGTTTAGATAATATTAACCAAACAAATATCTATACTTCTATACTAATATATAAAGCTGAAGAGTTTGTTTGTTTGAACGCGCTAATCTCAGAAACTACTGGTTCGATCTGAAAAAATCTTCTTGCGTTGGGTAGCCCATTAATCCAGGAAGGCTTTAGGCTATATGACATCAAGCTGCGACTAATAGGAGTAGAGCATAACTAACTCAACGCGACCGAAGTCGCTGGCGGCCGTTAGTTATAAAGATATTATTGTATGTTTTTTGTAATGCTTTCACTATTAAACCGCTGAATAGATGTAAATGAAATTTGGCACATGGATAGACTATGACCTGAATATGGAAATAAGATACGTTTTAGGATCTCGAAACGTATATGAGTAAATCCGCAGGACTCAATTGAGAGTATTAACATTACTGAAATAGATCAAATGCTTAATGTTTTGAATCAAGTTTTTATTTTATTTTGGCCTGTATTCTTCTGGCTTGTATCTTTTAACCTTTTAATCTGACCTTTCGGATTTTTTCTTTATTAACATTATAATAAATAACCTTACATTACTGAATGTATTAATTTATTCTTTCAAAGCTATTCCAAGCTTACTCGTTACAGCCCAAGTTTTGAAAGCCAAATAAATTCTGAGATTACCTATTACAAAATAACAGCCTCCGTGGCGCAGCGAACGCGGCCGCTGCGCAAAGAGGCGCCGGTTCGATCCCCGCGCAGTGTAAATATTTGTATGCATGAATATGAATATTTGCACTGTTCTGGTCGTGCCTCGTTAAGCCGTTGGTCCCGGTTGCCATACGAACATCTAATGGCAGTCGTTACAGGTTGTTGGAACCCTCAAAAGTTCAAAAATTGGTCTAAGTGCAATGCTTTGATATCGCCTTTGGGTTGTGAAGGTCAGACGGCAGGTCAGAAGGTCAGACAAATATTTTGCTTAGTGCTTATGATTTGGAAAACACGAGTGTTGATCGACTTTTGTTCCTGCCTACTCGTACACTTACCTACTGCAGATATTTTGTAATCGGTAGTCATCACCATCAACATCTCAGCGTTAATCCCAGTCGCAACCCGAAGCTTTTCAGCTTTGGAGTCTGGTGTCCGCCTTACCAGTCTAACGGCTGATTTTGGCTTAACTTCGATATTTTCTGTGAAGCGACTGTCGTCTGACCTCCACGACCCGAAGGCGATATCGAAGCATTGCAGTTAGACCATTTGTTGGAGTTTTGAGCGGTCCAACAATCTATAACGACTGCCATTAGATGTTCGTATGGCAACCAGGACCAACGGCTTAATGTGCTTTCCGAGGCACGACCAGACCATTGAAAATACCTATTCATATTCATGCATACAAATATTTGCACTGCGCAGGGATCGGAACCGCGCCTCCTTGCGCAGCGGCCGCGTTCGCTACCGCTACACCACGGAGGCTGTCGCGACTATATTTTATCTATACTAATATATAAAGCTGAAGAGTTTGTTTGTTTGTTTGTGTGCGCTAATCTCAGGAACTACTGGTCCGATTTGAAAATTTCTTTTTGCGTTGGATAGCCTATTCATCCAGGAAGGCTTTAGGCTATATAACATCCCGCTATGACCAATAGGAGCAGAGCAGTAACAAAAAATGTTGCGGAAACGGGAGCTAACGCAGACGTACATATTACTTCCTTTATTTTAACAGGCGCTTATTTTATATCAACTCAGTTATTTTTAATTTTTTTCGTAACGGGGCGAACAGCGCACTCAGCTACCATTGAACTTAGCTCATGAGCCTTAGCAATGCAATATTAGTAAAAGTAGTGAGCGCGGAAGAATGTTACAGCAGTGTAAATTGTTAGTTTGGATTAATCTATACTAATATATAAAGCTGAAGAGTTTGTTTGTATGTTTGTTTGTTTGATCGCGCTAATCTCGGGAACTACTGGTCCGTTTTGAAAAATTATTTTTGCGTTGGATAGCCCATTAATCCAGGAAGGCTTTAGGCTATATAACATCACGCTGCGACCAATAGGAGCGGAGCATACATAACTAACTCCACGCGTACGAACTCGCTGGCGGCCGCTAGTTATTATATATTAATAATGTATTACGCAATTACCCTGCTCGTCCTTACCAAGCGGCGAGCTGCCCACTACTCGCCGCCCGCAAGCGTGCGCCTTCCCTTAGCATTACAACTCACTTCCCGCTCACTTCTTTTAAGTTTTTCACATTGAGATTGTTACGATCTCAATACCGTTTCGAAATTGATGAAGAACTACCTTTTTTATAATACAAACTAGTGCTTCACCGCAATCCCGCCTGATGGTAAGCAGTGATGTAATCTTTGTTTGTTATCCGCGCTAGATTTATTCAGAGCCTATTCACTCAAAAAACAACTGAGTGAATAGAAAGGAAAACGGCAGTTGAGCGAGGTGACAACGTCTAAAACCCAACAACACGACAAACGATGCTGTGCCAGAGGGAGATTGATCTGGAGACAATCCACGACCAAACTCCCCACACAACAACATTTGGTGGTGAAACACGACGAATCGCTTGGCAGCAAGACTTTGTCTGCTGGGTGGTAACTTCTGCCGACAGCCGATGTTATAGTCTACCACCGAGGAAAATACATGTATCAATTTCTGTTTAAAATTAATTCGCTACAGTATGCTTCATGGTTTAAAAAGACGCTCTCGTCTTCGAAAGCAAAAACATCGAGGTGTAAAAGTTAAAACCACTAAACGCTCTCACTACTGAAAGCGACACAAAACTCAATTCGCACGATCGCCTCACTCCCAACAAATAACAAAACGCGAGACGACAGCTAAAACACGCCGTAAAACGACAAACGGAGCTTAAAATGCACAGAACCCTAATAATATTAAAAACACAAACACCACTGGGTGACATCTCGTAATTTCGATTCTAATTACATTTAATGTCCACTGTTATTTTTTCGAGTTTTAATGCGCGCCCGCCATAAAAAGATAATCACAAAAATAATTGAAACGAAATAATAAAGGCTGTAAGGAAAAGGGGGGAGGGGGGCGATTAATGACGGCTCGGGGAGGTGCGGGATAGTCGGCGCATTAAGGCCTAAATAATCAACATAATTACACTTTTTACCTTGGCATCCCCTTTTCACCCTCTAATAAGTACCGTTGAAAAGATTCTCTATTTATATCGAGGCTTTTTTTAATGAAAATGATAGTTGATGTGCAGTTTCGTGTTTATGATGACAGTTGATTTTAATTGTGATACTCTGTAATGAAGGCGGTTTACATTTTGAAAATTATATCATCAATACTGCTCTCAAGACAGTGAGGGTTTTACAATCCCTCACCATTTTCAGAGGAATCTTGCCTATTAAATTATTAAATTTTGAGGAAGCCGGCATGTAGAACATGGCTTCCCCAAAATGTAATAATTTAAATATTTCAAAAAAATAAAATATCTTAGACATGTGACATCTACCAATCAGCACTGGGTCAGCGTGGTAGATTACGGCCCACTCCTTCTCACCGGGTCTCCGGCCCTCTCACCGAAAGGAGGTTGGTGTCCCAACAGTGGGAACAAAGAAGGAAGGAAGTAAAAGGCGATGGAAAGAGCTATGCTACGAGTTTCTCTGCGTGATCGAATCAGAAATGAGGAGATCCACAGAATAACCAAAGTCACGGGCATAGCTCTTCGAGTCGTTAAAATTAAGTGGCAGTGGGCGGGGCACATTGCTTTTAGAACCGATGGCCGATGGGACAGTAAGGTTCTGGAGTGGCGGCCATGTGCCATGTGTGGAAGACGCAGCATAGGGAGGCCCCCAACAAGGTGGACCGATGACCTGGTGAAGGTCGCGGGAAGCCGATGGATGCGGGCAGCACAAGACCGGTCCTAGTGGACAGCCTTGTGGGAGGCCTTTGTCCAGCAGTGGACCTCTATAGGCTGAAGAAGAAGTGGGAACATTATAGGCTGATTATTTTGATTAGGATAGGAAGTCGGCATGTCCTAGAACCGATAATTCGATGACATGTACCCTCTCACACTAAATCCTGTGTCCTAGCATTTAGCATTATACTGGTTATGCTCTTAAAAAGTGTTGAGTGAGATTCCTTTGTGACTCTTCACAAACTCGCAGCAAAATAAAGATTTAACTTACGTACTTTGACCCGCAAGACAATAATCCCTTAAAGCAGACCGATAAAAAGGGTTCATAAAAAGTGCTTCGTCATTAAGCTACTGGTTGGTTTTGATGACAGCAGGATAATTGTGTAACACATTTACAGTGGCAGTGGCTTTAATTTTGACAGTTCAACCACATTCATTGCGTTATATACGAGCAGACAGACTTGTAATGAACAGTGGGTTAAGCGATTTGGGTTCTCGTCAAGCTAAGAGTAAATAAGATAGTAGTTTTGTCTGTTTTAAACATTTTCAGAAGTTCCCCATCTCCGTTCCACCATCAGACGACCCGTCGCACGGCGAGTTTCCACCCTTACGTTGTCCACACCACTACGATCCGGACGAAGCGTTTCGTCTCCTCTTTTATACCGCGTACATCGAGTGACTGGAACAATTTGCCAGTGGCGGTGTTTCCGTCGGACTACAATTTAAGTGTCTTCAAGGCTAGAGTGAATAGGCTCCTAATGAACTAGTGCGCTTTACCACCAACGATTGCGTCACTACTTATCATCAGGCGGGATTGCGGACAAGCGCTAGTTTTTTAATTCATAAAAAAAAGTTATACATCTTTTTGAAATCAAATAAACACTTGGGAACTTTAGAAAAACTGTGACATGTGAGTATATTTGGGCTACTGATGACCCTTAACGGCTGTCAAATATCATGGAATGGCAGCTGGGACCAGCACCTTAACGTTTCTTCCTCGACACAGAGAGCTCTTGCTTTCCAAAGACCCATCCGCGGAGTATTCGCGGCAAGCATAACTGACCCTGACGGAACAACCCACGCGGCTCTTATGCAGTACACATCTTAACAAAATAAATTGCCTTAACAAACATCTTTCGCACTTAAACCAGACACTGATGTCGATATTGAGAACGTCATTTATTACTTAAAGATTACAGAACATTGGCTATAAAGATGCATTCAAAACAGAAAATTAAAGGTCTTAATTACGAATCCTTAATACATTTAAGTATAAAACTAAATATATAGCAGTTTATAATTGGGAACGCAGCAATAAGTAAAACGGGCACCCTTCTGCCGAAGAATCAGTATATAATTAAAGATAATGAGACGCTATTCAGATGTCCGTCTGGATCTTTTTGACGTATTCAGCTGAGAAGCGTTGGAGGTGGCATATTTTGTCGAGCTTTTTTTAAAGATTGAGCGAATTTTTTTTTTGTCTTTAAAATAAACTTAATGAGTGAGAAATCAAAATAATTTATGCAAATTAAGAATCAACATTTTTTGAACGTCAATATTGCATAAGACAGTCCCCCAAAACGCCCGCCCTTCGGCGCTTCCTAGTGCTTTGGCTGGGAAAAAGAAGTGGCGGTAAAAACTCCCCAGCAGCACAGTTGTCTGTCAAAAACAGATGACTTTATACAATAAAAGTAAATATGTATATAAGACAAGAGGTATTAATAAAAATTTGGTAGATACACAGACACTACTTTGAATATATTAGCTTAAGTAATGGTGTTGCAAATATGTGGTTAACTTTATTTTTTTAATAAAATAATTAAAATAAAAAATAAATGATGACAAAGAACTTCATAAAACCACCCCTGAAGGCCAATTCCCGTTATTTAAATCTAATCGAAAGTCGGCAACGAACAAATACTTGTCAAAAAATAAATTGCAAATAGGTACTTGTCAAGATCTGTATGTATCACACATCTAGAACATATAGGAAATTTAAGATCAGACTAAACCTAAAGGTTCTTAAAACTACGATCATATTCAGTTTCTATGGTAAAATTCGGCCAAAATATCTGTACTTTGGGCACATCAAGCTACTACAATCTGACAGATTTCTTTATTAGATTTTCAACTATATCTCTAAAGGATTAAGGCTCAAGGTTGATTAGAAATTTTTGACTCTTTTGGGTAGCTTGACCAGCTGTCATCCGTATTTAACTCAGAATTGTTTTGAGTTCGAAAAACAACGATGGCAAGATCGGAGAAACGAATTATTCGTTCGTACCTCCTGGACCCATCCTTCACGAAATCACGACTGACGAAGACAGGGACTAAATGAAGGGGTTTTTAATTCAGTGAAATGGTAATACTTACAAATCTAGAAGCCTTTCGTTAATCAGTGTATTGAGTTGCGAATTTCTTATTTATTTTAAGATGAGTAGACCTTGTAGCCTCTTTTATATAAAATACGTTTAATTGGTATTTTTCTTTTAAATGTTTTTTGTTTATGAACTGCTCTTTACCAGGTATAATAAAGTTAATAAATTCAATTAAGTAGCCTGTTCAATTGGTTAAAAAAAAATAACAACTAATTTTATGGCCCCAATAAATGACAAGCCCGCTTCAGACTCGTTTGTGTCTTTATTTATGACATTTGATAGATTTTAGTGTGGCTACCGTATACTGAACTAATTAAATTAAGCTCCAATTAATCTGTAATACCTACATTGCTGTTTTGAACAGAAACATTATTAGGTAATCATGAAGTGAAGTGGTATTGTATAAGCTTCGAGCGAAACAGTCGCAGTTGCCGACGCCATGATATCACCCCGCTCTCCCCTTTACACGAAAAAATATAGAAACGCAAGCGTATACCAACATCTAATTAAAATAATTAACTTAATGGTTTCAGTCATTAGCGATTTTAATTCTGAATCGTCTATTCTTTTTTCTTTGCGTTGAAATTATTTATAAGTTACCATTTTACGATTTTCAACATTTACGATCAATATAATATCGCCTTTGTAGTTTGTGTTTGTTTGCAACAGAATAATATATTATAGTACTTGGCGGTAGTAGTTGTTGGGTACATACATATATTATTACTAGCTTTCCGCCCGCGGCTTCGCCCGCGTGGAATTCGGTTATATCGCGTTTTTTAGATTTCCCTCGGAAATAAAACTAATTACTTAAATGACGAATGATCAATTTTCGCCCGGAGATGAAATGGATTAAATTACTAAAATGGCTATTAAAAAATAAGGGTTGAACGTAGAAGGGTGAAAATTAAGGATTGCCTGTATTTTTGTATGTTGTATCATTCAAAAAAAGAAACTAAAAACTTTGCCTAAAAATAAAATTAGGGGTGGACTACCCCTAACATTTAGGGGGATGAAAAAGTTGGCCGATTCTCAGATCTACCCAATACGCTCACAAAATTTCATTAGAATCGGTCAAGCCGTTTCGGAAGAGTATGGGAATGATATTTTATATCTATACTAATATATAAAGCTGAAGAGTTTGTTTGTTTGTATGTTTGTTTGTTTGTTCTCGGTAATCTCGGAAACTACTGGTCCGATTTAAAAAATATTTTTGCGTTGAATAGTCCATCAATCCAGGAAGGCTTTAGGCTATATAACATCACGCTGCGACCTATAGGAGCGGAGCATAATTCATTCCACGCGAACTAATTAATAATGCTTATTATATATTATAATAATTATGCTTATTCATACACAATGGAAATATTGATGTTCTATAATGTACTGTAAAAATATCTGTACTTTAATAACTAGATACCTATTAAGAATCGCTGTACTTTGATCGTATATTTATTTTGATATTAACTCAATAAAAGTTGGTCTCAACATAACACGGGTAGAATACCGCAAATCGACTCAATTGCCAAGACGAAAAGATGAAAAATAAAAGTATTTTTTTTTAATTATAAAATTATAAAGTAGTGCTTGACCGGAATGCCGCCTGATGGTAAGCAGTGATGCAATAATTGGTGGTAAAGTGCGCTAGTTTATTACGAGCCTATTCACTCAAAAAAACTGAGTGAATTGGAAGGAAGACTACATTTGAGCCAGTTGATACAATGTTAAACCCAACAACATGACCAACGTTGCTGCGCCAGAGGGAGATGGATCTGGAGACCCTCCACGACCAAACTCCCGACACAACAACATTTGGCGCATCGTAGGTACCCGGCACACATCGCAACACAACTTTTCAGACCCGTTCTCCGTACGGCTTCACCAGACATCATGCCGGAACATGACAAATCGCTTGGCGGCAAGTCGACTTTGTGAACGAATCAATTAGGAATACTTTCCTAAGGCACCATACAGGAAGCAAGTGTCTCGGATAAAAACTTTTAATCGTACTGTTTTATTTGATTTCGTGTGAGCTGACTCTTCAACATTCAAGTAACTCTTATTTTAAAAATAATTATGATATTTTGGCATATCTTTCTTTTTTTTGACCTTCACCAGGTCGTCGTTCCACGTGGTCGGGGCCTACCCACGCGACAAACTAGCGACAAACTAGTAATACTTAGGTATGTATATGCGTCTATTTTGGAAAAACTGGGACCTACAATTTTTGTACATTTTTTGAGCAAGAAAATAGTCGACCATGATCTGATACAGGGAACATTTAATATTGAGTAGTAAGTGCACACTATCTTCTGTGGTCTGTATCTTATGCGTGTTTCGTGTGTACACATTTTGACCGTCTTAAAGTTTTTGTCAGTGTAACTCGCGGTAAGTTGATTTATTCCACTTATAGCACCCATTTAAATTGTTATTGTTATACATTGTTAGTGAGCCTCATTATAAGTCTGAAAGTCACCCACACGGCAATGGTCTCACCATTGCCGTTTTGGGCACTAAAAAAGTGACTTAAGAAGAGATGTGTAAGTGAACCGACTAATTGACATATCATTAAACTTACTTTATGAATTTTCAAACCTTTACGCGGCAAGGCAAGACCCATTACTCGTAAACCAGATGGCGATCGGGCAGAAGGTTCTGGAGAGGCCACCGTGTACTGTATGTAACGTTGGAAGGTATCTCACAAGTTGTATAGATGCCCTGGTGAATCTACTGCAGTTATTCGCTGGATGTGAGAAGTACAGACCCGGTCGAAGTAACTTGACTTTCAGGTGAAATGATGGTGATACTACTAAGTTAAGTTTACTTTGTTTAGTTCATTTCTCACCGAGCAACTTGTTTGTGAACATCAACTTGAACAGCAAAACTTGATGCTAACATCATGCATTAATTCCCTTAAAATAATTTCTTCATTACATAAAATCATAACTCAGTGGATTAAAATCTCCCCACAATAAAATTAACAGATAAAAATCTAGGCTGGATTGAGACGTAAATCTTGAAATATATTAATTTTAAATGAGCTCGGACTTAGCTCTAATTATTCTTTTAAATGCGCAAACGCCTCAGCATATCCAACTTCATCTAATCATAGATTAATTTACAGACATAGACGCGACACGCCCATAAATTAAAACAGATTTTAACGCTACCATTGAACCCATTAAACCATTATTTCTTATTTCGGCAGAGACATAAAACTCATATTTTAACAAAAAGCAAAACGAACTTAGTAATTATGTTAATGATTTTAAAATTATCACTTCAAATGTACCGCTCAAGATGGCCGTCTGTTATTATTTTATAATGTGCCATGACGTCACAAAATTAGGCATTAATTATTATTCTTACAGTGTTACAGACCAGTGTATCGTGGTGTAAACAACTGCTAATTAAAAGGTACACCAAAGATCGAAATTAATTACAAAGCTCCAAACTAATTAATTTGTTTGTTGAAGACTTTTTTTCTACTGTGACCTTTTCAGTGTTGGAATTTTTGCGGAAGCTGTCGACTATCTGTTCTTCATTATTGACTATTTATCAAATATTTCCGAGAACATTATATTTATGTATGAGTAGTGAGTATTTGGTGCCTTTTCTGTGTAGGAGTCTGTGGACTTGAACTTGTTTTTTTCCGGTTGAAGGGAACAGGATTCAATGGAGAGGGTTTTGATAATATAAGTTATTATATTAACTGCATACATTAATAACATAAGCTATTGTAGCTGTACCTACAACGCAACATGCGAGCAACAAGTCATGCTGCTGCTGCAGCATGCAGAGTTTACTGTGCAACTAGCACGCATACAAGTTCACGACATAAACCAGTGGGCAAGTGCTCGCCAGGTAATACCAGTCTGGTCGGAAGAACCTCTCTTTTCTATGGAGGATGAGAAAACTTTAGACCTTAATCCACATACTTCCATACTGTTTTCGACATCCTATCCATGATATTTAATGTCCAAATTGTGAACCATGCAATGTGTCGAAAAGGAAGTGGAAAAAAAAGTAAGAATTATTAAATTACAACTCTATTAAAGGCAAGAACGGATACAAACATTAATAACAGATGCTAATCAAATTACTTTATGAGGTGTTGAAAGATTGTATTATAACAGCTGATGCACACAAGTCTTGTACGTAATATTTAAAATCGTATAGACATTATCATCAACCTTTTATCGTCCCACTGCTGGGCACAGGTCTCCTATCATACAGAGAAGGATTGAGCGTAATCACCACGCTTACTCAATGCGTGTTGGCGATTTCAGACTTAGGTCCGTATTACAGAACGTTACTCAAGACTCAAGCATTACTTAAAACTAGATTCAACCAATCAAAAGGCTTGAATCGAGACTTAGGTAAGTAGAGCTTAAGTTTTAAGTGACGTTCTGTAATACGGACCTTAAAGTCCAAGTTTCCTCAAGATGTTTTCCTTCACCTTGGACACCCATGACTGATTACATCAGTCATGGGTGTCCAAGATATACTTGAAAGTACATATAACTTTGAAAAGTTAATTTGGTACTTGCCTGACCAGGAATCGAACCCGAACACTCATACTTGAGAGGCTGGTGTTTTAAGTACTAGGCCACCACGACTCTCATCTCGTATCGACATAAAAATTGTAAAATCTACAATCAAATCGACTCTATGCCTCTTTTGTCCTCAAAAAGCACCGTTCATTAATGAGGCGTAATATTTTCGTAATTAAGTTACGCACTGGGAAAACAGTGTTGTAAAACATTGTGTAACTGCGGTGGTACATTAGGATAGATAAGCGATTGATTAGAGGTTTCCTTGTATTGCTAATGAGTCCTCATTAATACTTAATTAGACTTGAACAACATTATCGCTCCTCAAACACGAATGAAAATACTGAAAAATTTGTTCAGTGAATTGTAGTGAAGGCTTTGGCAATATTTTCGCGGCATTTGGTGTCGTGGGACATTTGACTTAGGCTACCTACCTACCTATAATATGTTTGCATGTTTGTTTTTCCCTATATAACACCAATTAAGGGAAATGGATTGCATAATTATGATGAAATTATAAGGCTTAAAAATAAAATAAATTTCCCAGCTATGGTAGCGTTCGCTACCAGTCTTACTGGATTCAGCTATTTATTACATGAAGCGAAAGAGAGGCCAGTTCCTGGGTACTACGATACACCAAAGCAGCGGGAATCCCAGCGCCCTCACGCCACTAGCCGCCGCAGGAGACGCCTTGGTCGGGAGACGACACCGAATTCCCAGCCACCGTAGCCGCGGGTCTGCGGGCGGTGAGCAGTGGGCAGCTCGCCGCTTGGTAAGGACCAGGCCCAAATCGACGGCGCGTTGTGTTTCACGTGCGCCTCTAAGAAATGTCAGCCCATCGTGACGGGGTCCACGAAGATCAAAAGGTAGGTTGGTTAAACAAGAAACCGTGGCCGTCGCACAGGCAAGTGAAGAAACATGGGTGGGTTTTAGTCAGTAAAAGTCTGACACGCCCTTCCGCTCCAGGTCTTTTTGGGCTTCTGACTACCTGGGTAAGAAAAGCGCATTATACCGTTGGGTCCGGCTGTTATTTGTAGATCTGTGGTATATACCACAGATCTACAAATAACAGCCGGACCCAACGGTATAATGCGCTTTTCTTACCCATCCACAAATTGACCGCAGCAAGCGTGGCTGTTATTAATTAGCCACGGGTCACTCCTTACTATTCTTTTTTTGTATTGTCAAGATTATTAATAAGTGTATCATGTTTGAGAGTGTCAAACGCTTTACTAAAATCAATAAATAATAGGATACCATGTTTTATTATCATTGATTTGTTGGTTTATTTCATCTGTGAATTTAGAAAGCAGATTTAAGTTGATTTATTAGCTTGATAACCAAACTGAGCACTCCATAAGATATCGTTTTTAATTTAAAAATTCAAAATTTTTTGACACTTAAATCTTTTTTATGACACATATTATTAATTGTACTGTAAATCCATAATTCTTTATTCCTTTTGCAGGTATTAGTTTTATTTTATTTTTATTAATGATTTTTTTTTTATACTTCGATTGCTGATAAAAACGAACAAAGCTTGTTTTAATATTTTGCTCTAAAAGGCATTGTATCCAATTAACAAAATTCCAAATCTGCGAGAATTTTTTCGAGCTTTGGATTTCATTGATTGCAATTTGCAATTCGGCCTTAGATGCATTAGATCTTATGTGTAGGTCCGATGATCTATACATAAGACCTACTACTTTTATGGTCGAGAATTTCAACATCCTGAATAGCGGAGCGAATTTTCTCTTTATTTATAAACGTTTCTTATGTTAAGTGGTCATTAACAACTGTTTAACTATTATTTTTGACGTTAGAACGTCACTTAATTTTAATCATCGTTTATAAATAAATTCTTTTTTCTTCACCTCCAGTAAATACACAACGATCAGGTGTTGGTTTGTCAAAACCTAACTGAATGCCGCTGAGAAAAGGCATAGAATAAAGAGGGGAAGTAGGTTATCTGCGACCCAATCCGCGATTTAATTGCCTACTGTCTTAGGGTTGACGACTGTCCGCGCTTCGTCGGTTACGGTTGTCGCCCAAACCACTAACAAATATTTATAGACTAAGAGCTTATGTTTAAATTATTTGCTTAGTATTTAGTTTACATATACTAGTCAGTTTTTTTTTTTGTAATTTTTATTTTTAGTTTTGTACACATAAAGAACCATATTTATTTTTATTTTTAATTAATACAAATATAAATAATACAAACATAACATCTATTGAATCACACATTTAATACAAAATTACAAATTAGCTACAGAAAAATACCTACTTTCTTCGGTTTCGACTATTACGAAACGCGTTGTTATTAAACTTTAATGTGTAATATATCCGTATCCTTGTAAATAACTTTTAGAAATATAATTTGAAAAATATAATTCTTTTATTTGTTCATAAATAGACATACCAACTTTGCAGTTTATGTGATCATTTTTTAAAAGCTAATGTGCCGAAAAGCCGTGACGCGCGAACCTCGTTCCGTGCTAGCCACGACTAGCGCAGTCATAGGCACTCTAATATTGTGTTTAGGTGTGCGTTCGGCGACGCATAGATACTATGGCGCACACATACAAGCCGCGCGCGGTCCGTTTGTATGAAGATAACGTACTTCCCTCTCTTTATTCTATGGAAAAGGTGTGCTCGAACTTACAAATAGATGATCAATACAATTTTTAGTGAAGTGAGAACAGACCAGCACCCCAATTGCGTGACACATTATAACTATCAATTATTCCAATCATTTTGAAGCATATTACTAGTCCATTGCTCCGTATGTTTGAAAAATGTCTCTGCTCAACCACGTAAATAACGCAATAAATGTTGTTGAACTGTCAAAATAAAATCAATTCCTACTGATAGTGTGTTACGTAATTACCGTGCTGGTTAGATCAGGTTAAGCTCCGCTTGCTGTGGTTGGACCATGGATGGGTTTAGATTTTTCATTGACATATCAAGGTTGTTGTAAAGTATGTTAAGCCCTTTGTCCCAGGTGTCATTCTTAGATCTTTAACAGTGGTTACGGGTCATTAGAAGCCTAAAAAAAATTCAAATAGAACAACCTCTGTGCTTGCTTAAGATCATAAAGACTCCTTTACAATCGACATACTTTTTTAGTACCATCTGCGTTGCCTTTTTTTGTTTGGGATGGGAAATCATCAAATGACCTCTCCCCCTCTGGGCGGAGCGGTCACTTGTACTGACTAAAACCCATCCGTGTTTCTTCACTTGCCTGTAAGCCAGGCCCATGGTTTCTTTTTTAACCAACCCGCTACCCCCTGCGACCCCGCGACCCCGTTACGATGTGCTGACATCTCTTTGAGGCGCGCGTGAAACACAACGCGCCATCGACTCGGGCCTGAAACTCTAATAACGAGTCTTACCGAGGGGTACAGTATTACCCAAGCCACTGGGATGCGGAGGTCAGATAGGCAACCACTCCATGTAAAATGCTGATATTCCTAAGTAAACCTTAGCATGTTGAGGAAAGGGTCGATTCTTGTGTAATCTAAAATTGTCCTAATAAAGCCAACTCAGCTAAACAACTTATGTGGCAATTCCGAATGTTGTTAATTTTAAATCAATGTTTATATTCCCTAACAAGAAAAAATCGGGAGTATCTGAAGGTTTCCTTACATAATAGATCTTATCTATATTTCTATACTAATATATAAAGCTGAAGAGTTTGTATGCATGTCTGTTTGTTTGTTCGCGCTAATCTCGGGAACTACTGGTCCGATTTGAAAAATTATTTTTGCGTTGGATAGCCCATTAATCCAGGAAGGCTTGAAAATACATAACATCACGCTACGATCAATAGGAGCTGAGCATAACTAATTTCCACGCTAACGAAGTCGCTGGCGGCTGCTAGTAATCTGTACTAATATAAAGGGTGTATCTGACATCGACGCACAAACGAGTACCATGGATCCAGTACATGATTCTGAACCCCCCCCCCCAGTGGTGGAATTTTTCGTCGGCTTTTCATGATTTTAAAAAAATAAATGTAGTTTTTTTTACTTCAGACCATTCACAATTGCTATACTTTTATAACCCAATAAGATTTTAAAGTAAAAATTAAATAATTCGCTAATTACATAATAAAGCGCAGTGAAAACAAAACCCGAAAAACAATCTTATCAGCTGATTTAATAGAGTTCACATCAGGGATCAACATCATACCTACAAACTCGCACGGCGGCACGCTTGCAACGTTCAAAAGCCGAGCCGACACTTTATTTTAAACACTGTGTATTCTGTAACCGTTCATTAACGACATAAATGACTATCGTAATTTTATTAGTGACATGCGGTCTAGCCGATGTCAGATACAGCCTGTATAAAGCTGAAGAGTTGTTTGTTTGAACGCGCTAATCTCAGGAACTGGTCTGATTAGAAAAAATATTGTTGCGTTGGATAGCCCATTAATCCAGAAAGGCTTTAGGCTATATAACATCACGCTGCAACAAATAGGCGCGGAGCATACCTAACTAACTCCAGGCGAACGAAGTCGCTGGCGGGCGCTAGTTTTTTGATAAACAACTGATTCGGAGATTTAAGCACTATGCAGATTGGTGTCATTTAGTTGTATAATGTAATCAAATATCCAATTATGCATTAGCAATATTTTAGTGATAGATTATTTATGATTTGAAAGTTGTTGGTAACATTTAACATGAATAAAAATGGCACCACACCTATGTTGCTCCCGCAGCATCGCGTATGATTCGTTTCATAGTGATTTCTATAGAGGAATTGAATGAGATTACTATTTTTAGAAGTACCTACCTCTGTTAAGATGGTAACTTATGGTCAATATTAATTACTAGCGGCCGCCCGCGATTTCGTTCGCGTGGAGTTGGTTCATTGAACATTTTATTTTAACCCCAAAAAAGTCGATTTCTATAGATACCTTATTACACATACACAGCATACATTTTAAATTTTTGGTATGCTCCGTTCCTATTGGTCACGGCGTGATGTTATATAGTTTAAAGCCTTCCTGGATTAGTGGGCTATCTAACGCAAAAAATAATTTTTGAAATCGGACCAGTAGTTCTTGAGATTAGCGCGTTCAAACAAACAAACAAACTCTTCAGCTCTATATACTATAAGTAGTAGCGGTCGCCCGCGCCTACTTTCGCATGGAGTTAGTTATTTAAACATTATATTTTAACCTCAAAAGAGTCAATTTCTATAGATACGTTATTACAGTTCTAGATCATAATTTACAGCATACATTTTAAATTTTTGTTATGCTTCACTCCTATTCGTCGCAGCGTAATGTTATGTAGCCTAAAGCCTATCCACTGCAAAAAGAACTTTTCAAATCGGACCAGTAGTTCGTGAGATTAGCGCGTTCAAACAAACAAACTCTTCAGGTTTATATATTAGTATAGATAGAAGAATTAATACACGACAGCCTTTGTGGCGTAGCGGTAGCGAACGCGGCCGTTGCGCAAGGAGGCGCGGGTTCGATCCCCGCACAGTGCAAATATTTGTATGCATGACTATGAATATTTGCACTGGTCTAGTCGTACCTCGGAAAGCACGTTAAGCCGTTGGTCCCGGTTGTCCTACGAACATCTAGTGGCAGTCGTTACGGGTTGTTGGAGCCCTCAAAGGTATAATAATTGGTCTAACTGCAATGCTTCGCTATCGCCTTCGGGTTGTGGAGGCCAAAATCAGCAGTCAGACTGGTAAGGCGGACCCCAGACTCCAAAGCTGAAAAGCTACGGATGCGACTGGGATTAATGCTAAGATGATGATGATGAAGATGATGAGATAGAAGAATCAATGAATTGATGATTTAAGACATTTCTAATCCGTAGAACCGATGTTCGTTGGGGTATATGTGTCCTTGAGTGGAGACTTTGAATCGGTAAATATAAGGTGGGAGTTGGGACGGCCTCAGGCTAGGTAGAGAGACGATTGATTATATTTATACAATGTGCTCACATGATAGAAGCAACAGAAATATGTAACGAAGAAATGTAACCCATATTATAATTTAAAAAGAGTGTCCATGGAGTTTCTTGCACGTTCTTCTCCATAGAGATCTACGCTTTGGAACGTGCAATTTAGCTTCACTTTTCTTGGAATGATATTGACTATTCAAAACCACCAACGGATGGTGGATCACCAATTTTGATTTTGTCGCAAGATGTTTGGTAGAAGCAGCCCCCTGATCGGCGAACACATTTTTGTCAAATGATTGCGACTAGTTGGCATCGTTTGTTCGAAACGGACCAATGAGCGGTCCGAACGATCCCAACTGATCCCAACTATTCGATAAGAGTTGCCGAAAATTCAGTTGAATGGCGAGCAGTAGGATATGTTTTTATGCAGCAGTGGACAGCCATAGGCTGATGATGAAATAATCGAATAGTTGCTCCTACGCGTTACTCTATGCATCCTTGCAGCAGCGTCCTAAATAGGTCACGAAACAATTGCTAAGCAAATATCCCTCTTTGTTTCCATGCAAAATATTTCCGTTTCTATTCCCCTCCTCGGAAGAAGACACTTGATTTAAACAAGGTTATTATACTAACGATTCGACGGGAGACGGTTTAAACAATCATTATAAGTAGCGACATCCCTCTATGTATGCCGCGAATCTAACATACACTCGAAAATGTTTTCAATTGGCTACATGGGCTTATCAAGGACGACGCACTTAGGAAATAACGAACTAATTTAATTACGTTACTGATTTGGGTTTATTCATTTATTATTTGACTTGAGTTTATAGGCACTAGTGGTGGTCCGATTATTTGTCCTTGTCGAATACTTAAATATGGCAGATGAGGAATATTTTTCTATGGTAAAATAAAATAATAATACGTCTATTTATTGCAATCAGGATAATGTACAGAAGACAGCACATCAACCTACTAAAGTTTGTCATATTTCTTTATTTGATTTTTAACTTTATCTCTAAAGCATTAAGGCTCAAGGTGATTGGGAATATTTAACAGTTTTGGGTAGCTTAACTTAGTCGTCCGTAGATTGCCAAAGCCATCGTTGGTGACTACAATAAACATTTTAAAAAGTCAATTGCAGCCACTAAAGGAAGCAAAATCAATCGTTTTCACAAAGCAAATAGACCTCGTACCAAAACAAAGTTTCATCCAGATTCCAGGACCGACGAAAAATTTAAAAGCCATGAAAATATTTGTGGAAATAAGAAAGAGCAAATCTCAATGGTTGGGACGTGTTGAAAGAATACCGGAGGGAAGAGTGAATGAGGACAAAGTGAAAAAGGATGGAGGAGGATCGGTCTCGGAGGTACGAAGCAAACAAATAATGCGTTATTCCTGGAAATAGAGCCAATTTCTGGATGTGGTACTGACTTAATGAAACGAGAAGCTTGTTTGTGTTTTGAAAAGTGCGATGCGGTAAATTTTGCATTGAAGAAACACTATGAATGAAATACTAGAATGATAGAAATGAGTATCATTTTTATCGACTGTCGACCTCCGTGGCGCAGCGGTCAACACGCCTGCCTGCGACGTGTAGGCCTGTAGGCCTCGGGTTCGATCCCCGGCCAGGTCATGATGGAAAACGATCTTTTCCTGATTGGCCTGGGTCTTGGATGTTTATCTATATATGTATCTATTATAAATATAGTATCGTTGAGTTAGTATCCCATAACACAAGTCTCGAACTTACTATGGGGCTAGCTCAGTCCGTCCGGGTGATTTGTCCGTATTTATTTTTTATTATAGATTTTTTCTTGCTGTTGTATTTAACAAAGAGCTTTACAGTAAGAGAATTAAAATATCTTGTTCATAAATAGCATTCTGTAGTAATCGTGCTATATGGATAGCTAGGTATTTCATTTAACACTTAAGAAACAATCCTGGATAAACTTTTCAATACAACATTTTCAAGGATTCTATGATTGTGATTGAAATATGTGCTTTTAGGTATTACTACCACCAAAGTACAGTAGAACCTCTGTAAGTCGAAGGGAGACGCCAAAAAATTCGAGATAAAGAGTTCGAGGCTCAGAGTTACACAAAGGGCAATGGAAAGAGCTATGCTCAGAATTTCTCTGCGCGATCGAATCAGAAATGAGGAGATCCGCAGAAGATCCAAGTCACCGACATAGCTCTTCGAGTCGCTAAAATTAAGTGGCAGTGGGCAGTGCTCATAGAACCGATGGCCGATGGAGCAGTAAGGTTCTGGAGTGGCGGTTACGTACTGGAAGACGTAGTGTAGGGAGGCCCCTAATAAGGTGGACCGATGACCTGGTGAAGGTCGTGGGAAGCTAATGGATGTAGGCAGCACAAGACCGGTCATAGTGGAAAGCCTTGGGGAAGGCCTTTGTCCAGCAATGGACATCTATAAGCTGATGAAGATACTGACGTCGCGCAAATTCTGCATCTCGCAACCTTTTTGACGTTGTTAGTTGAGTATTCTCATCATCATCAGATGATGAGAACACTCAGCTCTGCATTGAACCAATAAATATTTGAAATAGGAAAAAGACAAACAAAGCTAAACTGATGATAATAAAAACTAAAATATAATTATAACTTTAACAAGAACAATAAATAGTTACATAATAATCTGGGTCAATAGTGAAACCCTTAAGTTGTACGGTTATTAACAATAATGACGCAAATGCATTTCTTACAATAATTATTTGTCCAGATGTGTTGCAGGTGATAAATGTGGTTTTCATTATAACCTTTTTATTTATTGCTATATTTTTAATAATTATAATATTAATAATACTGTAGTCTTCTGCTTTAGGGCTAATACGCTTTTTGATAAAATTAAATATTTTTTTACAGTTTATGAATAATGCTATATTTTAAGGCTTCATAAATACTTAAAGCGCTTGCCTAGTTTTAACATTGTTAACACTGATTTCTTTAGGGGAATCAAATTAGTACCGAACTTTAATGAAATATTCGGAATCTATTAATTTTGGTATTACATTTCTGGTGTAATGTAATGGTAGCAACTTCTTGTTCTTCTTCAGCTAATAGAGGAGCATTGCACTGGAGATAGGACTCTCCCAAGGCTTAATCGGGGGACATAATTCCCACGCTTAGGAGGCGGGTTGGGGATCGCAGTAATTTGGTATTCCACAGGAGACCCCTGCTGCCCTCTTCCCTGGTGAGAGTTCCCTTAGTCGCCTCTTACGACACCCACGGGAGGATATGGGATGGTACTATTCTAAGCCCGGTACCAAACGGGTAAGATAGCATAATGCATGCATATTAACCTATAAAATTTTTGACTTCTTAGATACAAATCTCCTCTCTGGGAGATAAACTCGTCTAATCCAACACGAGAACCCAGCGCGTGTTGGTAGAGGTTAAACGATATCGTTTAACCATAACTTCTAAAACATTTGAATTTTTGAAAAGCATATTCTTTTTGACTAATAGTAGTGCTGGACTACAGAACGATTTTAAAAAATCACTCGTTGGTGTCGGTAATCATCATCATCATCATCAACCTTTTTTATCGTCCCACTGCTGGGTACAGGTCTCCTCTCATACAGAGAAGGATTGAGCGTAATCACCACGCTTGCTCAATGCAGGTTGGCGATTTTAGACTTAAAGTCCAGGTTTCCTCAGGATGTTTTTCTTCACCTTGTAATCAGTAATTGGTGTACAAGATATACATAAAAGAGTAGAGTCAATTTGAGTCTAAAGATACTCCTTTTGTTATAAGGCCATCACAGGTTAGAGGTCACTAAAATGGTAGCGATATATTCCTCCAAAAAAACTGATGATTTACGGAATTCATAGTCCTTCATTGAAGTATCAGTAGTTAGTAAGTAACGAAAGTCATGTCTAATGCCCATGTTGTACCGACTCCTATAAAGATTGGAGACTCTTCTCGAAGTTGTTGACAGCTACGAGTACCTGGGACAAACTATCCAGTTAGGAAGGTCCAACTACGAGAAAGAGGTCAATCGTCGAATCCAACTCGGCTGGGCTGCTTTCGGAAAGCTACGTAAAATCTTCTCGTCCGAAATACCGCATTATCTCAAGACAAAAGTCTTCGACCAGTGTGTGTTGAAGTATATACTGCAATAAAATTAAATCTAATAGCACTCATTCATGAATCCACGACCAGCCTATTTCTCGAACCATATGGTCGCACTCAACTAAGTAATCAGCGGATTTAGGAACTACAAAACAAGTGACAATTACTTCGGTACTAATTTTAGAACAATGACATGAATCATCCAGTATTTCATTGTAGATCCACTATTATTTAACTGGCAAGACTTAAATGATAAAAATTTCTATAAATAGAATGAATTAGTCCAATTTAGTTTTAATGCGAAATTGGTTTAGACTTGTCTCAATGTGCGTAAATGGGTAGAGTGATATTTTTCTTAGTGTAAAGAGAATTAGGTAAGTCGTATTAATCTTTCAGGGTATTTCAGAATGCAGGAAGTTTAAAAAAAATAATAATAAAGACAGAACTTCTCTTTTTTTCCCCTTATTCCCATTATTTGGGGTAGGATCTTCTCAATTTTTTGCGTTAAATTATTTTCTCTAAGATTAGGCTTTCTTGGAGTTCTCTTATATCTGACCACCTGGACTATGGCGGGCAGCCTTTGCCTTTTTTATTGACTCGTGCATATTGAATAAATTCTTCATTGGGTCTTTTAAAGTATTCATACAATATTATGCAGTCTTTATCAATGATGAAAGCCCGTACTATTACTTAATTTTCTACAAATACAACAAATTAGTCCAATTTAGTTTAGTGTCTTATCGCAATGGTTTTAGTGTTTAATTTCCTTTCTGTGAGTACAATTGCGTCTTCTCAATCTTTCAGTGTATTTGAGGATGTTTTGTAGTCATATAATCGTCGTAAAATCTGAGGACTTAGTAATAAAAAGCTAGATGGCCAATACAAATGAATCCTTATATTACACATATATCACACGTTAAGATTACAATAGAAAGCATTTCGAAACTTTAGTCTTGGCGAGACTAATTTTTAGTTCAACTAGAGAGCAACTTATTTCTGACATTTGTATAAATGGTATCTTGATTAACATTAACATATTTATCTATACTAATATATAAAGCTGAAAAGTTTGTTTGTTTGTTTGTTTGTTTGAAAGCGCTAATCTCAAGAACCACTGGTCCGATTTGAAAAATTATTTGTGACTTGGATAGGGCATTATTCCAGGAAGGCTTTAGGCTATATAACATCACGCTGCGACTAATAGGAGCCGAGCATAATAACTAACTACACGCGAACGAAGTCGCGGACGGCCGCTAGTTTATTGTAAAAGCAAAGCCTATTTTTACACAAGTAATACCACGTGTCTTTGATTCGCGGACTTTACAACATAATATAACGGTCCTCGTCATTCCGCCTGACGGAATTCCATAGTCGCCCTCATACGCTCATTTTCCTGGAGGTAAGTATACAATGTATTGGATTTTTGTCGTACTAGGTAAACAATTATAATTGTTACTCATTTTCCTGTTAATTTACACGATCACAAGCAGCTGATACAATTCATGTATTTTTACAACAGGAACTCTATTTATAAGGAAATGGATAATCGTAAATATTCACAGGAAACTAACTATACTAGTCGATTATTCATATTATTTTGTAAAATGGTTTACCTACTTCGTTTTTGAATGACAATATTTATTTTAACTTTCTACAAGTTCCTACCTTTTGCAAAAAAAAACGTAAGCATTAAGTAAAAATAAAGCTTCAAATTTCTAAGTATATCTTGGAGACCAATGACTGATTACAAGGTGAAGGAAAACATCTTGAGGAAACCTAGACTTTAAGTCTGAAATCGCCAGCCGCATTGAACAAGCGTTGTGTTTACTCTCAATCCTTCTCTGTATGGGGAGACCTATGCCCAGCAGTGGGACGATAAAAAAGGTTGATGATGATGATCGAAAGCTTCAATCTCACAGTCTAGTCAGTCAGTGTCTCCACTTATCAAGACTGATTCAAAATCAACCTAATTAATTCTAAACAACACCTTCATAAGTACTAAAAATCAAAGCTCTATACTGAACTTCGACTCCAGCATTAACTCGATACTCCAACCTATATACATTAACGATTGGATTAATAAGATCCCATTCATCAACGTCAGTACAAAAATGCTATTTCCACATAAAATTAGGCATTCACCTACACTTAGAGGATTTCGCGAACAATCGTATCCCCAGACTAATAACTACCAAATGAAGGGTTGTAAGCTCTCCGAATTTTAATGAAATATTTGATTTATGCCCACCAGAGCTTCAGGTAGCTTATTATAAGAATATATCATTAAACATTACATATATAATTAAATCGAAACTTAGCCTCCAGCTACCCCAATTTGAGGCCGGCCGCTGCATTATAATTTTAATAAAATTGCCCGTTGTCCAATAAAAAAGTGAAAAAATTCAAGTAATAATAAGAAAATTATAACACATCTGATTGATGTATTATTTGGTAATTTATTGGTTGTAATTACATCGTTGTAATAATGGTCGATAATACTGCGAGAAGCGGAGTGAGGGCACGATTTATTAGTATTTATTAAAGTATGAATTATTGTATAATTACTGGGATGGGTGCTTCCAAACTAAACAGAGCGGTTGTTTTAGGGTTGAATTTATGGGCGGCTCTGGAAGTCGATCTGATCGAACTTGTTTGCGATGTAATTCGGGCGCCTCAGTTGCTATAAAACTATGCCGATGAGTGTGTTGGTAAGCTCAACGGAGGCGAAACCGGAGTAATGATAACTCAATTTTGATGTGAATTGTGTTATTGTATTGCTCTAGTTTCGGTTAAGAATATTTATAGCGGTTTTTGAGTAACTTATGGCGTATTTTAGAGTAAAGCTTGGGTTATCAGTGGAAGATAGTGTTATGTTTACGAATATATATAATGTTTTGATATAAATAAGTGTTATGGGTTTCCTATTCTTGGTAGGTTTAATCAAGATTGGAGGCATTTATATTCGTAGAAAATAAATACCTAAAGTGATATTAAGAAAATATAGATGTTACATCAAAATTGTTGGGAGAGAAAGCCCATTTTGGATAATTTGTAAGATTGATATTTTCTCTTTTTTTCTTTTCTAACTAGTTTAAATATAGCTAAAAAAATATTACCTTTTTTAAGCTCCATTACAAAGTTGTGTGGTCTCCACTAATCTTATAATTGCTTTTGACAAACAGCTCGTTAAATCGATAAAATTTAATCGATTCCATATGTCAAACGGGGCCATCACTCGGCGTCCAAACTAATTCAGTTGATCCCCGCGATAGACTTATGTATCGATAAACAAGATGGATAATACTTCATAAGAATTAACTTTACATAAACAAACATTTGTAGTGGATTGTTAATAGTTTTTTACTAGCCCTTAATGCTACACACGTCGTTTTGGAGATCCTACTTATGATAAAATAGTTTACAGATGCGTACAAAAGCTGTTATTACGCGCTTCACATAATTTATGCATTGACAATTTTAATTACTTCTACCGTATGCAAGTTGGTTTCTATAATTAAGCCGAAAGAATTTAACTTTCACTTTAATTATTATGTTTAAAATAAGCTTTCGTTTTGTACGGAGTCTGTGTAATGTTTCTTACTGGCCAGTGTCTGCGTTCTTTTTTTATACTTACGTTCGATTTTCGAATGAATGTAAGATTTTTATTCGATCGGCACTGACTGGCTGGTATCTACATAAATCCTACTTTGTGTAATCACGTGATCACGATTTAAAAATTAAACAAAATGCTCCTTAAACTAACTTCTCAATGTTTGTTACTGCAAAGAGAAGTTCAATCTGAATGGCCTCGTCTTTCGTGATCTACAAATAAACTGTGCCTAACTACAAGTTACGTACCGGAGCCACTGGCAAATAGGAAGTCCCTTTGTAGGGAGGACGTCTTCAAGTAGGGGTAAAACAGCTTGCCGCCGTCCTGGGGACTGCCGCCGCAACTGTACAATAAGAAACTCTATAGAAATAGCATGCTAAATAAACTAAAAGAAAGAACGGAAAAAGTCAAGTTGGTTTAGTAATAGTGGGTATATCCAGTCAGCCGCATCTTCCCGCCTAGATCGTTTAGAAAGGACTCCTTAAGCGGGTCCCTCCATGCTCCTCCGGCGAGGGGGTGGGGGGTGGTGCAAGGAACGCGCGGGGCTGCGCGATTTTTCACCCAAGACCACGTGTTAGTCACGTGCATGGAAACTTTGTGGCGAAGTTTTAACTCGCGTGCATGGGTTACGCAGTTCTTTTTTTTTTTGTTGAAAGCTCAACTTCGCCTTCGCTTCGTTTTATTTCTTAGCTCGCGTTCTCTTTATGTGGGTTCAGCTCTGTTTTATAGAGTCTATTATTTTTGTAGACGATATATTTTATTGGCGGGTAATTTTAAAGAATTAAACGCGCGTAATTTTTGAATTTGTTCGAAATTGTTTCGTCGGTTAAAACAAAACTGTTTTCGAATTTCGAATTGTAGCCGTTAAAGTACCTATTCGGAAAGATTAGAACTTATGGATATTAAAAATTAAAATACGTCGATTAGTTCCAAATTTCGGAATGATCATTAATATTGATTGATACGAGCCGTGTCTAACACTCATAAAATTTATTGATTATCGACATCAGATTTCACCCACAGACAAGGGAATTAATAATAACGTAACAGTAATAAAAGAGCCGCTTTCTCAACACAATGCATCACTAGACTAAATCATTTTGCAATCAACATATCAACTAAACCGTGTCTAGAAAATTCTTAATTGAACTAATGAGAAGTAATTACAATTTTTATTGCGGCCATAATGATTACGATGCCTTAAAATAATAAAAGCAATTAGACATTGATGGGCGTAGCTGAGTAGTTTATGGTTGTCTCTGTCTTTCTCAGCGTGCTGGCAGGCTCACGAGGGGACACCGCGATCAGATGTAATTGTTTGAACGGTTATAAAAGTTGATGTCAAAGACGGTGTTCTGTTTATCGTAAAATGGTGAGATGTTTCCATTTCTAACGTTTTAATGTTAAGAAATATATTTACTTAGCCCTATATATACAATATGGTGGTCGATTATAGTAGCTGACACAATTGAACAATCTAAATATTAATCAAAGGCACAGAATTTTAATGACTGCGTGTACAATTAAAATGACTGATTCATAGCAACGAAGTTGGGATACAAATGAGTCACGTGATATACTCTAATTAGGTACAATGGACTAAGAATTCAAAGGAATAAAATGATGCGATCATGTCTAAATACAACTGAGGAATAGATTAATTTGTGACATTGTGGAGAAGCTTATGGCTGAGTCTTGTGTGGTTAAGCGCCGAAATATTAATGATTTTTGGCAGAGCAGCCACTATTAGGTACCTTATTTACTTTACATTTTCATAATTTATTTTTATACTAGGTACTATTAACTTTAAATTGAATATTTATTGTTTTTTTTGTTCAGTGTTTCCTTTTTCTTTTTATATCTTTGGGAAAGATTTTCTAACAAAAATATTTTTTTTTTTTTTTTTATAAGTTTTTATAATTTTCTTCATCGAAAAGTTACTTTGATTTACAAGTTATCGAAATCAATAATCTAATTTTAAAGGAAGAAAACAAGCTTTGTGTTTTGTTCGTTTCTGTATTTAAATATCTATAAATACCTAAAATGAAACCAGGAGAATAGAAAATCTCTTTAATATGATCTAAAATATTTTTTATTTTAAATAATTACATATCGATAAGTTTATTACACATTTAAAGTAGTTAATGCATATAATTACAATGTAAAAGAGTTAGGACACACTTCATTTTTATAGAAGGAGGCAAAAAGTTCGAACAGGTAAAAACTAACATAGTGTCTGCGCAGGCGCATGTTTGAACGTTGTCTAGAAAAAGTTATCGTGTAATCAATCTTTATAATCATATTTTTATAGTAGGTATCGTGTATTGCGTTAGCCTATTATTTGTGTATTTTCTCTGGTTTTTATTAACATTATCATTATAAGCGGCAGTGGTAATACGATCTTTATTAATGATCAGTTTGATTAATTTTAATTATGTGTAATTTATTTTTCAGACCCCTTTTACTTTTTCTTGTGTGACTTTTTATTTTAAACAGCATTAACTTTTTCGAACTTGGCTAATTTATTTAAGTATTGACAGTGTTATTGATATGCTTCAATAAATATTTAATACAATATCTTTCTTATTGAAAAGGTTGTTTAGTTTCAATAACTTTATTAAATAAGTTAGATAGCAATTCGGTTCAAAAAGTGTACCTAATTATTTTAACAACATTAATGATGCGTATGCACTTCAGGGATAGGGAAAATAATTATCAATTTCATTAGCACTTATTTATTTATTTTATGACTTAATATTATATTTTTAGAATGCAAGAATATCTCGTATTCAGAACATTAATTAATTTAGGTATAATATTCTAAAACACAAATTAGGTATTAAATTTTGAGTATAATAGTGACTTTATCAAAAAATAAGTGGGGGATAAGTTGATAACAAAATGATGTAACGAATTATGGCCCACTTAATATCATAATAATGAGAAGATTAATTATATAGCAATAAATTTATAGCCTAATTAATGCACCTGTTTATAACCGACTTAAAAATGGAGGAGGGTTTGAATTTAGATGATTTTTTTTTATGTATGTAATTAACACATTATTTCTCAGATTAGGTGTTGAGCTGTCGAAGAGAGAATTCAATAAATTTTACATTCCAAATAGTTGGTTAAACAAACTTTTAGTTTGACTACAAAAATATATTCAGTACTCGTTCAGATGTACGCATGATGATGCATTTTAAAAGGAAAATCAATACAGCCTACAAAAAAAGTTGCCTAAAGAAAAGAAAAAAAGTAAAAAAATACCTACAGAAAAACGCGACACATGTATTCGAACCAATCAGCTGTTTGTTGGCTTCGTTCGCCCCGCCCCGCGTAACTTTTCCTCTTTGGCACGTCAAAAATGTACCATTCCATCATTTTCCCGATATGTGCGATAAACTTTTTATCAAGGTATTCAATTTCTGTTTTTATCTCTATCTCTGTTTCACATTAATTCTATTTCTTTCTTAAACTTCGTAATGAACTTATAATCTATTAGACGCGGCTTACTAAATATTGTTTTTTGTTACCTCCGATTAAATAATAAAATCTACTCTTCATTAGAAACTGCTTCATTAAATATTTTAAATAATGGAAAAAGAACTAAATTAATATATAAATTCTAAAAGTATCAACATTCTAAAAAAATAAAAAAAGTATAGTTAGAAAAACTAACAAAACAAAACTTATTTGTACAAGAAAAGACAAAAAGTAAGAAAGTAATTTTCTATAACAATGCAAAACTTAACACTTACAATATTCCAGAAGCTAAATTACAGTAGTTAGAGCTTTAGATTTGTGTTCGGAGCAGTGACGTTGTTAATTAGCCGGCGCCCGCTGATTCATCACTTTATAGCGTCTCAGCGGCTAGTTCAAGCCGATAGTTAATTATTACACTCCAACACGTTACCAGTCTCCTTCAAATAAAGTCCTCCTTAACTCTATAACAACACTCAGTCCAATATCCGAACGCACTCCAAAGTTTCAAATCAAAATGACAGAAAGACGCGCGAAACGTTTTTTTTTCAACTGTCAAACGAGACACGAACAAACGCAGATACGGCCGTCCACGTCAGTACGCTGACGTTCACTAGTCGCGACTCGGCGTAAGTCGAGGAGAAGAAGGCAGCGGTCTCGGCCAACACGCCTTTCGTTCGTCTCTTTCTCGCGCGGCTATACCCGCCCGACCATTTTTACGGTTTAACCGACTCAATTCAATTCAACTCAACTCAATTGTCGTGGCGCGAATGCCTTCGAACTGGACGCTAGAGTGAGACGTATAGCTTTCGCCTTATTTCAGTGGCTGCGTTTCATTAAATACAATTTAATTATTTCGGTTGATGTAGCTTGGAGTAGTGCACCGAGAATCAGGTCTTGGTATTGAATCGTTGACGTTACATGCGTTTGAACTAAGAATCTGCGTTCGGAAAAGCGGAATAGAGCCTTAATCTTAGTTCAAGACGCAGCAGTGGGCACGGATTTGTTCGTTTCGCTCGCGCCACTATCGTCCGGCGGGCTTGGGTCGCGCGCGCGAGCGAGACGTCCGAGCACCGATAGGCGTTCCCGTTTCCATCAGCTCTCACTTCTGGGTGTGTAAAGTTTTAGGCCGAAACATGTAAAAATGCATCTTGAAAAAAAGTTATGTATTAAAAAAAGAAGCTTAGTGCGAGGTGGGGGGGACATTAATGCTGGCGGGAGGTGGCGAGGATGGCTTTTTTCGCATGCTGTATTTTCGGGGGTGTTCGCGTAACTGGACAATGCATTATCGAGCAGTGCCGGCGAATCGGACGCATCACCTTAGTGGCCCATTTGAACTCTAAAACAACTGGATTTGAATGGGATATAGCCAGGCCGGTGATATAATGGGTTGACTGCATTTCGAATAGATTCCAAATAGAACCTGGATAAACATTACGTACCACCACACCACAATGAAGTAAAAAGTAACAAAACTCGTAATTAAAAATTTCACGGATTTCAATTTTAAGAACCTCAAATGAGTTACAATCAATATATATGCTATAAAATGATTTGAGTGTATCATTAAATTGATTTCTCAATCTTTAAAAAAGGACGATCAATTGGATTAGAAATATCACAGGTGCAATGCACTCTATAAAGTCCAATTTCAAGTATCAATTGAGTATCTGGATGGTCTGATTTCGATTATATGAACTTTTTCTAACTTATTGTGTCCATTATTTAGCAATAAAATGTATATTTCCATCATATTCTTCAATCTATACGTCATCTCGTTTGCATAATCATCCTTCATGAATGAAGAAGTTTTGATCTTTGCAATCATAAACTTCTTTAGACTCATCGTCTGTTCCTAAATCATCACCATCATCATCAACCTTTTTATCATCCCACTGCTGGGCACAGGTCTCCTCTCATACAGAGCAGGATTGAGCGTAATGACCACGCGTGCTCAATTCGGGTTAGGTAGCAATTTCAGACTTAAAGTCCAGGTTTCCTCAAGATCTTTTCCTTCACCTTGTAATCAGTTATTGGTGTCTAAGATATACCTACTTAGAAAGTACATATAACTTAAAAAAGTTACATTGGTACTTGCCTGACCTGGAATCGAACCCGCACACTCATACTTGAGAGGCTGGTGTTTAACCACTATGCCACCATGACGTCAATATACCTCCTATAGAAAACATTTTACCCTTCTTAAATTTCAGAAATCTTACGAAAATATTTCTGGGAGCAGTTTACGTACTAGGAGTTAGAATATGGAAGGGGGTGCAATTTGGCGCACACCTTCTCATTTAACTTACGATGACCAGCAGTGCAATTCTGTAAACATTTCTGCGTGAAAACTTATCCGAAGTTACCTTGGAGGGAGTTATCATTCCAAGTAATAAATACTAAGTGTTTGACAGCTTCGATATCGCCTTCGCGGAGGTTAGACGGTAGTCGCATCACGGAAAAAATTGAATTTTAGCCAAAATCAGCAGTTAGACTGGTAAAGCGGACCCCAGACTTCAAAGCTGAAAAAGCTTTGGATGCGACTAGGATTAATGCTGTTATGGTGATGATGACCAAGGGTTTGGCAGCTTAATCTGAGATCACTTTACCCTACTTTTCGCCGGTGAAATTATTACAAAATCGTACTGCTATATAACTTTAGTCCATATTCATGAAATTTGTAACCTATAGAAATCTACAAAAAGCAAACAAAATAAAAGTTTTAAATAAACGAGTGTTTGTACACAAGGATGTTAGATTGAAAATATTACCCAACTGAGCGAATTACAAAAAATACGACAGACGTGTCTCTTAGAAAACTTAGATAACCGTAATTTTATTTCGAGATATTTGTTGTGCTTATATTATAAATGAAATAAAAACTACCTCCTATGTAATTGTTTATTTTCCGCACTAAAAACGCTTTTAAAAACTTTGTAATTATAAATTACCGCTTGACCGCAATCCCGCCTGATGGTAAGCAGTGATGCGATGGTTGATGGTAAAGCGCGTTAGTTTGTTAAAAGCTTATTCACTCAAAAACACCGAGTGATGGAAGACGGTAGTTGAGCGAGGTTATGCAATGTTAAACCCAACAACACGACCAACGATGCTGTGCCAGAGGGAGATTGATCTGGAGATCATTCCGTCTTTAATGTGTAATGTCACGGTTAATAAACTAAGGTGAAAACTTCAGCATGAACATAAGTCTTTTATGGAAAAACAAAGAGTAAGACTTACTTCGATATTAGTGTACTTCGATTTACCAAAAAAAAAGTATTGCCTTGTTGGAATAAGGCAATATTGCACCTTGCCCTTTTCAATTAGGGCAATATTGCCCAATGTTCTTTTGAAATAGGGCAATATTCCCCATTACTAGACACTAATACTGGGCACTAGTATAAGTCAACCTATGCAGTCGTCTCTCCGCTTTATTTCAGCACGTGTGTTTAGATTCTGAGTTAGTCTCTTCCACTCTCCACCTGAGTTACACCACCTCTCTTTGATTGCGCTATGACATTAGTTAGGCATTGTTCGAAGGGAAAACTTTGTTAAACTAGGTCTGATGTTCTATTTTTTTTCAAATTGCGAAAAAATCGGTTTTAGTGTTTTGTTTAGTAACTTGTGTACGCATAGAGTAGTTAGATGTTTTTTTTTAAATTAAAATAAAATATCGATCTGTAGGTATCAATCAAGATAATATATCAAGCAACCACGTTATAATATTTGAATTTGGAATCAGATTTTCAATTTTCGTAACCGAATGTAACTTCGAACGAAGCACTTTATTATGAGAATATCCTGAAGTGACCGCATGAAGATATTGTTGTGAAGGAAAAAAACCCTTTTTTACAAAAAAAACAACCGACTTCCAAAAACCACTACAAAGTGAAAAATAACTAATTTCGGAAGTCGGTGTCTTAGGTTTTGTATATTTGTTTTTTGACACCGACTTCCGAAATTAGTTATTTTTCACTTTGTAGTGGTTTTTGGAAGTCGGTTGTTTTTTTGTAAAAAAGGGTTTTATTTTACACTTTTTAGATGTTAAAAGTACTATGTATTCAGTTGCATCCGGTCAGACTGGAAGCTGACGCAAATATAATTGGGAAACGACGTAATTTTGTTTACTTTAATTTTTACCCGTAGGTACCTAAGTATTCCCTCAACTGCCTATGGTCTTCATCATCAAATTTACTGCAGACCATTATTTTAACCCAATGGGTGCAAAGGTCTAATCAATATAAATGAATTAAGTCCAACCACAAAGTAGCTACTCTAAACCGTTGAGGAGTTCCCGGAACTGGCCTTTGTCTTCATCATCAGAGCTCTTATGGCAGTCACAACCCATCTAGGTGTAAAGCTCTTATCTATACAAATTAATTGAGCCCAAACACAAGGTAGCTGCTATGAATTGTTGAGGAGTTCCTTCGACTGTCTCCCGGCTCCATCATCAGATCTACTCCAGACCTTTATTTAATTGTAGTACTTAATGAAAATGCTAAGAAATACACTAGTCGTCCCTGCAATTTTTGAAAGTTCCCCTTGTTTTCTCTGTTCTTCCACCATCAAACCCTGATATCCTTATCATGGGACTACCTTGGGAACGTCTTCTTTCCAACAGAAAAAGAATTATCAAAATTCGTTCATAAACGACGAAGTTATGCGCGAACAAACATAGAAAAAAAAAGAAGCATATATACGGTCGAATTGAGTAACCTCCTCCTTTGTGAAGTCGGTTAAAAAATGGTACCGGATAAGAAGCCGAGGACACCGACAAGTGAAAATCGCTTTCGAACCATTTAATTTTTCTATTTTAACTTCAATCGGGATGGGATTTTTTCAGGTAAACTAGAACAGATTACCTAGAATAAATACTCTTTGTTATATACACCATAGGTATACCTATAGATTACAGAACATAAATATAAAGATTTTACAGAGGGTGAAACAATGGTCGGTCTTATCGCTAAGAGCGATCGTTTACAGACAACCTTAGTATACCATACTAGTTTAAATAAATCTATCTATACATCTTATTTATAAACATTATTTCTCAGCCTCCGTGGCGGCCTCCCCGTGCATTGCAAATATTTTTATAAATGAATATGAATATTTACATTGGTCTGGTCGTGCCTCGGAAAGCACGTAAGTCGTTGGTCCTGGTTGCCATACGAGCATCTAATGACAGTCGGGTTGTTGGAGCCTATAAAAGTTCAACAATTGGTCTAACTGCAATGTTTCGATATCGCCTTCGGGTTGTGGAGGTCAGACGGCAGCCGCTTTACAGAAAATATCTAAGTTTAGCCAAAATCAGCAGTTACACTGGTAAAGGGGACCCCAGACTCCAAAGCTGAAAAAGCTTCGGATGCGACCGAGATGAAGATGATGATGATATTGATTTCATTCATAAACATCATACAAAAGTCAATAAAATATAATGATATGCTTAACGTGGACAGAGTTTGAGCACGCTTTACGGACACGGGCAAGTCATTCCATAGCCGAACTGCTTGTACAGGTAAAGGATTTATCATATAATCTAGTGGAATGCATCGGCATCTCTAATATCATGTTTTCCGATGACCTCAGATACGCTATCATCGTCATTGCTGATAGGATGTTATTTTGTCATAGCCCACTGGAAGAACACTAAGTGCAGCTGGGATTATTAACAAATAAAATTATTGTGTTAAAAACATTTTTACAAAAAGGAATCATTCGTTGTTTAAAAAACAAGTTATGGAACAGCGAAGACTTAAATTGACTTGTCCGCTCTGTTACCAACCCTAAAATTCCGTCTCAAAAAATTCAAACTAAACGCCAAGACATTATTCCGTGCGTTAGTTTTAGGGTTGTAACGGAGGCTTGTTAGCGGAGGCGGAGGCGGATGCGGAGGCGACGAATCTCACCTCCGCGGACGCGTAGGTTAACGGAGGCGGAGGCGGAGGTGAAAGTACATATAGAAAAAAATGAAATTTATGGTTATTTAAAACAATTTTTTTATTTTAAATACGTACATTAATAGTAGTATACTTGGTAAAAAAATATTACCTTCTTGTATTGAAAATTAAGGAAAAACAAATTGTGTTTGCCGCATTCCCGTCTCGCACTAGTTGTTTCTTGACCATTTCGCGCTCAAACGCGGCCGGACGGTTGTCGAGCGTCGCAGCTTGCGCATTATTTATTTTATAAATACGTAAATAAACCTCCGTTATAACTCCGCTAAAAATTGTGCGGAGGCGGAGGCGGAAGCGAAGATACGATTTCTTGCGGAACTTCCGCAGTAACGGAAGCGGAGGCGAAGCTCCGTTACAACCCTAGTTAGTTTACCGTAAGCGGGCCCGGCCGCGGGCGATTGCTAGTTAATCAATAATCTGCTTGACCTCTCATATCAAAGAGGCTTCAACTGTAAAAGCTCTAAGTAATGGTATTAGCCGATGTTTGCCAATATATCAACTAGATGCTAGGGTTGCGTTTAGATGGGACATATTAGACGATATTTTGGACTTCATATTTGACAAATTTATTCATTTATTCATATTGCTCTCTCTTTGAGCCGTTTTAACCATAAACCCTAAATGCTTATAATGTTTATAGTGGTACCTACGGACAGCCTACTGAACAGCCTCCATGGCATAGCGGTAGCGAACGTGGCCGCTGCGCAAGTAGGCGCGGGTTTGATCCCCGCGCAGTGCAAATATTTGTATCCATGAATATGAATATTTGCACTGGTTTGGTCGTGCCTCGGAAAGCACGTTAAGCCGTTGGACCCGGTTGCTATACGAACATCTAATGGCAGTCCTTACGGGTTGTTGGAGCCCCCAAAAGTTCAACATTTGGTCTAACTGCAATGCTTCGATATCGCCTTTGGGTTGTGGAGGTCAGACGGCAATCGTTTTGCAGAAAATATCGAAGTTTAGCCAGAATCAGCAGTTAGACTAATAAAGCGGACCCCAGACTCCAAAGCTGAAAAAGCTTCGGATGCGACTGGGATTAATGCTGAGACGATGATGATGAGTGGTACCTACGTTGCCGCATACGATAAACGCATCTTACTGACGTCACACGAATCCTATATCTCACAAGGAGAGTTTACTGTGCAATTAATCTATACTAATATATAAAGCTGAAGAGTTTCTTTGTTTGTTTTTCGAACGCGCTATTCTCAGGAACTGCTGCTTCGATTTGAAAAAATCTTTTTGCTTCAGATAGCCCATTAATCCAGGAAGGCTTTTGACTATATAACATCACACTGCGACAAATAGGAGCGGAGCATAACCAACTCCACGCGAACGAAGTCGCTGGCGGCCGCTAGTCTATACTAATATATAAACCTGAAGAATTTCTTTGTTTGTTTGTTTGAACGCGCTAATCTCAGGAAGACCTGGTTCGATTTGAAAAAAAATTTTTTGCGTTAGCAAGCCCATTAATCCAGGAAGGCTTTTGGCTACATAACATCACGCTGCGACCAATAGGAGCGGAGCATATACAAAAAAACCTATCGAAATCTACGCGGGTGAAACCGCGCAGCGCAGCTAATACCCATATAACTTCATAACATCAACCGTTGGGCAAGCGCCCGCTAGACACAAGACCTTGCTGGTCGGAGGATCCTCCCTTTTAAATGGAGGATGAGTGAACTTTACACGCTGTTCCTCTTACGTCTAAACGCTAATCGTGTTCAAAACATATTTGTTTTTTGTCAGTCGTTTAAAGATGACTGAGACAGAATCATGTTTTATTTTATGTCCGTCGTTTAAATTATGACACAGTTTAATATGAACAACAGGAGGTTAAGCTACCCGAAACTGTCAAATATTCCCAATCGACCTTGAGCCTTCTCGGTTTAGAAATAAGATTGAATATCTGGACATTTAAGTACTTTAAGAAACAGGTATCAGACCATTAAATATAACATCATTTTTCCCTAGGTCGTCGGTCCACCTTGTCGGCGGCATACCCACGCTGCGTCTTCCGGCGTGTGGTCGACACTCGGAACCCGTTGGCCCCATCGGGCATTGGTCCTAAGGGCTATGTGCCCGGCCCAGTGGGTCCACTGCCACTTTCTTAAGTGTTGCAATTCTTCAGGCTATGTCGGTTACTCCCGTTCTTCTGTGGATCTCCTCATTTCTAATTTGATCACGCAGTGAAACCCTAAGCATACCCCTCTCCACTGCCCTTTTTACCTGCGCTTTTTGCCCCGCTTTTTGCTCAAACTAATTCAACATATGGCTAGAAAGGCGTGAAAGTGCCGAAATAATGACTACCAGAAGTCTGAAAGAAACAGACATGTATCGCATACCCTAAATGAATTGCTTTAGGGGCAGGGAAATGATACACTCGCCGCCCGGTTCATCTTGCTGCCCGGTAAGGACAAGGTTCTCGGTGGTAGGCCATAACATCGGCTGCCGGCAGAAGTTACCACCCACCAGACAAAGTCTTGCCGCCAAGTGATTCGTCGTGTTCCGGTATGATGTCTGGTGAAGCCGTACGGAGGACGGGTCTGAGCAGTTGTGTTGCGATGTGTGGCGGGTACGGTGCGCCAAATGTTGTTGTGTCGGGTGTTTGGTCGTGGAGAGTCTCCAGATCAATCTCCCTCTAGCGCGGCATTGTTTGGTCGTGTTGGTCTTGGGTTTAATATTGCATCACCTCGCTCAACTGCCGTCATCCTTCCTATTCCTTAGTTTTTTTAAGTGAATAGGCTTAATAAACTAGTGCGCTTTACCATCAACGATTGCATCACTGCTTACCTTCAGGCGGGAATGCAGTCAGGCACCAGTTCATAATAATTAAAAAAAAAACCTAATGAACATTTTGCCATACAAACTTTTTTCAATAATTATCTTGAAGACTATAAATGATGATTTTAAAGAGAGATTGATTGCAGTCGAGCACTAGTTTATAATTATTTAAAAAAAAGGCCCGGCTCCATGGCGCATTGTGTTTCACTCCCGCCTCAAAGAGATGTCAGCACATCGTGACGGGGTCCACGAAGACCGATATCTCCTGGGTCAGGGTTGCGGGTTGGTTAAAAAAGAAACCGTGGCCCTGGCGCACAGGCAAGTGAAGGAACACGGGCGGGTTTAAGTCAGTAAAAGTCTGATACGCCCTTCCCCTCCGTCCAGAGCGGGAGAGGTCATTTACCCTATAGAAAAAAGGGCAGAATGATGAAACTTTACTTCGAAAGCTTATAAAATTGAAAGTGAACATAAACAAGAAAGATAATCAATGTCCTGCTTGTTTCATTCATTCATATACTCGAATAGAAATGACTTTCGACACAGTTATGCTATATTAAAGCATGGAAAAAGTCCAACTTGGTTGTTATAAACTCCGCGAATCACGATATTTTTTTGGTTTATGACTCCATCGATCACTTATAAATAACTTAGAAAAGTTACATTGGTACTTGTCTGACCTGGAATCGAACCCGCACACTCATACTTGAGAGGCTGGTGTTTTAACCACTAGGTCACCACGACTATAGATGAGTATGTGCTGTCTTTTTCAAACGATTGAAATTCCACGATTTAAAACCAAGCATCGGTCATATTTTGCAGCCACGTGTCTTAAGTCCGCGTAGTTAATTCAGTTACGAGTTTGAGTATAGTTTAATGGGTTTCCAAGGACTTACCGAGGTTCAGTGGTTTTTTGATGTACACCTTTAGAGATTTTGCTTAGTTTAAAGTGGTTTAACTTCTATTGATATTCCCTTATTCTGTAAGCGTTAATAAATTATAATATTTAGACAACACTTTCTGAAGGAGTTAATTCATCACATCGGTACAAAGGAGATGTTTCAGAAATGTATGGAGCCTGGGCCAGCACATGGTACACTTAATGCTAGGTATAGTTACACTATAGTTAACTGTTTTTAATGTTAGTTTCCTATATTTTGGCTTAGTTGTCATACAGATTCAAATTAACTCGACCAAGGAGTGCAACACAACTACTAATAAATATGGTGGTCAGCAATAAGCGAAATAAGATTTTGACAGTGACGTTTGATTGAGGTGTCATGTATCTAAGGCTAATCTTATGTATATTATCTACCTTCATCATTCTCCTGCCCTTATCCCAATTTATTTGGGGTCGGCGCAACATGTCTTTTTCTTCCATACATCCCTATCAGAAGCCATCTCGGCAGTCACCCCCTTCTTAGCCATATCATCCTTCACACATTCCATCCATCATTTCTTTGGTTTTCCCCTACTCTTATAGCCATCAACATTCATGTATCTAAGGCTATCTTATGTATATTATCTACGATATCACTGCGAAATAAACAAAACATGAATTCCGAACATGCACGGCCCATTAAATAAACACAATCAACTCAAATCAGCACTCGACACGAACACAACGGGAAAATAGAACTGTCAAAGTCGCCAGCAAACGTCAAAACCACTGTCATGGCTACCTTAATAAAGGGTTATCTTACTAGAAAAAGTTTAAAAATAATTATACTTGTATTATTATTCAAATTAATTTAGTAGTAATTTTATGAAAATCTTTTATTTTTTTCCTTTTTATCTATATAGCGTACATAGTGGTGGCCCATAATGAAACATCTCCTTTTATGAGATACTACTAGCTGCGCCACGCGGTTTCACTCGGGTAATGTCGCAATAAAAAGTATCCTATGGGTTATTCCTAGTTATAAACCATCTGTGTGCTAAATTTCATCTAAATCTGTGCAGGTTTTTGCAAGAAACAGTAACAAACATTCATCCATACATTCTTACAAACGTTCGCATTTTTAATATTAGTAGGATATGTCGTAGTGAATATAAATTTATTACCTACTATCTAAGTCAAATCATTTCTTTCAATTAGGTCCGTGAAAGAAACTTTGAACTTCCAAATAAACAAGAAAACAGACCATTTGGGAATAAATGTGCAAGAAATCCCGTAGTTTAAAATGTTTCACTATATAAATTAAGTCGTGGTGGCCTAGTGGTTGAAACATCAGCCTCTCAAGTATGAGTATGCGGGTTCAATTCCAGTTCTTCTAGTAAAGGGATACTTTGTAAGTATATCTTGGACACCAATTACTGATTCTCTCTGATTCAGTTGATGATGAAGTCTTTGACCAGTGTGTGTTGCCATTGATGACTTACGGAACTGAAACGTGGTCGCTCACAATGGGCCTCATACGAAGGCTCAGAGTCACACAAAGGGCAATGGAAAGAGCTATGCTCGGAGTTTCTCTGCGTGATCGAATCAGAAATGAGGAGATCCGCAGAAGAACAAAAGTCACCGACATAGCTCTGCGAGTCGCTAAACTTAAGTGGCAGTGGGCAGGGCACATTGCTCGTAGAACCGATGACCGATGGGGCAGTAAGGTTCTGGAGTGGCGGCCACGTACTGGAAGACGCAGCGTAGGGAGGCCCCCAACAAGGTGGACCGATGACCTGGTGAAGGTCGCGGGAAGCCGATGGATGCGGGCAGCACAAGACCGGTCAGCGTGGAAAGCCTTGGGGGAGGTCTTTGTCCAGCAGTGGACATCTATAGGCTGAAGAGGAAGAAGAATTACTGATTATAAGGTGAAGGAAAACATATTGTGGAAACCTGGACTGAGTGTGAAATCGCCAACCCGCATTAAGCAAGCGTGGTGATTACGCTCAATCCTTCTCTGTATTAGAGGAGGCCTGTTCCCAGCAGTGGGACGATAAAAAAGTTGATGATGATGATATAAATGAAATTAAATTTTTGTAAATCATATTTCTTCGACAATTTTAAATTTCATGTTTTGAATCGTGGATTGAGTAGTTTAAGTTTAATTTAGTTGTTTTAATTTCTAACTTTTACACTAATTCTAATTCTGATTTAAATTCCATTTTATTTTCATTGTTAATATTAATTTTTCTAAAATTTTTACTTTCATTTTAATTTTGAATGCATCTTTTTTACCATATTGTTGCTAATTTATATGCTATCTCTTTGGAACCTGCCGCCTAATCGGCGAACACATTTTTGGTAAATGATTGCGACTAGTTGGGATCAGTTGGTATCTTTCGGACCGCCCATTGGTCCGTTCGGTCCAAACGATCCCAACTAGTCGCAATCATTTGACAAAAATGTGTTCGCCGATTAGGGGGCTGGTCTGAAAAAACGTTTTTTTAAATTATTCCGTTTATTTTCTACACATATATGTATATTAAAATATTTTTTTTAATATTTCAAAAAAAAAAAAAATACATACAAAACTATTGTATGTACACAAAATTATAAAATTTTAATTATTATAAGTCTTCACACAAGTAGGTAAGTTCATGTAGATATAATAGATACTATCGCGAAACTTACAACTTCATTCATACTTAACCCTCAATTACCACACATTTTATTTCCATCTTTGTCAGTCTCATCAGTGACATTTGTGAAACAATTTGTGGCTTACTCAACCGGTAACTGTCACCACTCAAGCATAATTGTGATGGCGACACCTTACGTGTCACTGAACTGATACCTGTAGCTGTTAAAACAAGCATTGGTATCGATATTCATAGTGCAAGTTAGCTTTTGTTATAGCATTTGTGGACTTAATATTATGGGGCTATATGTATCTACGGTATGGTGCTTCATTTCTTTATTTTGGTTTTGAAGACACTGCGGTTCCTTCTCGGTTTTCGAATTATGATTGGTTCTTACAAAGATACCACAATTATCATGTGGCATTAGTAATTTGTAATATAACGATTACATTCTTATTTACATAATTTTTCAAAGGGACATTACATTTTCCCAGTCTTTTTTTTTCGGGGTGGATATCCTCATAGGATGTCCGCCGCCCTGGGGTGGGCGACGGGGTCTGGCAGACTTTTACTGACTAAAACCACCCCGGTGTCTCTTCTATCACGAGCGCGCGTGGGGCCGCGGGTGTCTAAATTCTTCCACGGCCCCACACCTTCGTGCTGGCCCGATCTGCCGGGCCTCTTCTCCTGCTCGGGGTAGTGGGGTGTTAAACTACCCCGTGCATCGCCTCAGAGGCGCGTGCTGACACTCACCCGCGCCTCCGCCTCGGGGTCTATCGAATAGGGGGCGGGGACTTCCCCATATCCCTCGCCCCTGGACCCATTCATGGGGGGATAAAGAGGGGAGGAAGAGGGATCCTCGGCGCCCGGTGCGTCTTCTGCGGCCCGGGAAGGGAGTTGAGATCTCCCTGTCCCGTTTCGCAGCTTCCTTCTGCGACATCACGTGCTCACAGAAGGACACCACCGCGTCCCACGACTCTGCGCTGCCGACCATCCTTCGCACTACTGCCGGCAGCGTCAGGTCGTCTCCTACTTCATTTGTGAGGACACGGCGCTGCTCCTCCCACGCTACACACTCGGAGAGCGTGTGCTGCGCCGTGTCCTCCCCGCATTGGACGCAGTGGTGGCACCGAGCGTCCGGCTCCCTGCCTAAGCGACGCAGGTACTTGCCGAAGCAGCCGTGCTCCGACAGTACCTGCGTCACCCTGAACGACAGGGAGCCGTGCCTTCTCCCGAGCCAGTCATCGAGTATTGGCCGGATCGCCTTGACGGTAGCGAGGCCGGCGGTAGGGCGCATAAGCCTCTGCCGCCAGTCCGCCACCAGGAGCCAGCTGGAGCTCCTCTCGGCGCAGCTCGATCTGTCGCTGCACCGGACTAGAGTCCCGTGTCCGCTCTTCCTCGCGCCATCGGTACAATGATGCGAGTATTTTCGCCTCTAGGTCCCAGGGCGGGGATCCGGCCAGGACGCAAGCCGCCTCGTAGGAAATCGTGCGATACCCGCGGACGACCTTGACGGCCATCGCCCTCTGCGGCTTGCGCAGATTGGCGAGTGTTCCGGCCGTCAGGTCCATCGCCCACACAGGGGCCCCATACCGGGCCATGGACCGCACAATTCCCACGTACAATCGCCTACAGGCGGCGCTCGGGCCCCCCATGTTGGGAAGCAACGTTGACAGCGCGTCTGCTGCACCCATCAGCTTGGGCGCCATCCGCCGGAAGTGGGGCCCGAATTCCCATCGGCTGTCGAGCACCAATCCCAGATACTTCATGGTGGACTCGACAGCTATCCTGGCCCCACTGACCGCGATATGCGCCCACGAGATGCCGGGGGCCATGGAAAACCATGGCCTCCGATTTGTCAAGGGCCACCTCCAGGCCCAGGCGCCGGATGCGGTTCACCACCTGTGACACCGCAGCCGTGGCTACCAACGTCGCTTCCCTGTGCGAGCTCCCCCGGGCAGTGACAAGCGTGTCGTAACATTTTCCCAGTCTGCACTAACCTAAAAATCATTTCAATTCTTAATTCTAAATGTATTCTTTATGAATGTAGTCACCTGTCCATAAGCGTGCCACCGGTCCACCCCCTTACACTAGTTAGTTTATTCTACACACATTATAATAGAGGTAACAGAATCACTATCGACCAGTGAACATCACTAGCGCTTCCTAATTACATCAACTTGATAGTTATCTCCTCAGCGTGTCCTTCACAACGTAGGAGCAGCATAATTACGGCTAAAAAGCTTTTTAAAATAACTTCTACAGAAGCTTAATTTTCTTAAGAATTTTCATGGTTACTCCTGTAAGGATTCTGGGCTATGAAATAGGAATTTGAAAAAAATCAAGAATTTTAACATAATCACATGTAATTTATTCTTTTTCTCTGTATTTAATTGTTTTATCCCTTTCTACTGTTTATATTTTGTATGTAGGTATGAATTTATTATATATTTTTCCTCTTTTAATTTTTAATTTATTTGTACCTACCATGTTTTGTCTCTGCATCGTAGACTGGTCGAAAATGCCTAAGGCATTAAGTCCGTCATTGTGCAATGTTTGTGTATAAAATTTTAATAAATAAATAAATGTTCCCACTCCTGGGATGCGGCCCTCCTCTTGGTGACAGGAAGTGGGCCGTAATCTACTACGCGGGCCCATACCTTCATTTCATTTTCATTTATTTCATTGCGGGAAGATCGTGACATCTTCCCGCAATGAATGCCTTCGAATTTTTTTCTTTCGATATTTTCCATAACCGTTTTCAGAGCAGTGGTGATAAACTAATTTAGATCAGATGGGGTTCGAACCTACAACCAACCACTTGTAAATCGCGACCGATACCTCTAGGCCACCACTGCTTCCATGCTTTTAACTCAAGATTTAATTTGATAACTTCATATTTTTTTTCACCATATTTCTAAGCCATTTCTGAAGTCTATTAATGACAGAGGTGGTGTTAAAGCATGCAACCATTCATATATCAAGCACATTTAATTTTTCCGGTTCCTTCCCATCCATCCACATTCAATTGTTTATTCACTTGACAACATTAAGTTTGTCGCTCAATATATTTCTAGCCTAGAAATCAAGCCAAAAAAACTTACAAAAAAATCCAATATCTCTCGTCAACAACATCGGTAAAAGCTCATCATGGCGCGCCGGCCGCTTCATCATAAAAATTCTATAAATCGATAATTACCCCTTGAAACCAACAACAAAGTGACCAAGTGAACATCTGTGGAGGCCTCCATCACAACCCAGGGAGTGCAGCCCTGGGAATCCCGTAAGTCCACCCTTTTCTCATTTGTGTGTGCTTGGGGTTCGTGGGGATTCCACCGAATTTCCCACAAGACGCGCCTAAAAAACGCAGTCCAGCTATCGAAGAAATATCAGTATACCATTACCAAACAGGTGGTATGTAGAAGCTGCGTCTCTTCGATGCCCCGCCAGAAGGTTTTTAATCACAACCTCATGTCGCCTCCATGTAAAACAAACAATACGCATATGCCGAAAGATATGTCACTCTGATACGGGCTGTTTGGGGGTTAACTTCGATGTCAATGTGTGCGTGCGTGTATATTAAAACGTTTTGGTATTTTATTTGAAGCTCATATCGAGGTAGTGAAGTATAGAACATTCGGCAACTAATTACCCTATCAATATAGAAAACTAGTGGCCGCCCGCGACTTCGTTCGCGTGGTAACTCCACGCGTTATTTGGACATTTTATTTTAACCCCAAAAGAGTAAATTTTTATCTCCTCTCAAGAGAGAAAAAACATTGTTCATGTGGAGGCACCACATGAGCAATGTTTGTTAATTTCTTTCTTTTCAAAATATCTACCAACAATTAAAGAGATAGTTTCTTGTTAGCTTACCGCTTATTTAAAAAGGACTTGGTTCTTTTTTTTTACCGACTTCAAAAAGGAGGAGGTTACTCAATTCGACCGTATATATGCTTTTTTTATGTTTGTTCGCAGATAACTTCGTCGTTTATGAACTAATTTTGATAATTCTTTTTCTGTTGGAAAGAAGACATTCCCAAGGTGGTCCCATGATAAGGATATCAGGGTTTGATGGTAGAAGACCAGAGAAAACAAGGGGAACTTTCAAAAATTGCAGGGACGTCTAGTGCATTTCTTAGCATTTTCATTAAGTATTTTAAAGCACTACAATTTAATAAAGGTCAGGAGTAGATCTAATGGAGCCGGAAGACAGTCGAAGGAACTCCTCAACAATTCACAGCAGCTACCTTGTGTTTGTGCTTGAATAATTTGTATTGACAAGAACCTTACACCTAGATGAGTGGTGACTGTCATTAGGGAGCTGATGATGATGACAAAGGTCAGTTCAGAGAACTCCTAAACGATTTAAAGTAGCTACCTTGTATTATATCATTTGGACTCAATTCATTTATATTGATGAGACCTTTGCACCCATTGGATTAAAATAATGGTCTGCGGTAAATTTGATGATGAAGACCAAAGACATATAAGGATGCAACTGAATACCTAGTACTTTTAACAACTAAAAAGTGTAAAATAAAAACTTTTTTACAAAAAAACAACCGACTTCCAAAAACCACTACAAAGTGAAAAATAACTAATTTCGGAAGTCGGTGTCAAAAATGAATATACAAAACCAAAGACACCGACTTCCGAAATTAGTAATTTTTCACTTTGTAGTGGTTTTTGGAAGTCGGTTGTTTTTTTGTAAAAAAGTTTTTTCTACATGCACCCGTCATCACAGGCCGTATGTCCCTACTCCTTGCGTGGCAAGAGTCCTTGTTTAGTAAGTTACTTTCCGCCAATTCGTTTTTTTCCACTTACTGGCTTTTTTGTAGCATTGGCTCTCTTTTTGGGCTGCTCTTTTCCCACTTTGTCTTCTTAATTTCTTTTATGACATTATTTCTTTATTTATTATTATATGCTTATTTTACATTGTTAAGACTTTCTTACAGTATAACTTGTCATTACTAATTATACATTTATTTATTTACAAAACTACTAATACTAATTTATCTTGCCGACGGGGTGCCGGTTGTACTGCTCCTTGTTTTATTGCGTTCAATGGCAATCTTAGCAATCTTGAGGCAAAACCGCTCCAGATACGGCCTGGACTGTTTATTCGCCATTAGGTCAGAAATAGTTGTTTCCGTCAAAGTCATTTCTGTGCTTACTTCCACCAGGCCGTATCTGTCGCGGTCATGCCTCGGGCACTCCAGCAACAGATGTTGAAAAAGGACTTGATTATCCACAGACATAGTACGGTTACGTTAACGCGTACTTAGAGGGTCACCCAGCTGATTGCAATTGTCTGTAAACCATAGAGGTCAGGTCAGAAAATAGGTCATTGTGCGCACGCTGGCAATTGAATGACTATCAACACTTAAGTATGCACAATCTCAATCGCGATCACTGCTGACGATACTTTGTGTTGTATGTCAAAGGGGTATGAGTCACTGTCTCTTGCCTGATGTACCACTATCCGCAGGTCTCTACGTTATTTTAGTGCCGCACTAACTTGGCCTATATTTGTACAATTATTCCCATACATCACGGTCAAATGAAGATAAACGATAAATTAGAGAACAGCATATTTTTTTTTATATGTAATTATAAAGCTGCAGTGATGCAATCGTTGATGGTAAAGCGCGCTAGTTTATTAAAAGCCTATTCACTCTAGCCTTGAAGACACTTAAATTGTAGTCCGACGGAAACACCGCCGCTGGAAAATTGTTCCAGTCCCTCGATGTACGCGGTATAAAAGACGAGGCGAAACGCTTTCTTCGGATCGTTGTGGTGTTAACAACGTAAGGGTGGAAACTCGCCGTACGACGGGTCGTCTGATGATGGAACAGAGATGGGGGATTTCAATCATGCAATTCCCTTGTACACTTACCAAAATGCATCCCATAGAACACCGACAGGCTACTCTTCGCTTGTGCTCCAGGCTTTGGAGAATACCCTAAAGTCAAACAATCGAAGATGAATATTACATATTGTGTCCTATCTGTCCAATCTGGCCAAACCAGAACAGAATTCAATCGAGTCAAAAATAGACCGAAACAACTCGCTAAAGAATCGAGACATCGTCTCAGTCTCAGGTAACACGTCATTTATGTACACTCAAAAATAGCTGAATGACGTCACACCTTCAAATCTGACCAACTTGCAGCGGACTAAAGTTGCCGATTCAATTATTTATTGATACCCACTGAATGTTACGTGTGCTACTTTAATCGACGAAGGAATTGCTATCAGATGTAAGAATTTTAATTTGTTTTCTTAGTTGTGTATGAGGCATGTGTTGTTCGTAGTTGTGGAAGTATGAGGAAAAGTTTGTTTTTAAAATTCAGTTATGATTTAAGATATCATAGTTTCTCAACTCATCTCAACGACAGTCAATGTTCAAAACTTGTTCAAAAATGTGTGTTAATTAATTGCATTTTTGATGGATATTGAATACTATTTTTTATTAATATTTTTATAGCGTAAGTGTATAACTTGTAATATGTTAACAATATACCATTGTTAACAATTCTTAAAACTTAGTTACCTATAAAGGCATTGCTATTTAAATGGTTATAATTAAAAATTCATGCTCAATATTACAGATAAACAGCTTACATTATACTATATAATATTTTTTCATAGAATACATATCACATATTAAGCATTAAATTTCAATATTAAACTTTGACCGCACGGTTAGCGCAGTGGTCAAGCTATTGACTTCTGCGCTGCTTGTCGCGGGTTCGATCCCATACAAGATTCGAACATACGAAATTCGAACCCGCGAAAACCAATTTACTTTCCGATATGTACGCAAAAGAAAACCCGTACACAAAGCAAAATTAGTCATCATCAATCTTTTTATCGTCCCACTGCTGGGCACAGGTCTTCTCTCATACAGAGAAGGATTGAGCGGAATCATCACGCTTGCTCAATACGGGTTGGCGATTTCAGACTTCAGAAAGTCCAGATTTCCTTAAGATGTTTTCCTTCACCTTGTAATCAGATCTGACCTGGGATCGAACCCTGACACTTATGCTTGAGAGGCTGGTGTTTTAACCACTAGGGCACCACGACTGTTATCTTCTTCTTCGTTTCGCTCTTGACAGAACGGTCGTGGTCACTGTGACTGAATTCGAGACGCTGATGTCACACGCCGCACTGTCTCTTTCCATGTATCCATGTTGGACGACAGTCTGGAGCATTTATTAACAGGTCCCCCCACTGCCGACTTGATTCGTCGGTCCACCTCATCGGTGACCTTTCACGAGGTCTGTTCCCTTCCACTCTGCCCTGGACGACCAAACGTTCAATGGTGTCATCATTGCGCCTTGATACGTGACCGAAAAATCCGAGTATACGGATATCCGACTGTTATAGCAGATGGTTAATATAAATATATACGGACAAATCACACAGATTGAGCTAGCCCCAAAGTAAGTTCGAGACTTGTGTTAAGGGATACTAACTCAACGATACTATATTTATAATAGATACATATATAGATAAACATCCAAGGCCCAAGCCAATCAGGAAAAGATCGTTTTCCATCATGACCTGGCTGGGGATGGAACCCGGGGCCTCCACGTCGCAGGCAGGCGCGTTGCCGCTGCGTCACGGAGGACGACAAACGTTAATGATAGATTTTCGATTTCTGACAAGGGCAGTGCTGTTCCCCAGTACCAGTAATCGAATCAAACCCACTCTTTTATAAATTACAAACTCTACCACTGTGCAGTCTATCTCCTCAGCATCACTGTGCACGCGTAATCTTTAATTCAACAGGTTATGAGCACGTGCAAGTTTAAACTCAACCCTTCACTGTAGAGCTTTGTGAGCTGGACGATATCTATGCACCTAGGAGTATAATATGTAGGTACGTGCCTATAAACTATGGATCGATTTGAAAAAGAGTTTGACGGTGAATGAGGTAAATATTTTCAGCTAAATTTGATATTTTGTTTTAGCAGTAGTTGTTCAGGGTTTTTGCCACGAGTTGTTCCAAAGAGATACCATGGCCCTGGCGCACAGGCAAGTGAAGGAACACGGGTGTGTTTTAGTCAGTAAAAGTCTGACACGCCCTTCCGCTGCGCCCAAAGCGGTTAAGGTCATTTGATGATTTTCCATCCGGAAAAAGGGTGCTGTATTTTGATTAGCTAGAAATTAGTCAATAAAATAGTCGTGGTGGCCTAGTGGTTAAAACACCAGCCTCTCAAGTATGAGTGCGCGGGTTCGATTCCAAGTCAGGCAAGTACCAATGTAACTTTTCTAAAGTTATATGTACTTTCTAAATATATCTTGGACATCAATGACTGAAGGTGAAGGAAAACAGCTTGAGGAAACCTGGACTTTAAGTCTGAAATCGCCAACCCGCATTGAGCAAGCGTGGTGATTACGCTCAATCCTTCTCTGTATGAGAGGAGACCTGTGCCCAGCAGTGGGACGATAAAAGGTTGTTGATGATGAGTCAATAAAACAGATCTATGTAATTACATTAGTAAAGTACTAAATCGAGCCAAACTGCATTTTTTTAAGGAAATTTTTGTGGACAACAGGTGATCTCATCATCACCATCATTTCAGGCGAAAGACATCCACTGTTGGACATAGGCCTCCCCCAAGGATCTCTACCGGTCTTGCACCTCCCGCATCCAGAGGTTTCCCGCGACCTTCACCAGGTCGGTCCACCTTGTCGGGGCCTACCCACACTACGTCTTCCGGAGCATGGTCGTCGTGCTATGTCGCTATCTAAAAGCAACTGCTTGCAACAACAGTTGCTTCGAAAATAATCTAAGGTTTCTCGACAAATTTCGCTAGATCACTTAGGCACAATAGACAGAGAACAGTAAAACATCTTCATATAAACGAGCCGCTCTCGGTTTGAATGTATGCGTGCGCGCCGAGCGCCGTGTCGGTACGCGATTTCACGCACACGCTGGGATAATATAGGATGGTATAGGATGGCGGCAATACGGGCTGTGCCGCGTGACTGTGAGCACGCGCGTAAATTACATGACCGCTCGCGTTCGTCAATTCTCGCCGGCCACTTACCATAATATTAATTATTACGAGTATCATGACTTCAAAAGGGGAAAAAAAATATTGTAGTGTTTTCGGGTGCCTCAATAATGATTTCGCAAATCCGGACTTATAATTCTTCATACTTCCTACTGAACCAGAAATGTAAGTACAACTTAAATCTTATTAGAAAATGTGATAAATGTATTGTTTGTTTCACAGTTTATTGGCTTTATTAAGAGCGTACCCGAGTCGCATTTTTCCATATAATTGTATTCCCAGATTTACTTCCTGACTACTATGTTTAAAGTTAAGTTTATTTTAAGAAGCCCAGTTTTACTATAAAACAGAGGATTGAGTACGAAATATCGTTTAAGTAAACGTATTTGTCGAGTATAGTGTAATAAGGACAATTTCACAATAATCAATATTGCAAATTACAATTTTTTTTTTTCTATTGTCTTATGTGTTGTTTGATCCAAATATGGCGTCTTAATCATAATATTAAGTTAATAAAATTATAGTAAAATGTGACCGACTAACGCTTAGGGTTGCGTAGAATTTTATTTATAACATTATAACCTTTAATCCCTCCGACGCGCGCGTCGACAACAGCAACGCGAGGTGCTCTTAATAGCGAGTAAGCGAGCGGCGCCTTTGTTGCATTTGAGCTAGCTGTTGCTATCCGATTTTATAAACGAACATTACACAGTACCCATATAAACAATCATTATAATTGTACCTCAGAAACTAATGAGGCTAAAAAGGTTTTGCGGTTTTATTAAAGTAAGGTATCATTTGTTAAATATTCGCTACCCATACATAATCTTAGCTTTACTAATGTCTACTTTTTCATAAGAACTACATATTTATTGTTTACGTTCTCATGTTTTATATCATTTAAGCATTAGTTATTAGCTTGTGAATATTATTGTGTTAGTGTTACATTTAAGTACTCATCACTTACAATCTTCTCTGATAAGAACCAGTTATATCGATTTCCCATATCACACATCACTTAAAATTTATCATTATTTACGAGCTTTAGAATATAATTTAGTGTTACACTTAAGTACTTAGTCTTAAAAATTTTGTCGGTATCAAATTTGTAACTTAATATAATAAATGTTATGTGAATAAAGGCTTTTTATTTTTACTAAATTTATAAATTGGTAAAATATTCAATCATAATATGCTTTTTATTCTATAAATTTAGATCAAAGTGACAACCCTAGGGTTCAACGCAAGAGTAGGCAAATAACTCTGCGGGCGGCCTTAGATAATCTACTGTTCTCTGTCTACTGTGACTTAGGTCAAAAATACAAACGATTAACATACCATAAGAATTTACAGGCAGTTGGTAAACTCTTGCTTCCAGTTAGATTATTAGAAACTATTGTAGGGCCGTCGTTGTATACAACGATATTTTTTGGTTATGCGAAAACTGAATATAGTTTGTTCTGAATAAACACACAATTATTTTTTTTTTCACTTAATTGTTTGTTCACAATTTGTTAAAAATGAGTCACAATAAGCGACACGTCACAATATGCAAAGTCATTATAACCGATTTTGTTAAAAAGAATTATACAACGTCATTTTTTTTCTTAGAAAACCTGAATATAGTTGGTTCAGAATAAGCAACTGAATCGATTCCAAACATTTTTACACCATGTTATATTTTTTCCCAAATACATTTAGAGTATCACGTACTTGCGCTCCGTGCCACAGCTGAGCCAGAGGTCAACGCCCGCGCTCGCCCGCCCGTACGGACCTTTGACCATATTTTTATTGGGACAACCAAGTAGAATAGCAAGCTCATAACTTGGTGGTTATTCATTATGTCTTTTTGAAATTTTGTAAATAGATTATTTACTTAAAAACACTGGACACGTGTTTCGCATAAACAAAAAATATTATAATTTTTTTTTTATCTCCACAACTCTTTTTCTAGGCAACATGACACTACCCAAATCTAATCATCATCATCCCAGCGTTATTCCCAGTCGCATCCGAAGCCTTTTCAGCATTGGAGTCTGGGGTCCGCTTTACCAGTCCAACTGCTGATATGGCTAAATTTCGACATTTTCCGTGAAGCGATTGCCGTCTGACCTCCACAACCCGAAGGCGACATCGAAGCATTGCAGTTAGACCAATTGTTGGACTTTTGAGGGTTCCAACAACCCGTAACGACTGCCACTAGATGTTCGTATGGCAACCGGGACCAACGACTTAACATGCTTTCCGAGGCACGACCAGACCAGTGCAAATATTCATATTCATGCATACAAATACTTGCACTGTGCGGGGATCGAACCCGCGCCACGTTGCGCAGCGGCCGCGTCCGCTACCGCTACGCTACGGAGGCTGTATATATATAATAACTGGCTGTATATGTATAATAGCAATAGCCAAAGGCTATTGCTATTAAGAACCATGGCCAAGGCTATTGCTATCAAGACCAACACGTAATTGGTCTAAGTGTTGGATCCCCGAGTGTAGTATTCAGGCTTCGAGGTCGAGCTAAAAATGAACTAATCTGGTACTAATGTAACTGCGACGTTCCACTCTTCGTTGTTCTACTAAGAGACAGTTTCATTATTGATTTGAAATAGTTATTTTGAGACACCGTTGGTATCGATGGTATGAGTGACTGATGATGTGGCAAGAAAGGGGAGATTATTGAGATGGTGAGTAATAGAAGTATGGAAGAAAAATATACATAAAGGGTGTATCTGACATCGACGCACAAACGAGTACCATGGATCCAGTACATAGTTCTGAATCCCCCAAGGGTGGATTTTTTCGTCGGCTTTTTCCTGATTTTTTTTAAATATGCAATTTTGTGTGCAGTTTAGACCGTTCATAATTGCTATCCTTTTATAACCCAATAAAATTTTAAGATAAAAATTAATTACTTCGCTAATTACAAAAAAAAGAAAAAAAAGCGCAATGTGAACAAAACTCGTAAAACTATCCTATCAGCTGATTTAATAGAGTTCACATCAGGGATCAACGTCATACCTACAAACACGCACGGCGGCACGCTTGCAATGTTCAAACTGTGATTTCTGTAACCGCTCATTAATGACATAAATGCCCATCCCAAAAACATTGTTGTAAGGGTATAAGAATGATGTTGAAGTACCTATTTGTTAAGTAAAAGGAACACTGTTCTGTTCTCGGCTCCTGGCTACTTTGGATTCAGTGGAGGGGTGTGCGAAGAGGCTAATTGGCGACCCAGACTTAGCTTAAAACGGTCTCCAAAGCCTGGAGCACAAGCAAAGAGTAGCCAGCCTGTCAGTGTTCTATAGCATGCATTTGGAAAGTGTGCGAGGGAATTGTATGATTTAATACCCCCTTCGCCGTTCCATCATCGACCCGACGTACGGCGAGTTCCCACCCTTACATTGTTGACACCACTACGATCCGGACGAAGCATTTCGCTTCATGGGGACTGGAACATCATCATCATCATCCCAGCGTTAATCCCAGTCGCATCCGAAGCCTTATTAGCTTTGGAGTCTGGGGTCCGCTTTGCCAGTCTAACTGCTGATATGGCTAAACTTCGACATTTTCCGTGAAGCGACTGCCGTCTGACCTCCACAACCCGAAGGCGACGTCGAAGCATTGCAGTTAGACCAATTATTGAGGGACTGGAACAATTTACTACAATTTAAGTGTCTTCTCGTAGCGCGCTTTACCATTAACGCTGCACTGCAACTTTATAATTAATAACATGTAAAAAATATGCTGTTCTCGAATTTATCGTTTATCTTCATTTGACCGTGATGTATCTGTTGTGAATATTTGTACGAATATAGGCCGAGTCAGTGCGGCACTAACATTACGTAGAGACCTGCCGATAGTGGTACATCAGGCAAGAGACAGTGACTCATACCCCTTTGACATACAACACAAAGTATCCTCAGCAGTGATCGCGATTGAGATTGTGCATACTTAAGTGTTGATAGTCATTCAATAGTCAGCGTGCGCACAATGACCTATTTTCTGACCAGACCTCTATGGTTTACAGACAATGGCAATCAGCTGGGTGACCCTCTAAGTACGCGTAAACGTTTATTATACTATGGTCCGTATTACAGAACGTCACTCAAGCATTGATCTCTGCTTAAGCATTACTTAAAACTAGTTTCAACCAATCAAAAGGCTTGAAACGAGACTTAAGTAGAGCTTGAGTTTGAGTGACGTTCTGTAATACGCACCTAAGTCTGTGGATAACCAAGTCCTTTGTAAATACGTGGTAAGCTAACAAGAAACTATCTTTTTAGTTGTTGGCAGTTATTTAAAAAAAAAAAGAAAGAAAAGACATTGCTCATGTGGAGCCATGAGGAACATGGAGTAAAGTTCACTCATCCTTTATAGAAAAGAGAGGATCCTCCGACCAGACGGGTGTTATGTCTGGCGGGCACTTGCCCAACAGATGTTGAGAAGTTGTGTGTATGCTAATTGCACGGTAAACTTTGATTGCGAGTTGTAGAATTCGGGTGACGTCAGTAAATATTTATTTATTTATTTATCCATTTATTTCAGGTTGAGGCCCCTAAAACCATATAAAATACTATATTAACATAAAAACTTAAAATACTATAAATAACTAAACCTAATGTACACGAAGTGTCGGCGTCGTGTTTCGCAGACTGGTGTCGTAGCTGGCCACGAAACCGGTGGTACACAACACCTTTCGGCCCGAACTTTTCTTTGAGGAACTTCTCGAGATGATGTGTCGGAACACGCATCACGAACGACTTGAAATTCGTGCTGTAACGCGGCTGCAACCTCTCGCCCCTCAAAGTCCAGTTGGTCTTGACGCGCCACGATCTCCTCAAGCTTCGTAGAGTGGTGCAGTCTGGACACATAGAGCAGCGTCGTCGGTACTGCTGGATGCAGCAGCATGTTAGATCCTGTCCGAGCTGTACCCCGCTGTATTCTGACAAGGGGGCTTCTTCTTCGTCTTCACTGCCTTAATGAAACCATCCTCGTCGCACGTGTCCTTTACTGGACCCTAACTTTTCAGAACCTACTTGGGTTTCACGCGTGGTTCGCATGTGGCGCTTTGTAGATACCGTTACACTCATGATGCCTAATTCTGCTATCAACAAATTGTAAACTTTTAGTTGCATAGCATGTTGGGACAAACACCTTCTCTCAGTATGAGGGAGTGGTCCGTCACGCTTTCTTTTGTAAAAATTATTTCATCACTGCTCTCAACACGGTGAAGGAAACATCACCATGGAAGGTACCATCACGCACTGGGCCCGCGTTAGGGATCACAGCCCACTGCCTCTCAAAGAGTATCGACTATAAGCAGTGGATTGTATATATACCTAAAGTAAAGTCCCTGGGGTATAAGCAAGTGAAGGATCACGCATGGGTTCTAGTCAGTAAAAGTCTGACACGCCCTTTTGCTCCGCCCAGAGCGAGAGAGGTAATTTGTTGATTTCCCATATACAATTAATCAAAATCAAAATAAAAAAAGCTATAATAGATACCTACATATATAGATTAACATCCAAGACCCAGGCCAATCAGGAAAAGATCGTTTTCCATCATGACCTGGCCGGGGATCGAACCCGGGGCCCCCGTCGCAAGCAAGCGTGTTGACTGCCGCGCCACTGAAGACGACAATAAGTTGCTTATGAATGTATGGACAAGGTAACCGTATGTATTATTGCGTACTTCATGTAGGATAATCAGTTCACCCCATTTAAATAAATCCTACGAATACTAAAAGAAATATTCAATTTCAATTTTAAAGAAATTAAGTCAACGATAAGCATAACCAAATCATAAAGAAAAACGCGGGAACATGAAAAAAATGGCGACCGCCGACCAAAAAACTTGTAGAATGGGGTAACGAGACATGAATAAATTATGAGAGACGGTCCAAAGAGAAAAATCTTTTAAACAACTTCTGAACAAAAACTTTTTTATTCTATCCTAGTGTTTACAATGCGTAATTATTATTTTAAAATTTGTAACTTAATAAAAATCGTCCATGGATTTGCATAAATGGAGAAAGGAGAGTTTTTTTTTTTTGGTTCAGTTGTACTTCAGTGTAGGCGATTTGAATCTTTTATTTTATTACAAGACATCACCATCTCAGCGTTAATCCCAGTCGCATCCGAAGCTTTTTTTCAGCTTTGGAGTCTGGGGTCCGCTTTATCTACTTATCGACTAATTATTAGATTTTGGCTAAACTTTGATATTTTCCGTGAAGCGACTGCCGTCTGACCTCCACAACCCGAAGGCGACATCAAAGCATTGCAGTTAGACAAATTGTTGGACTTTTGAGGCCTCCAACAACCCGTAACGGTTGCCATTAGATGTTAGAATTATAACCGGAACCAACAGCTTAACGTGCTTTCCGAGGCACGACCAGATCAGTGCACAACCGGGCCTCCTTGCGTAATGGCCGCGTTCGCTACCACTAGGCCTGGAGGTTGTCATTTTAACACAAGTATAGTGAGTAATGATGGATGATACTGTTTCACGAAAGCTCAATAACTTTTTTATCGTTTAGTAAAAAAAAACGCATTCTAGATACACCTTTTTCTTGGAAAAAATATCCCGTTCGCAAATACGCTCTATACGTGGAATTACAGGTATCTAACAGCCCACTAACATACTGAAATAAACTAGATTTTTATTGACCCTTGGGACTTTCCAGTACCCTAATAGCGTAACACACTATTATTATCAAATTGAATCATTTATCCAGACTAATATTACAAATGCGAAAGTAACTCTGTCTGTCTGTCTGTTACGCTTTCCCGCTTAAACCTCTCAACCGATTTTAATGAAATTTGGCACAGACAATCTTTAGACCCTGAGTTCAATAATGTGAGTTAATTAGAGTTTATCTACTATTCTTCAGTATATTTTGATCTCGAGTTGAGATATGTCATACAACGGACGGTTTTTGATTTTGATTTCGATTGATTGGAATACGGTTATATCGCGCTTTATAGATAAAAAAAAGTAGCCTATGTCCTTTACATAGGCTACTTTTTTTCTATCTTTTATTGAAAAAAAAAATTGATATTCCCGAGGGAAATCTAAAAAGCGCGATATAACCGAATTCCACGCGGGCGAAGCCACGGGTGGAAAGCTAGTAGTTCATAAGTTTAAAGCCACTCAGCGAGCTATGGAGTGGGCTATGTTGGGCGTGTCTCTAAAACACCACAACAGAAGACTAAAGTCACCGACATAGCTGAGAGGATTAGCAAGCTGAAGTGGCAATGGGCTGGTCACATATGCCGCAGGACCGACAACCGTTGGGGTAAACGAGTCTTCGAGTGGAGACCGCGTCTCGGCAAACGTAGCGTCCATCGTCGTCGTTCCGTCTCGCCCAAGGGCGTCCCACGCTACGTTTGCCGAGACGCGGTACGGTAATAAAAAATGAGTATTCTAATATCATCATTTCAGCTGAAAGAAGTTCATTGCTGGACATATGCCTCCCCCAAGGATCTCCACGACGATCGGTCCTGCTCCTCCCGCATTCAGCGGTTTCCCGCGACCTTCACCAGGTCGTCAGTTGACCTTGTCGGGATGACCCACGCTGCGCCTTTCTTATTCTAACATGTATGTACAGAAAACTACGTATATTATGTATAAAACCTATTTATTTATTTATACTTCTTGCACACAATTGCATACAAAGATGTGCTCAATGCAATGATAATATCGAAAAATCGAATTGGTAAAACCTCACAAAAACCTAAACGAAATGATTCATTTATATCTATACAGTGAAAGCTAAAAAAAAAACAATGTACACATCCACCTACAGAGTAAGCAGCTAAACGGATTTGGACAAATCGGAAAAGACAAATCGAACTAGGCTTTTCCATTGCAAACTCGCAGGCGGGTCAAAAGTTTTGAAATACGAGCGGAGATAGCAAAACTAAATGAAGTTTTATTAAATGAAGAAGTTCTAGAACCATTTCAATTGTCAAAGCCATCAGTAATATTACTTGTGAGTTCGAAGGTGTGTCAAGAGACACATTCTTAGAAATAAATTATTTAAAGTTCTCGGCTAAGACAAACCACGTGGTACTTAAAAGAACTATATTAATAAGAAAACTTTTGAAGCCCGCATATATTGTCAAAGCATGCTTATTTCCTACTCATGCTAATATAATAATCACTTGATTATTTATTTTTTTTTATAGTAAGAAAGAAGGAAGAAAATACGTTTATTTGCGGTAAACATGACGCTAACTAAAGCTTAAAAACAAACAAAAATAAAAAGAATATTGAGGGAACATGCGTCACATTCACGCAAAACGGCTGTCGCTCAGCATTATGCTGCGACCCTAAACAGAACCCCCGGTGCAGCAAGCAATCACAACTGACACCGAACCTATCTAAACTTTACAGCACCATCACTATCTCACCTCTTAGACAAACACTCCATAACAATGGTATCCACCATTAACAATCAATAAAAAAGTACGAAACCTTTGTTCTTACTCAATACAATTCACTCTTTACCGTCTCACTCTCATATTTTCAAAGTTTGACATCAGGTCATAATCTTGCTTTCTTGTCCACTGGCGCTTCTACCACCATTGCATTACATACCTAGCATAACCTATAGCTCAGTCACTGTCCTCTAAGATACAGGCATCACAACTCTTTGAAAATTAATAGGTAGTTATAGTCGATACTTAGTTTTACTTACGGTAATACCAGGTTCTTTTTCTTGATTCTCCTAAATTCGAAGACACGTTAATGTGTGATCAATGGCAGACATTCGGTTAAACATCTCCGTTCAACCCCCAAAGGGCTGAGGTAGTAGAGTAAGATCCCAGAGCGATCAGACGTAACTTATTTTCACATGGATGAAACCTTAGGTTCGTAGTAGTGCCTCATGTACTTAGAATACCTGTGTGTTTGTGGAACTTGCCGAGTGACACCTGGGCAGGTACCAGGTGAGAAAGGTAACTAAAAATTAGAGTTATTTTACTTAAATTCTGATGGCTGATATTTATATATATTATGTAGAATATTATACTAAACTAGTATCATAAAGTGTCAGACACTTTTCATGGACCAAAACTTTTGTCAGACGCTTTAAAGCTCCATAAAAAATAAATGAACTTTACTTATTTTCACATGTCTGACTTTTACATATGTTATTGAGGTAACTACTACAAAGTTATATTTCATCAGTCAGACAAATTTGACTGACCAAACATCCCTTAAGACAAAAATTATTCGACTGGGAGTGCGAGCGCGTAAGCACTATGCATGCATTGAACAGCGAGTGAGATGTCCATAGCAACTCGGTTCCCCTTCTTAAACTTACCATCTGCTCCACTCTACTGTATGTGCCTAGTACGTGTCACGTAGTATAGAGTTTAGATCCGTAAAGAGCACATGTTTTTTTTTTGTTTATGCCGTGTATTTTTTTACCAGGGTTCGAAGGATATATATCAATTGATATATATATATCATGATATATATCCGATATATATCTAATATACAGTATGTTAAATAACAGAGGGCGTTCCCTTAAACTCGTTAATATATATCATTAATAGATTAAAATAAAAATATCAGCATAGAAAAATAAGCATAAAATAATCCGAATAAAAAGAAATTATAATTGAAAATAAATTTGAAACCTCCTGTTTTAAATCAAAATAGTAGCGCGGAATAGTATCTACCTAACGTTGCATTGCCCAACACACATCAATCAATTAGATCTTAGATCGCCGCCGCATACGCGGCTCGTCATTCATAAATAAATTGCGACGTTGCCGTCTTTCATGTTCGCGTGTACAGTGTGTTTCTTTTACATGTCAATTTAAAATTTTTACTGAATATTTTCATATTGAAAAAAATTTAAAACATTTTGTTTTCGAATGGAAATATTTTTTTAGCATGTATGTATGCTATACTATTTCGGGTTAACGGGAACGCCCTCTGTTAGTGAACATACTGTATATCAAACCATTTTTTGTGATATATATCAAAATTTATAGTATGTTGCATCTAAGTGCTTTTACCGACGCGCTGCTGGCATATTCTATAGGGTTCTGCAATCAATAGTAATAGTGTAATGTAAAAGAGCCAAAATAATTTTCAATTCTATCATCTGCAAACATCCCTACTCCTTAAAAGTGAAGTGTAGTGTTTATCCTTTAGGAATGTCAACAGACGATTTGACAGTTCTAGCTGACTAGAAAAAGACTAATTTGTTATTTGATTATAACTCGACTAAGTACAAATATTAGGATTTTTAAGATATTTTAATTTTGTTTCCCTAATATTTATAGACTTTGTTTTCTCAGAAAAAGATAGTTATTTTTAGTTGATTTTTGTGAACTATAAGATTTTATGTTTATTTTGTTAAATAAAAACTAAAAATATGTTGTTTTTATATTGTAATAAATTCATAATAATAAACTGTCATGTACATGTGGCAATCGTATAGGTAGTAATAAGATAATAAAATGGCAGTCATAAGAAATGGATATAAATATCGGATATATATCCGATTTTGGATATATATCGGATATATACCTATATATATCATAAATATCCGATATTTTGATATTTATTATAAATATCGGATATTTTCGAACCCTGTTTTTTACTGATATTAAGTAATTTGTGATAGTGAAAAAACCATGGAAGACGGAAAATTTAAGTGTGTATGTACATATGTAAAAGTCAGACATGTGAAAATAAGTAAAGTTCATTTATTTTTTATGGAGCTTTAAAGCGTCTGACAAAAGTTTTGGTCCATGAAAAGTGTCTGACACTTTATGATACTAGTTTAGTATAATATTATACATAATATATATAAATATCAGCCATCAGAATTTAAGTAAAATAACTCTAATTTTTAGTTACCTTTCGCACCTGGTACCTGCCCAGGTGTCACTCGGCAAGTTCCACAAACACACAGGTATTCTAAGTACATGAGGCACTACTACGAACCTAAGGTTTCATCCATGTGAAAATAAGTAACGTCTGATCGCTCTGGGATCTTGGACTATAGTGACTGTGGTTCATACCTACATATTATGCAATACTATATAGCGTGCTGGGTGGCAGTGGCAAGAGCATCGTCGCAAACACCATGCATTCAGAACATGAATTAATTACAAACCTCCTAGAATGGAAATGCTATATTCGTTTTTAAGAGAAAAACAAAATGCTGCTTTATCGAAAACGTGGTCAAAATGTACGGATTTTTTTTAACTGTCTGCTTTGGTGGTTTCAGATACCTATATGCAACAGGAAGCTCGTGGGTATTCCTGCTATCCTGTATAGAACTCGCATAGATACCTTGGTACAAGAAGTGACACCGCATTGAAGACTATCCGACGGCCCGACGTAGCAGCGGCGTAGTAGACGTTGCTTAGCAAGGACGTAGTAGATGCTGTGTAGCAGTGAAGAAGTAATCGTTGCGTAGCAAGGGCGTAGCAATCGCTGCGCAGCAAAGACGTAGTAGACGCTGCGTAGCCGTAGTGTAGTAGTCGCTGCGTAGCAAGGATATAGTAGATGCTGCGTAGCAGTGGCCTAGTAGTCGCTGCGTAACAAGGACGTAATTACATTGCGTAGTAGATGCTGCGCAAGAAGGGCTTAGTTTGTGCCGAGTAGCGGTAGCGTAGTAGTCTCTGCGTAGCAAGAACGTAGTAATCATTGCGTAGTAGATGCTGCGCAAGAAGGGCTTAGTTTATGCTGAGTAGCAGTAGCGTAGTAGTCGCTGCGTAGCAAGGACGTAGTAGATGTATTGTGTCGGCACTACTCACACGCTGCGTGTCCTAATGACAATAATACATTATTATAATACGCTGGATTTTTTTCTGTGTAATTGCATTTCTGCGTACCCCATTTCTACTGGCGTCATGACATGTTCTATTATTTCAAATCAATTTTAAATGCCATATACAAAACAACAGCATTACAACAATAATCTAAACAAAAAACAGCAAACGATCACCAAAAACTTGAACGATCCATCAAAATAAATAAATTGGCGAATCTTCAGTTAAGCAAAATAATACCTACTTTTAAACGCAACGGGCATCAGATAAACTTGATTAATCTACCAAGAAAGTTTACGTTCTTATTATAATAAACTAATTAATGATGGAAGCGAACAATTCATTATCGAAGCAAAACTGCCTTCCAAACAATAATGATAATGAGTATAATTAATTATGGAAAGTTGGTTCAAGACGTACGTACCTACTGAGGGGTTGGTGGGTGGTGAAGGAATTACGTAGCGACGGGGATTTGGATAAGGTAATTCGTTTTTTTTTTTTTGATGGATTCGTATATAATAATTAGCGTTAATCTGTCAAAAGACAGTGCATAACCTAATGTTACAATAAAAGATGATTATGTTAAAAATATCGTTTCAAACAACTTGTTAAATATTAATGTACGGACAGGTCATATCGTAAACATTGCCGTGATGAGGTCTCTAGGGAAAATATTAACTAATACAGGCATGTCTTTTAATTTTATGAAATAAACTTCCTTGCGTTGAAAACCGGATAACTAAATTCCAGGGTAATTAATCCTTGTTACAAATTAATTCAGCTTTAAATACGAGTACAGTATAGATATCCCTACTGAGCATATTTAACACTAAAACAACATATTTAAACTAGTTGATGACAAGAAAAGATCCAAATCAAATGGACGTGTCAATAAAATACATATATTAACTAGAAATTATTAAAAAATACAGCGTCGTATACTATTAACAGAAAATACAGCGTCGAAAAAAGCCTCCGTATCGCTGTCGACTGGTACTCACTATTACACCCAAGAGACTGGCAGCAAAGCCACGTTCTATGGCAATTCTAAGCCTCTGGCCAAGGTAACTGAATGTACGTTCATCACCGCTTTCCAAGCACTAGTTTAAAACATTAAAAAAGTTATCTCATATTATGCTATAGATAAATACTTAAAGCGTAATATGAGATTTTATTAAAGGTTATTACTATAAGTCCAAAATTTTGTTTTTAACTTATAGTAATAGATAATTTTAACTTATAGACTATAAAACCCACCCGTGTTTCTTGCTTCCGTCTTCTTACTTGCCTGTGTGACGGCTAAGGTCACGGCTTCCTTTTTAACCAACCTGCAACCATGACCCAGGAGGCATCGGTCTTCGTGGACCCCGTCACTATATGCTGACATCTCTGTGAGGCGCGCGTGAAACACAACGCGCCGTCGACTCGGGCCTGGGTTAGGTTAGACCTGTCAAATTAGTCCGCTTCTTACATAAATTGACTTCTTTTTGGTCGTCAACGCGCCTAAACTTTCTATGGAGTATCTTTATTTCACAGGATTAAAATAAAATGTTATCTTCTATCCTTTACTTTATGAAATTAAAGGAAAAAGTTGCACTTAACTTAAAATTAGTTTAGGTTTTCAACAGGAGAACTGGCGTCAATATCTAAATCATTTAGATAAATATGAACATTTACATACAGTGGTAGGCCATAACATCGGCTGCCGGCAGAAGTTACCACCCACCAGACGAAGCCTTGCCGCCAAGCGATTCGTCGTGTTCCGGCATGATGTCTGGTGAAGCCGTACGGAGGACGGGTCTGAGCAGTTGTGCCGGATAAGATGCGTCAAATGTTTTTGTGTCGGGAGTTTGGTCGTGGGGATCTCCCTCTGGCGCAGCACTTTTGGTCGTATTATTGGGTTTAGCTTTGCATCACCTCGCTCAACTGCTGCAAAATAAACTAGCCAGCTTTACCATCAACGATTGCATCAATGTTTACCATCATGCAGGATATTTCCTGGGTAAAAAAAAATAATTCGATTTAGTCCGTCATTCAGATTATAGAAAAATATTGGATACGTACCTATATTTTGTTTTATCAAATCAATAAAAATTAAATATAAAAGGCATCAAAGATCAGCAGTCTGGTCTAACTGCAATCCTTCGACGTCGCCTTCGGGTTGTGGAGGTCAGACGGCAGTCGCTTCACGGAAAATGTCGAAGTTTAGCCATATCAGCAGTTGGACTGGTAAAGCGGACCCCAGACTCCAAAGCTGAAGAGGCTTCGGATACGACTGGGATTAACGCTGTGATGATGATGATGATCAAAGATCAGGAGTTGTGGTTGGTGACGTTACCGGCCGCTAAAAAGTGTAGCGTGCAGTGACGTCACACGATTTTTCAACGCGCTGTGTCGTCTTCATTTTTTGTTTATATGAAAAAAGAAAAATACGTACCTATCTAACTTTGGAAATCTGACTGACGGACTAATTAGTTTTTTAGTCAAGCACTAGTTTTTAATTATTAAAAAAAAACACAATTCAAAATGCCGCATCAACGTTGAGAGTTCCCTCCACACCTCCACGAGCACAGAGGGTGTAAGACGGTAGGTCAACCCGTTGTCGCGCTGATGGCTCTAATCATTATTACTTATAATTAAAATTTGGATCGAAGTATCTATTGTTCTTCATAGACGTTCCTCTTTGTTGTAGTTCGAGTGTGGTTCGGCGTTGTTCAATTGTTTTTGTTTGTGGAACTTTTTGGGGGTGGTGAAGTAGATGCGTGAGATTTACTGACTGTTTATTCTGGTAAAAGGAGATGTTTCATTTTGGACCACCACTATGTACAGTATATAAAAAAAAGGAAAAAAAAATAGATTTGCATAAAAATACTACTAAATTAATTTGAATAAAAATACAAGTATATAATAATTAATTATTTGAAACGTTTTTTTTTGTGAGATAACCCTTTTGAAAGGTAACCATGACAGTGGTTATGACGTTTGATTGAAGACTTTGACAGTAATGACAGTTCTTTAATGCCGTTGTGTTCGTGGCGAGTGTTGATTTGAGTTGATTCTGTTTCGGAGCTTTTAGTGATTGTTTTTGTTTTAGAAAATATAGATACGACAGCCTTAGATACTGATACGTCAATCAAATGCCACTGTCAAATTCTTATTTCGCTTATGCTGACCACCATATTAATCAGTAGTTGTGTTGCACTCTTTGGCCGAGTTAAATTGAATCTACATAAAAACTAAACCAAGATATTGTAAATTAACATAAAAAAGCAGTTAACTATAATGTATACTTATGTGGAGGTATGAGGAGCAGCGTGTAAAGCTCACTCATCCTCCATAGAAAAGGGAGGTCCTCCGACCAGACTAGTTGTCTGGCGGGCCACATGCCCGCCGGTTGATGTCGCGAGCTTGTATACAGGGTGTATCTGACATCGTAACGCAAACTTCGCGAAAAGGCTAGACCGCATGCCACTAATAAAATTATGATAGTCATTTATGTCGTTAATGAACGGTTACACAATACACACTGTTTAAAAAAAAGTGTCGGCTTGGCTTTTGAACGTTGCAAGCGTGCCGCCGTGCGGGTTTGTAGGTGTGACGTTGATCCCTGATGTGAACTCTATTAAATCAGCTGATAAGATAGTTTTTCGGGTTTTGTTTTCATTGCGCTTTTTTATGTAATTAGCGAATTATTTAATTTTTACTTTAAAATATTATTGGGTTATAAAAGTATAGCAATTGTGAACGGTCTGAAGTGAAAAAAAAAACTACATATATTTTTTTTAAATCATGAAAAAGCTGACGAAAAATTCCACCACTGGGGGGCTCAGAATCATGTACTGAATCCATGGTACTCGTTTGTGCGTCGATGTCAGATACACCCGTTATATGCTAGTTGCACGGTAAACTCTGATTGCGAGATGTAGAATTCGTGTGACGTCAATCAGGCGTTATTCGCATGTTGCGTAGTAGGCACCGCTACACTAATATTTACATTAAGTGTACTTAGTGCTGGCCAAGGCTCCATACATTTCTGAAACATCTCCTTTTACTTTGAAGGTATATGTGGGTAGGTAGTGATGTATCAATAGAGTCAATTCCTAGCATCAGTGGGTATGATGCCTCATTGTGATCTCACATAACCTAGCTTTTCAACAATATGATCCTATTAAATGCGCCCCGCGGTTTTATGCGCGTAAGTTTCGATCCCGAGGGAATATCGGAAAAAAAATTTGTGAATTCTGGTCATAGAATAACTTTGCGCCAATTAAAATTTCATCCAAATCCGTTCAATAGTTTAGGCGTGAAAGCGGAACAAACAAAAACTATACGTCAGGAGCGGACTAATAGGATAGTTGACTAAAAAAACCTAATTAGTCTGTCAGATTTCCAAAAAAACTAGACACGTATTTTTTCTTTTCACTATCATTATATATTATAAAACAAAGTCACTTTCTTTTTCCCTATGTCCCTTTGTATAATTAAATCTTTAAAACTACGCAACGGATTTTGATGCGGTTTATTTTTAATAGATAGTGATTAATGAAGAAGGTTTATATGTATAATAACATCCATTAAATAGTGGAGAAGTACTATTATTTTTGAGGTTTCTAATGCGATGTCGTAAATATTTCTTTTTTTCCGCGTTTGCAGTGAAACGCTGGCTGAAACCCTATGTATGAGATTTATCAAAAAAAGTACTAAATATTTTTTTAATTTGACCGTGTATTTCACTTATTCCATTTTTTTATCATTTTACTCAAGTTTAACAACTATACTTATCTCATTATGTATTTAGACCGTATTAATAATACTCGTACCTATATGTTAGAGAAATCTCATTAGTCCACACAGCGATAACTTTATCAAGGGTAACGCATTTCCATTAGAAATCGTAACAGCAAAACCAGATACAGGTCGCAGGCCCACTGCGCATAAGTTGTAGCTACTCATTACGTGCTAGTGTGTTCTTTATGAGTTCAATAATGTGAGTTAATTAGAGTTTATCTACTATTCTGCGGTATATTTTGACCTCAAGTTGAGATATGCCATACAACCGGCGATTTTTTTGATTTTTTTACTTCTTTCTTTACAACTTTCTGCCCGCGGCTTTGCCCGTGTGGAGCTCGGTTATATCGCGCTTTTTAGATTTCCCTCGGGAACGTCAATATTTTCCGGGATAAAAAGTACCCTACTATTTAATTTGGACTTCTAACTTTACGTCTGCAAAATTTCAAAGCAATCGGTTCAGTAGTTACGGCGTGAAAGCGGAACAAACTAACTCACTTTCCTATCCATCCATACTAATATTATAAATGTGAAAGTAACTCTGTCTGTCGGTCTGTCTGTCTGTCTGTCTGTTACGCTTTCCCGCTTAAACCTCTCAACCGATTCTGATGAAATTTGGCACAGACAATCTTTAGACCCTGAGAAAGAAAATAGGCTACCTTTTATTGAAAAAATTGATATTCCCGAGGGAAATCTAAAAAGCGCGGTATAACCGAATTCCACGCGGGTAAGCAGCGGGCGGCAAGCTAGTTTATAATATTAGTAAGGATTCAGCCTATAATGTTCCCGCTCCAGGGACACAGGTCTCCTCTCGATGAGAGGGAGGCCGTAATCTACCACGCGGTCCAGTGCGTGTTGGTAGATGTTAGATGTCTTCAAAGTATTTTTGGCTCTAGGACTTGCCAGTTTTCCTTCACCGTTTTGAGAGCAGTGGTGATGATTTAATTTACACAAATTAAAGCGCCTGCCGGGTTCGAACGTACGTCCTACAACTTGTGAGTCGCGGCTGATACCACTAGGCCACCACTGCTCTAATATTTCCATAATTATCCATATTTATATTTTAAGTCTTAGTTTCATCATCATCATCAACTTTTTACTGTCCCTCTACTGGGCACAGGTCTCCTCTCATACAGAGAAGGATTGAGCGTAATCACCACGCTTGCTCAATGCGGGTTGGCGATTTCAGACTTAAAGTCCAGGTTTCCTCAAGATGTTTTCTTTCACCTTCAGTCATTGGTGTCTAAGATATACTTAGAAAGTACATATAACTTTAGAAAAGTTACATTGGTACTTGCCTGACCTGGAATCAAACCGGCGCACTCATACTTGAGAGGCTGGTGTTTTAACCACTAGGCCACCACGGCTCAGTTCAAGTCTTAGTTTAATATGATGTAAATATTATCTTGGTTAATAAGAACTTTCTTATGTGTATCTATATTAATATATAAATCTGAAGAGTTTGTTTGTTTGTTTGAACGCGCTAATCTCAGGAACTACTGGTCCGATTTGAAAAATTATTTTTGCGTTGGATAGCCCATTAATTCAGGAAGGCTTTAGGTTTTTATATAGCAACACGCTGAGACCAATAGCAGCGGAGCATATAAAAAAAAAACATATCGAAACCTACGCGGGTGAAACCGAGCGACGCAGTTAGTGTAATATATTCTTTGACGAAACGAGTTGAGATTATTCTATATTTCTGTAACTATTGTTTCAGACCCAAACAACAATATTTGAAGCCATTTTAGAAACGAGTTTTACTGGCAAACAAAACTGGCTATCTTTCGTCAGTTTAAAGTATGCTGAACATACAAAGTTAGAGAATGGTTTCTGAACCTAAATTCCAATCTATGTGTTCAAATCTCAAGGAATGTTGTGTTACTGGTCCTAATGCGGATTCAATATCAAATTTCTGATGATAAATGTCTGAAACACGTGCATAATCCGACTGTAAGTACATTACAATAGGTACAATAGGGATCAACCTATTGTACCTATTGTAATGCATTATTGATGTACATAAAAATTGAAAAATGGGTTTTTTTGTTATCCATACTAATATTATAAATGCGAAAGTAACTCTGTCTGTCTGTCTGTCGGTCTGTCTGTCTGTCTGTCTGTCTGTCTGTCTGTCTGTCTGTCTGTTACGCTTTCCCGCTTAAACCTCTCAACTGATTTTGATGAAATTTGGCACAGACAATCTTTAGACCCTGAGATAGAACATAGGCCACCTTGTATCCCGGAAAATTTTGATATTCCCGAGGGAAATCTAAAAAGCGCGATATAACCGAACTCCACGCGGGCGAAGCCGCGGGCGGAAAGCTAGTATTTATTATATACTAGCATTCCGCCCGCGGCTTCGCCCGCTTGGAGTTCGCGGTAAACATTGTTTGTGCCAAATTTCATCAAAATCGGTTGAGAGGTTTAAGCGGGAAAGCGTAACAGACATACAGACAGACAGACCGACAGACAGACAGAGTTACTTTCGCATTTATAATATTAGTATGGATTTGTATGTGTATTGTTCCCTTTTTTGGAATATTGGCGCCGATTCTGTAGTTCATAAACTATTTTAAGTTATGTGCATCTTTTTCTTTCCATTTCGTTAAGAAAAGGATAGAAGATAACATTTTAATTTAATCCTGTCAAATTAAGATACTCCATAGACAGTTTAGACGCGATTATAAACATGGCGACTAAAAATACGCCAGTTCACGTCAGGAGCGCACTGATTTGACATGTCCAAACTGACATTTTATCTTCTGTCCTTTTCTTAATGGAATAGAAAGTAAAAGATGCACTGGACGTAAATTTAATTTAGTTTGTGGATAAGGGATTCGGGGTCGATGTTCTCTTTGAGAGCGAGCAGGACTTAATCCAACACGCAGGAACATCGCGGCTTGAAACATAAAATATGTCTTCAGATTCTTATTCTAAAACATGTTAATTTTCTCGTGTGAAAGAAAGAAAAGAAAGAAAAAGCGTTTATTTGCAGTAAACATGACGGAAAAGATTACAAAAACACAAAACATAAGACATAGTTGAGGGAAACATGCGTCACATCCACGCAAAACGGCTGTCGCTCAGCATTATGCTGCGACTCTATGCAAAACAGAGCCCAGCGCTGGTTTTCAGCGACAACCGGCGCCGACGTAAAGACGTCACCCGGTGCAACAAACAATTAAAAGTGGCATCGAGATGGTAGTACAGTAAAAATAAAAACAGAATATATACAAACTACGAGAATATCATCCTCAGAAATGACACGTTTCATATAGTGGCAATATTAAGAAGCGCCCGGTTCCGGTTTGACAGTATTTTCTAATATAGTCTGTAGTAAGTGGTTTGTCGCACGCAGCCACGCGCTTCCAACATGCATCAATGTTTACATTGTTTGATACCGATATTATTATAGCTATTACCATTTATATTGATATTAATTATTACCACACAGCTGAGTTACAAAATGCCCATATGTTCATGTGTTCATTCGTCGTTTTGAGAGCAGTGGAGATAAATTAAATTGCCCAAAATGAGAGCTGAGCTTACGACCTGCAAATCTAAAGTCGCGGTCGTTTTCACTGGGCCAGAATTGGTTGTATCCTAAAAAAACAATTTAATGTCCATTAGATAGATTTATAAAAAATATTGAACACGTATTTTTTATTTTTTCTTTCATTCAAATACTTAGGAAGATACACACATCAAAAGTGTCTAGGGATCAAGCATTTTTATGCGGATTTCTTGAGATTGAGATGTGGCTTTGTAATAAATTTATGATTTTATAAATTTATATGGATCCTTTTTGGTGCATTTCATAATTTGAATCAGGAACTGTGAATCAAATTCGAGTAAAAGATGAAAATCAGCTGTCAATATTTTCCCTATAAAAACATACAACGCATTGAAGACATTATTAGTGCTACTGTTTCCCTACTACTGATTAAAACCAACGTTATTATGGAGCGGCGACGTCATTTAAGCAGGGAAGAAATGCTCAGAGCCGTGGGAATGATAGAAGCTGGTTCCCGGCAACGTACTGTGGCTTTAGCTCTGAATACAAGTCAGAGTGTTATCAGTCGACTTTGGACACGTTACCGAAGCACTGGTACCGTGGCTGAGCGCCATGGAGGACGGTATCGCTGCACCACACGGAGACAAGACCGATACATTCAAATCTTAACTCGAAGAGCTCCAACAATAACCGCCATGATGTTAGCCGTGAGGCTTCATCACTCTTCAGGGAACTTAATTAGCGACCAAACAGTCAGAAACCGCTTGCATGAAGTGAACCTTCATTCCCGAAGACCGCTACGGGTACCACCTATAGCAATGCACAATCGTAGGATTCGATATCAATGGGCTCTTGAACACAGAAATTGGGCAGAAGAACAATGGCGTTTCGTGTGCTTTTCTGATGAGTCTCGTTTTGGTATGAGACCGGATACAAGACGTATACGACACTGGAGAACCCCTGGACGCCAACAGCGATTAAAATCCTGCCAGGAAGTCCATCCTTATAGTGGTGGAACCATCATGGTATGGGCGGGTATTTGGATCGGCGGAAGAACTGAGTTGATTTGGATCAGAGGCAACCTCAACGCTCAAATTTATGCTGAAACGATTGTATCAGACGTCATCGTTCCTCTACAAGTGCAAATCGGTCCCTTATTTCAGTTAATGCATGATAATGCACGACCGCACACCGCAAGAGTTGTAAGACAGACTCTCGCCGCAGCTAACATCAATGTCCTGCCCTGGCCTGCTCAGTCGCCAGACTTGAACCCGATTGAGCATGCATGGGATATGCTACAGAGAAGAGCTCTGCCGAATATGGAGGGTATCCAGTCGCAAGAAGACCTTTTTTTGTTGTTGCAACGAACATGGGCGGCCATTCCACAGCGTGATTTGGATGAACTCATTTTGAGTATGCCAAACCGATGTTCTTGTGTTGTTAGTGTTCGCGGTAGAAACACGGATTATTAATTGTTTAAGTTACCCAATAAAATTTTAGAGAAAACTGTTATTTCAGTCTTTTTTTCGAACTTTTGTGTTAGTGGTTCAAATGTCAAATATCCCTTTATTAGGAAAATGGCAAATTTCTTTATTAATGCAAAGGTGACTTGGTTTGTCGTTACTGTGACAAACGAAAACACTTTATTTGATGAATCCTTAAATAAAATTTTAATTAATATCAATCAGGAGAAAAGTTATTGCAAAAATATATGTTGATCCCTAGACACTTTTGATGTGTGTATATTGATTTGAAATGTCCCATGACGTCACGCCGTGGTACAAAATATACCACGGCGTGATGTAATTAGCCCGCACTCATTAACTTTAATACGCTATATCTCGGTAGAAATAAACACTTTTTATTATTATATATTATTATTATTAGTTTTTGGTAATTTCGACAAAATAAAAAATACGGGTCTTAATTTTTTTATTATATTTTAAGACGGACTATTTTTTTTTCTTTTTATACCTTGGATACATCCCTATTGCTGAAACAGCGTATCTATCGACTCATACATTTTGTAAGAAAACCCAAGCTTTAACCACCATACCCAAAATTATCTAATCACCACAACAGAGCCGCTTCTTCAACCATAAAACGCAAACGATACATTATCTAACATATCCTAACCAAATCTAAGTACGAGGGTCGCGTAAAGAGGCATAGGTTCGCTCATTAGGGCCGTGGTATCGTCCATAAATACATTATCGCGGGGCAGACGAAGCAGACGGGGCAAAGGGGGTTAGGCCGCGGCCAGCCGGTGGGTTATCGAATTAAAACTTCACTAGCAATAGTTGAGTTGAACAGCGTATTAATACACCATGTATAATTCGTGCGCCCTGGACAAACTTAAGAGTTTTCCATTTGTGTCGACACATTTTATTGTTTTCGACCTTTTTCGTTTTTTATTATTTTATCCACAGATATCATTCACATTGGTTCTTTTTGTAGATGTGAAATCATTTAATGACTTCTCCCGCTCTGAGTGGACCGAAGAGGGGTGGAGGGAAGGACTTTTACATAAAGGGGCCATGGAAGCATTTTCGAACAATCCGTGATCCCGGTAGACATTGACCCTAATGGGGGTTGTATACACTTGACTACAGTTTGTTTTACCTTGTTTAGTTTTTCTAAGTTAGAGTTACTGCATGAGAGTTACCGAGCATGGAACTGAATGGCGTGCGATTTGGAGAGGCCTCCGTGGACTGCAGCATGCCTAGTACCTATGAATTTTTATTACGAGACTCGATCGGCGATATCGATCGCGTTTGACTCATCGATTGGCCCGCTTCAAGGTTGTAAGAACTCTCAACCAATAAGAGCGCCAAACGCGGTCGATATCGATGATCGAGTCTCGTAATGAAAACTCATACTAGGCCCCCTGTAGGCTGGTGAAGATGATGAAGCGTTTTTTTTTTGTTTTTTGTAATAACATTATTATAATTAATAGGTACACTACTCTGCTATAGCTACCGATAACCTCATCAATCGTTCTTAGGCTTTCCAAGACATGTCTTTAAAGGAATTTATACAAATATTTTGAAATATTTCATAATAAAGTCACTTAATCGCAGCCATTCATCGCAGGTTTTTCGGAAGCTTTGGCTTCAGAGTAAGATATTCCTTAAAGAAATTCTTTGAAAACTCAAAGGAATGACAGGAACAACACTATCATCTGTAGTTGTTGGCGTGTCGATCCCGTGGCATCTGTGTCGGCAGCAGTGGCCCGCGCGCCGTGGGCGGCGGGCTGGGCGGCGCGAAGGAGCGATCGAGGTAAGGGTACCGGCTACGTAATTAGATTTTCAAAGTCCGAATACACTGCTCGTACTTGTCTTCATAATAATGTGAGCGGATTGACTGGATTTGATACTTTGTCTTTATTTTCATTGAAATTATTATAGAGTGTGATTATGATTAGGCAACACGGATGGGCCGTGTGAAACATGATACACTAGAAAGGGGTTGACTTCGGAGATGACAACATAGTATAGGAAGAAAGACATATTGGACTCATGCTGAATACATCGGGATAACATCAAAAAAATGGATGATGAAAAATATATCAGCTCATGGCGGTCCCAATACATGGTGAATGTGTCTTCTCAAATATACGTTTTTAAGCATTATAAGTTCATATTTTGTTTAAAAAATACCTTCACTTAGATAGGAATTTAGTTCAACGCTTAATAATAAATTTACATAATATATTATTCTCAGCGTAAATTAAACCGATTGAAATTTGAATTGAAATTAAAACTAGACTTTGAGCAAAATGTTTTGCTTGTTTCTTAAAAGCGTTGTTCTTACGTGACTGTGGAAACCGTTTTATCACGTTATCATAAGAACTGTAACTTATCTAAAGTTTTCAAACTGATTGCATTTAAAACACATCATTTTAGCAGCATTTCCATAATACGGTATTTTTATTTGTTTAATAATATAAACTAGTGCTTTACCACGATCCCGCCTGGTTGTAAGCAGTGATGAAATCGTTGATGGTAAAGCGCACTAGTTTATTAAGCCTATTCACTCTACCCTTGAAGACACACACGCAAAGACCATCTCAGGAAAATTGTTCCAGTCCTTCGATGTACATACGTAGTATAAAAGACAAGACGACTGATAGTTGTTTAATTTAAAATTAAAACTTTAAAGTAATGCAAGTATCAAAACCTTTAACTCGACAGTCAACATCGAGGTATTGGATATTTAGTTTGCTTTGGGCCAGCGGGGCGCGGGGGGCGGGGTGCTTAAGTCCAACTATAAATTAGGTAGGGTACAGTTTCATTAATCACCCATACGCCGTTATTATTAATTAACCCCCTTTCGAAGTACCGACAGAATTAACTATCGACCTACCCCTACGGCCCATATCAAACTTTTAACTTTTGATCTTGTAAAAATTATACTTTGCAGTTCGGTGGCTTGTTCCTTCAGTTAGTAAGAACTGTTTCTTTTATGTAACTTTCTAAGAACATTATTTTTAAAACTAAAATTGTTTACCTTTTTTGTGAAGAGATTTTTGCTGCGCAAGGAGGTGCGGTTTCGATCCCCGCGCAGTGCACTGGTCTGATCGTGCCTCGAAAAGCACGTTTTAAGCCGTTGGTCCCGGTTGCTATACGAACATCTAATGGCAGTCATTACGGGTAGTTCGAGCTATCAAAAGTCCAACAATTGGTCTAACTGCAATGCTTCGATATCGGCTTCGGGGTTGTGGTTGTGTTAGACGGCAGTCGCTTCAAGGAAAATATTGAAGTTTAGCCAAAATTTGCAGTTAGACTGGTAAAGCGGACCCCAGACTCCAAAGCTGAAAAAGCTACGGATGCGACTGGGATTAACGCTGACATAATAATATATTAAAAGTTTATTATATTATTATGTAAGCGTTACACCAAGCGTTAAACCAAGTGGTTTAGGCCCGTCATTTCAGTGTAAAACCGAAATTCTTAAAATTTCGAGATTGTGTATAATAATAATATTTATTTATTTGAAAGAGGATACAAACATATTTTACAAACAAAATAGGCTAGTTTTAAGCACAAAAGAGTTAAGCATCTGTAACCGAACTAGGCAAGGCCTGTATTTCAGCTATCAGCAAAGACGATGATGAAAATGATGATGATGATACTGATGCCTTGTGAAGAGATTTAAACCAACCTGACCGACATAGGATATCCTAATGTGGGGTCTAGGTCACTTGTAAAACCCAACACATTAGGCTCCTTGTAATCTGTTACTTACTTTTTACATTTTGTGGTCCTGTATTTTTCTAACTCGTAAATAATCAGCCTAAAATGTTCCCACTCCTGGGACACAGCCCTCCTCTCGGTGAGAGGGAGTAGGCCGTAATCTACCACCCGGGCCCAGTGCGGGTTGGTAAATGTCACATGTCTTCGAAGTTTTGCCTCCGATTTCCTCACCGTTTTGAGAGCAGTGGTGATGAAAATATTTACACAAAGTAAAGCGCCTGACGGAGTTCGAACCTTCGACCTAAAACTTGTAAATTGCGGCCGACACCAATAGGCTACCACTGCTCATATTTTTCTAAACTGAATATTTTTTATTGGTTCATCAACACTCGCGTTTGTCCAAATCTCGGCGCTACTTATCTTTTCCCTCCTTATCCATACTTATGTATCTATTAGATGTCATCTCGTTTCCCTTTCTAAACATATAGTCATTCACACATTCATCAGACGGCACGGTTGGCGCAGTAGTTAAGCCCTTGACTACTGCGCTGCGTGTCGCGAGTTCGATCCCCGCACGGAACAAATATTTGTGTATTTTTAATTCCCCCATCACCGTTCCACCATCGGAAGACCCGTCGTACGGCGAGTTTCCACCCTTATTTGTTAACATCACTACGATCCGGACGAAGCGTTTCGCCTCCTCTTTTAAAAAAGAGGAGGCTCCGTATGTAGGAGGGGTACGTATGTAGTTAAGCTCTTTTAAAAAAAGGGCTTAACTACATACGTACATTGAGGGAATGGAACAATTTGCTAGCGCTGTGTTTCCGTCGGACTACAATTTGAGTGTCTTCAAGGCTAGAGTGAATAGGCTCTTAATAAACTAGTGCGCTTTACCATCAACGATTGCGTCACTGCTTACCATCAGGCAGGATTGCGGTCAAGCGCTGGTTTATAATATGTAAAAAAAATAAAATAAAAATAAAACAATACTATTGTATACAGTCAGGTGTTTTTTTTTTAAACCCGGCTCTGGTGCTGGGGTGTTTGTTCCGCCACTTCACCTTCCCAACGAAAACACTAAAAATTGGCTGGCGAAGGATAGGTGTTTTGAGGAACTGTCTAATGTAATACTGGCGTTCAAAAATTGCTGATTCTCAGCTTAATGACTTTTTTGATATTGAATATTAAAGGTCGATATTCCTTGGTTAATATTATAAATTGTGTTACCTACGTAGATCTATAAAATAAACGTCCATCAAAATTCGCTACACTTTAAACGCATCGACTCCACATTCATTACCTATTTCGAAATTAACCTTGAAAAACTGAGTATAAAATACCAATCTCTAGTTCATCAACACACGTTAATCGTTACGGTATTCTAATGACGTCACGTGTTTTATCTACCCAATTATCATATAAATATTACACCGTGTTAATACCTCATAATTTTATAATGTGGGCTATAAAAATTCTATTAACAATATCCATAAGATGTAGGCACTGGGCTTTGACGTTGCCGACTCAAGACTCAATACATGAACAATTTATGTTGCTAGAAAAATAATTATGAACTCAGTTTTACGAGTTCACATGTTGTAGCACAATAATTTCACGGCTATCTAATTACGGAAGTTAATGTCTCATTATGAATGGTTTCCATTGGGTTACGTCTTTGTTATGTCGGTGAAAGGACCCTTTGAAAATAATTTTGACTGTAAAAATCATTTGGTATCTACTTTTGGTCATCAGAAACGACCAAAAAGGAAATCATCATCTGCCAAGCCTCAACATAATCAACCCTTTTTTCATCCCACTACTGGGCACAGGTCTTCTCTCATACAGAGAAGGATTGAGCGTAATCACCACGCTTGCTCAATGCGGGTTAGCGATTTCAGACTTAGGTACAAGTCCAGGTTTCCTCAAGACGTTTTCCTTCACCTTTTAATCAGTCATTGATGTCCAAGATATACTTAGAAAGTACATATAACTTAGAAAAGTTGCATTGGTGCCTGACTTGGAATCGAACCCGCACACTCATACTTGAAAGGCTGGTGTTTTAACCACTAGGCCACCACGATTTCCAAGCCTATTTTCAACTATTTGAGGTCGGTTTTTAGTCTAATTATACAGCTAATTCTGTGTTTGATATGGAGTGACTGCTTAATGATCCCTACCACCTCGCAGGAGACGCCCTGGTCGGGAGACAACATCGAACTCCCGGCCACCGTAGGCACGGGCCAGCGGGCGGTGAGCAGTGGGCAGCTTGTCGCCCGGTGACCGAGTCGACGGCGTGTCGTGTTTCACGCGCGCTTCAAAGAGATGTCAGTACATCGTAACGGGGTCCACGAAGACCGATGCCTCCTGGGCCAGGGTTGCGGGTTGAATCATAAGAAATCCCTACAACCCAGTTTACGGGTAATACGATAGCAATCGACAACAATACCGATCAAAGTATCATTAGGTAATGATAGTTTTGCTTCGAACATTTTCCGCCTTAACTGGAAATGAGAACGCTTAAAATTTCGTAATTATTTGGTAAGTGTATATTGTTTTTATAAAAAGTCCCTTAAATAATCAACGAGATTTTTCGATTTTCAAATATGGAATATATCTATTCCAGAATTCTGAAAAAAAAATACATCGCATATACCTAGTATATAAGATCGTATTTGACCAGTGTAGCTACCATGAGTTTACATTACGAGACTCGATGGTCGATATCGAGCGCGTTTGGCGCTCTCATTGGTTGAGAGTTCTTACAACCTTGAAGCGGGCCAATCGATGAGTCAAACGCGGTCGATGTCGACGATCAAGTCTCGTAATGTGAAGTCATGGTAGCTACACAGGTGGGTGAGTACATAAGGACCCACTCAAATGGTTTTAGTGAGCTAAAAATTCCAAACTCCCTAAATTCACTCTCCTGACTTCGGTTGCCTTTAGAGGGTTTTACGAAAGCAAAAAGAAAAAGCAATCTACCATTATCTTAATCAATTTTCTAAGGTATCAACAACCACTCCACTCCACTGCAATCCACCAACTCATCATCAAAACTAACGCTACTTAGCGCACTAACACAAACTTTGAGTAGAGTCATTGCATCGCCCGTTTCAGCCGTCGATTTGTCGCCATGCCGGCAGTGTAAATCATTTGGAGCACCAATCAATCAGCAGGCAAGGCGCTATCGTGTTGACGGCGATTTATCCGACCCATACGATATTATTTCTGTAAAGCCATTCCCGTGTAAAAATGGAGAACATCTTTGAAAGTGATTTGGTAGTTGAACCTTTTTTGGTCTGCCTTTTTCTTGATACAGAAAGAACTCTATGGAATAGAGGAGTGCGAAATGGAGGAGTAATTGTAGGAAAGCGGACCCTAGGCTGCAACGCGAAAGCCGCGGATGCAACTGGGATTATACTCTCTCTCTATGGAATAGACAGAATATATGTTGACGTATTCTGTGTATTCCACAGAGACCTTGGTCTCTGCAGAGTTAATCCTAACCGTTCATAGAAGTCATGGCATGCCTTGCCATCTTTTCACTACCTTTAGTTGAAAACTGCTTTTGTTCTTCGCAAACCTAGGAACATCGTTTTTGTATATCATATGTCAACCACCGTAAGGAACTACATTGCTTGGCGGCCTATTAGGGCTGTGATATTGTAATGAAATGCATAATTATAAAGTTGAAACCAGTTGCTTGAATTAAAGGAATAAAAAAAAAAGAAGTTTGGACGTCATGTCAGTTAAAAATAACAAATCATCAATAAATTGAAAGGATTTTTGACGGGAAAGCTAAGATGAGGGCCACGCGCATTTTTCACTGGACTTTTAAAATTATTTATAGTGTCGTTTACTAAATAAAAGCGCGTGAGTTATGTAGTAAAAAGTGCATTAAGTAAATATTTCATAAAGAACATTGAAATATCACAACATAGTGGCCACATCATGACTTTGCCTCAAACCTCCCTCATAGTCGGTTCACGCAGCCGTCTTTTTCAACTTTCATTGGCGATATCCGCCATTATTGTGAAATAAAATTTTCAAAGAATTTCTATAATTTGTTACACATGTTATTGGCAAAATTGTGGTATATATTCCACAGAGGCCATTGATCAAGAATTGAGGTTGAATCTCACCTTGAAAAAAGAAGAAGACAATAAATTGAAACAAAGGTTGTCATGGTGACGTAATAAACCCCGTTTTCCAAAAACTATCCTAATGTACTAAATATTGTTGTTACAATGAAATCATGGCAAAGCAAATTCCTCAATTCTTTAGCCAAAAAACGTCCCAACCCTCTATTCACGTTAAGTGCCAAACAGTTCGTAACAGGAAGTTCATCAATGCTGTAACGAAAAAGTTGAATAGCATTCTTCGTCCACTTTACCATCAACGATTGCATCACTGCTTATCATCAGCCGGGATTATAAACTAGTGCTGGCTGGTGGAACCACTGGTTTATAATTTATAAAAAAAAGTCTTAAATCTTAAGGCTACTGAATTGTTTTTGGAAAGATCGGTCAGATAATGGAAACATACCCAAAAAAATTCAACGTACACAGTAAATCTACTTTACAGGCAATGTTAGAATAATTATCATAAATTACCCATAATCGTGTACTTGTTTTAATTTGATGGCTGCTAATATGCTTGTCTGGACAAAAAAAGAAGATAATATTCATGAAACGAATCGAATACAGACATACGTTGTTTAATAGGTAACGATGGTACATTAACTTCTGTGTTGTTGTACTACATAATTAATTGTTATTTAAATGCTAATTATTAGGTGTTTAGTAGGGTTTCTGTTGGAAATGTTGGTTCATTTATTATGGTTTTGGCTTCAAAGTGCGGAAGGTCAAGTTACAATGTACGTGCGAAAGACATGCTGTTTTATGTCCGTGCTTTTTCTACATATGTATATACAACATTTTTTTTTTTTTTTGCTAAACTAGAAACACGTGTGCAGTATTTTTAAGTAAAGAATCTGTATTTCAAAAATGAAGTGAATTTCAAAAAGAAAGCTCGCGCCTTTCAACGCGGAGTACTATGGTCTACCTTGAGCGCTCGGTAACCACAATGCAACAATTTCTAAATGTATTTGGGAAAAAATATAACATGGTGAATTTCATTTGTAAAAATGATTGGAATCGATTCAGTTGCTTATTCTGAACAAACTATGGATGGATTCATTTGATAGTAACATTAAGAACCCACATCTTCAATAAATTACACTTCAGTAGCTGAAATCTCATTTGATTAGTTCGTCTGAACCTTCCCATCAAATATGGAGGTAGATAGCTACGTCAGCTCAAAACAATCCAGTGAAATTATTTATAATTAATTAGAAGTTCCGAGCTGCCGTAAACATGGCGAATGCATTCTAACTCGTCGACATCAATATTCAGCTGAACCGTTTATTATCATATCTCATTATACAAGTTAGTGCTTGCGCACGGAGATGTTGCCTCCTTGGGTTATGACCTGACGACTAAACACTCAATTCTACCCTCAACATCAATCCAATAAAAGCTTTAGTCGGTCAAAGATAAGGTGGGTTTTTGATCCATTGTGGCCAGTTGTAAGGTCGAGATTCAGTTTCGAAATGCAATTTGGAAATGAGATCCGGAGGGTACCCTTTAAGGGGGTAGGAGGCAAGGATGGGCGCCTTGCCACTATTATTTATAAGGGTGGGTCAGTCTGCGATAGTCGGCTATGTACGTTTCGCTTAACTGCAACCGCTTACGTTTTAAGCTTATTCGCAGATTGTTTTGTTATATTATTAATTAGCATATCCTGAAATACTGGCTAGTTTGTTGTTGATGTAACAACTGTTGGAATAATTACTGTTAGAGTTTAAGATTTTGTTGGAGAGCCTTGTCATTATAATATCGCGGTGGCCTAGTGGTTAAAACACCAGCCTCTCAAGTATGGTGCGCGGTTTCGATTCCAGGTCAGGCAAGTACCAATGAAACTTTTCGAAAGTTATATGTACTTTCTAAGTATATCTTGGACACCAATGACTGAAGGTGAAGGAAAACATCTTGAGGAAACCTGGACTTTTTTAAGTCTGAAATCGCCAACCCGCATTGAGCAAGCGTGGTGATTACGTTCAATCCTTCTCTGTCTGAGAGAACCCGTGCCCAGCAGTGGGAAGATAAAAAAAAGGTTGATGATGTTGATGATGATGATGATGACTTGTCATTTAAAACACGTGCTAGGTAGACGTATTGTCTTGTACTGGAAGGGAGAGTGGGGTTTTAGTCGGTACGAGCCCGGCATAACCCTCCGTTATTCCCAGACCAAGGGCATCCATAAGGATTTCCTCACGATAAAAAAGGTAGACGTATTACTTAGTTGACAACTTTAATGACTAATTTATAGGCGTAATGTTGTCGAGGGCTATGTTATGTAATATTGGTGTTTAAAAAGTCCTTATTCTCAGACTTTCGATTTCGATTGTTTCGGAGCCTTTTTTTCAGTTGAGGTCTGACTTCCTTGAAAGAAGCTGGTAATAAATAGAAGGTAGATAGATATAGATATCTACATTAATACTGCCTCCAGAGCCTATCCAGGGGTAACCTCTCCCGCCTGCAAGGACACCGCTACTGCTACCTGAGCCCATTCCATGACTGCTAGCGGGCCAAAGTTGCCGCCCACCATCCTGATCTGCAACGCGCCGGGGTCTCGCCGTGCCTACCAGCTGGTCAGCCGTCTTCACCTGCCTGTGGTCTCCTAGAGGCTTATTTTGCACTAGTATATCGAACTTAAGACGGCTTTTCGCATTAGGTATTTTTTCGTGGATAGTTAACTTATCTACTCTGAATTAATTATATTAGGTACTTATACAATGTACATATGTAGATACTTTATTTTATAGATTTGCCGTAACTGTATGTAGAGGCTTGATTTTAGTCATCTGTATGTCATTGGACTGTTAGTCAGCAAACCTTCTTTCCTAAAAAATATAAAAAAAAAACTTAATATCACGCCTCTATTACGCAAACGCAGAGGCAGAGGTGTTGTTATAGTATATTATTATTTCGCCAGTTATGTTTCCAACGTAATAAACGTGAACCCATTGCTATCAATCGGACACCGGGCACAAATCCATTCTCCAGGATACTATAGAGAAATTCGTGATAGAAAAATCATCAGACCTGGAAATGAAGAAGTTGTAGTGCTTACGACCCTATTTGAAATCGTTTCTCTGTACACTCTAAGACCTAAAGTATATCGGGCGTCGTGATGGTAGTGGAGCTTATAATCTAGGTGCCATCACACAAAACCTGGCAAATAATGCATGAACAGAACAACGAAATCCATTCTCCTGAATATCATACAAATATGAACTCTTGCGAACCCTTTCTTCAAATCAAGTTAAAAGAAAATATTTTCATATAATATTTTTATTCAAACATTTGTATGGGACGGCTGACGGCTGGTATCCTCTACTAATCTACATGAGAGGAGACCTGTGCCCAGCAGCGGGACGATAAAAAGGTTGATGATGATGATGATGATGATGGGACGGCTGCCTACCTGACCTCCACAATCCAATCAATGGGTAAGATTGACGACACGGTTGGTGCAGTGGCTAAGCGCTCGACTGTTGCACTGCATTTTCTGTACGGAATAAATATTTGTATGGTCTACAAGTTGTTCCGGGTCTGGCTGTTTGTGTATGTAAGTTTAAACGTTTGTAAACGCACCCATGATACAGGAGTACTTCCTAGTATAGCGCAAAGATTTTTTTTTTTTAAGAAAAATATTGGTTGTGGCAGACCAAAAAAAATATGGTAGTTGACTACAAGAAAATAATTAATCTCTCAGTCAGTCTTTAAAAAAAAAAACTAGACACGTATTTTTTCTTTTACGTACGTATATTTTGTTTTATCAAATCAATAAAAATTTACAAGTATAAAAAGCATCAAAGACCAGGAGTGGTCGCTGGGGACGTCACTCGTTGCTAAAGAGACGTAGCAAGGAGTGACGTCACGCGAGTTTTCAACACACTGTATCGTCTTCATTTTTTGTTGTTTGTTTGTCATATGATAATATGATAATATGAACAAAAAATGAAGACGATACAGTGTGTTGAAAACTCGCGTGACGTCACTCCTTGCTACGTCTCTTTAGCAACGAGTGACGTCCCCAGCGACCACTCCTGGTCTTTGATGCTTTTTATACTTGTAAATTTTTATTGATTTGATAAAACAAAATATACGTATCCAATATTTTTCTATAATCTGAATGACGGACTAAATAGAATCATTTTTTTTACCCAGGAAACATCCCTTTTGTGCAGTTATTTTTTGTTTGAATTTGGTGCCTATATTCTTTTGATCTTAAAAGTATTATAACAAAGGGATATTGAACAAACCACGCTTTCGTTTGGACAAGCCACCTACTGTTCGCTCGAATATCAGCTTACACCTTGTTTCTAAATAGGACAAATTGCGGAACAAATGATTTGCTTGACCGCGTGCTTGGGGTAACATTCGCCAATTAACGTCTCCTGGTAAAATATAATGTACTTAATTGTTGCTGGAAGCTGTGCTCACATCAAGCTGTATATATGAGTATGTAACTCTAGTTTTAACTGACCTCGCGTTGTTTAGATTTTTCTTAGTATCAGAAGTTGTTCGTAATTGATTATTCAAAAAATCTATCACACACACAGTTACACTGCTTGAGCTTGACTAGTGTTACTGTGAGCTAATTCACAACATATTACAAAGGCGAGAGCATTTTTAGGGTTCCGTTGCCAAATAGAAAAAAACGGAACCCTTATAGATTCGTCTTGTCTGTCTGTCCGTCTGTCCGTCTGTTCGTCCGTATGTCCCTTCTCAGGGTCTAAAGATTGTCTGTGCCAAATGTCATCAAAATCGGTTGAGAGGTTTAAGCGGGAAAGCGTAACAGACAGACAGATAGACAGACAGACAGACAGAGTTACTTTCGCATTTATAATATTAGTATGGATAAACTAGTGCTTCACCGCAATCCCGCTTGATAGTAAGTAAGCATTGATGCAACCGTTGATGGTAAAGCGCGCTAGTTTATTAAGAGTTACACTTTAACCTTGAAGACACTTAAATTGTCAGACGGAAACACCGCCGCTGGAAAATTGTTCTAGTCCCTCGATGTACGCGGTATAAAAGACGAGGCGAAACGCTTCGTACGGATCATAGTTGTATCGCTGTTGATATTCGCCATGCGAACATCTTTATTGAATCATTCCTTAGGTACATTGCACCATCCCCCATCGCTCCTCTATGCTGAACACTCAGTCTGCTCGACTCTCATTCTGTCCGAATTCTATCAATCGTTTACCTAATCGATTAGTTGGTACATAAAAAGAAATGGCTGCGTGTAAAAGGTCGATGTCATAGCGGCATCGTAGCGAATCGTCTAATACCTCAATCCGTCTGAATCCGTGGGAATCGTGAAAACTTTGAACAATAAACACACGTGGGTAAGTGGCATGTACAGGTGTTTACGAAGATTTAAGTGGTCTGTATTATTAGTACCCTAAAATTTGTAAAAAGCGTGTAGAAGATAATGTGTGCAGGCAATCATTGAACATGTAACTATATGTTTGCCGAAGATGAATAGAATATCTAATATTCTATTAATCTTCGCCAAAGAAGAAGTAGAATAGAAGTAAGTATAGGCGCCGATTCGCTTGTACAAACTAAACCAATTTGTCGTCCTCCGTGGCGCAGCGGTTAACACACCTGCCTGCGACGTGGAGGCCCCGGGTTCGATCCCCGGCTAGGTCATGATAGAAAACGATCTTTTCCTGTTTGGCCTGGGTTTGGGTGTTTATCTATATATGTCATCATCATCATCTCAGCGTTTATCCCAGTCGGATCCGAAGCTTTTTCAGCTTTGGAGTCTGAGGTTCGCTTTTAGCAGTCTAACTGCTGATATGGCTAAACTTCGACATTTTCCGTGAAGCGACTGCCGTCTGACCTCCACAACCCGAAGGCGACATCGAAGCATTGCAGCTGACCAATAAGATAGAAATAAGAGAGATATGGAGTATGATGTTTATCTATACAACGTGTAACATAAAGGGTATCTACATACCAAGGGCATGGCATCTTTACATAATATCAAACGATATCGGAAGGGTTTCAAATCAAAATAAAATACTCAAAAAATTTATACCCTCTTTTCGGTTTCGTGTGTTTCTGAAATTCAAATCATAACAAACGTGGCACCACACTACATACGTTAATAACTACTCGTTACACATCACGTTACTAAACAAAATCACGATAAATGTTTTCAAAAGTTCCATGCGCCTAGTATGGTAGTAGCCTATCACAGGCAGTGTTTTTTCTGGTAACTTCCTAACATAAAGAGATAGGATTAAAAAACCCTTCCAATACCTATTGATTTCATGTAAAGATGTCATGTCCTTGGTATGTATATACCCTTTATGTTACACGTTGTATATTTAAGTATCTATTATATATTTTTTTTTTACGTATTATAAGCCAGCGCTTAACCGCAATCCTGCCTGATGGTAAGCAGTGACGCAATCGTTGATTTTAAAGCGCACTAGTTTATTAAGAGCCTATTCACTCTAGCCTCGGAAACACTCAAATTGTAGTCCGACGGAAACACCGCCGCTGGCAAATTGTTCCAGTCCCTCGATGTACGCGGTATAAAGGAGTAGGCGAAACGCTTCGTCCGGATCGTAGTGGTGTTAACAACGTAAGGGTGGAAACCAGCCGTACGACGGGTTGTCCGCTGGTGGAACGGAGATGGGGGAATTAAATCATGCAATTCCCTCGCACATTCCCCGAAATGCATCCTATAGAACACCGAAAGGCTGGCTACTCTACGCTTGTGCTCTAGACTTTGGAGACCAACTCGAGTTAGATCAGGGTCACCAATGAGCCTCTTTGCACGTCTCTCCACTGAATCCCAAAGTGGCCAGGTGACACTTGGCAGCACCAGCCCAAATGTGGCTGCAGTACTCCGCACACGAACGGACCTGTGCTTTGTATCTTTGAATTAGTATCCCATAACACAAGTCTCGAACTTACCTATTTTGGGGCTAGCTCAATCTGTGTGATTTGTCCGTATATATTTATTTATTTATATTTATTATCTTAAAAAAAATTTAAGTTAAGTTCAGTGCATATTTTTCTTACTATTTTATTAAGAAAAGGACAGAAGATAAACAATGGTTCAGCCCTACCTTGCCGTAACGACAGTCAAATATCTACAAATGACCAGTCAGCCTGGACCAACCTGCTTAGCGAGCTTTCCGAGGCACAAAATTTTCTCGGTATGTTATATTGCCCGATGGCCGATAGGGTAGTAAGGTTCTGGAGTGGCGACCACGTACCGGAAGACACAGCGTAGGGAGGCCCCCAACAAGATGGACCGATGACCTGGTGAAAGTCGCGGGAAGCCGATGGATGCGGGGGGTAGTACAAGACCGGTCATCGTGGAAAGCCTTGGGAGCGGCCTTTGTCCAGCAGTGGACCTCTATAGGCTGAAGTAGAAGGATATGTTATATTGATGATGATGTTCCCGACCGATTTCGGCCACGGCGACCACTTCGACTCCTAGCCGATGATTTGGCACTCATGCGCCCGAATATGGCTTATGTAGCCTATCTTGGCGGCGAAACTTCGTGCACACTGAGGGCACGTAAGCACGCCGTCGACGTATTTGTATGTGATGGCAGCAGGTGGGCGAGCTTTGAATTGGTCGCGTTTGGCATCGAGGTCAGCTTTGCGCTGCTCCTCAAACTCGCGTACTTGTCCGTACACCATTCTGCGCCATTCTGACCGTTTTGCTGCCAAACGCTCCCATTCAGAGGGTTCTATATTGCATCTCTTCATGTGTCGTTTTAAGACATCCTTGAACCGGAGGAGTTGTCCGCCATGCTTTCGCTTGCCCTCCTCCAGCTCAGAGAAGAAGATGCGCTTCGCCACTCTTTCGTCCGCCATACGTGATAAGTGTCCGCACCACCGAAGCTGTCGACGCATTAAATAAGCCTCAATGCCACCAACATTGGCTCATCGCAGGACTTCGGTATTTCGCACTCTGTCAGACCATTTCATCTTCATAATGGATCGGAGACATTTAAGGTGTTATATTAGCGGTCGCCCAGAGGTAATGGTTACATTGCACGTCACAGGTTCGAATCTAAATTAGCGCCTTACTTTTTGTCAATAATTTCATCACCACTGCTCACAAAACAGCGATGTTGAGGAAACTGGCATGTCCTAGATCCATAAATTCAAAGATATCGTGTCATCTACCAACCTGCACTCCATTTCGACCCAATCTCTCTCACCGAGAGGAGGCCAGTGTCCTAGGAATGAGAACATTACAGGTTGCTTATGATTAAACTATGGTTAAATAGTTCAAGGAAATAAAAGCGTAATCTACATACAGACAAACGACCCCACCCTCATAAAGTTTATATCATTGTAACCTGAAACTCATTCAACAAACATAATCTAGAATCTGACTAAATATAATCGCACTTATAATAATTGCTATGACATCATTAATTAATATGATAGTGTTATACCAGCGAGACGTATGAAATGAGTCACCCACTGGTTTACAGTACAATTATCGGGCCAAGCCTGGTACTTATGCCAATTAATTGTTACGACTTATTTGTGAACCGGCTAAGACAATAGATAGTAGTAGAATATGGAAACGAAGATGTTTTTTTCTTACAGTTTCTTTTTATCGTAGAATATTTTAAAAGAACCGATTTAGTAACACATCATGAAAAGCCTATTTTAGTTAGTTCAATGCTAGCAATTTCTAGTTTGTTAAATTAAAAAGATTATTTAAATTTTAAGCCACGACTTCTGGTAACACTCAAATTTTCAAATCATAAAACTAGGTCTAAAAAAATAGTTAATCGTAGCAAATATAAAACCGTTTACTCTATGCAAATTTCGCTTGCGCGATGCAGGCATCCTAAAATAAACATCACTTCGTTCACACTCCAACCAAAAGATGTCACTATTATCAAATTTCTCAAACCTAATTAAGTTCTTTTATTATTTTATAATATTCTGAATGTTCATGACACTTCTAGATCCATCAATATACTGTATTGGAACAACAATGGAGCAAGCAATTAATACTTTTATGGTGGCGCCTAAATGTAGATATGACTACAGAGTACTGAGGAGAGGTTGTATTGTAGCTAAGCTGTTTAAGGCCTGATGATAGGAGTAAGTGGTCTGATTCAGAGGTGTTAGGTGACTCATGAGTATCTTTGTTTCAGTGATGTTTAGAGCACCATGTAGTTGAGTATATTAATTGTAATACCCACACACAGTACGCGACTTGCCAAAATCGAGTATCATGCCGCGATAGAGGAGAGGGCTATATCCAGAAGCGGATTTCTATAGGCTGACGATGATGGCATAGCTGGAAATCAGAATAATTGAATATATTGTAGTCGTTTTGAAAATAAATATAGTTAAAAAAACATGCTTTTAAAGAATATCAAACTAAAAAGTTAAAAATAATTTTAAAATTTAATTTTGACAATCCATACTAATATTATAAATGCGAAAGTAACTCTATCTGTCTGTCTGTCTGTTACGCTTTCCCGCTTAAACCTCTCAGCCGATTTTGATGAAATTTGGCACAGACAATCTTTAGACCCCGAGAAAGAACATAGGCTACCTTTTATCCCGGAAAAATTTGATGTTCCCGAGGGAAACCTAAAAAGCGCGATATAACCGAATTCCACGCGGGCGAAGCCACGGGCGGAAAGCTAGTATTATACAGTATGTTAAATAACAGAGGGCGTTCCCTTAAACTCGTTAATATATATCATTAATAGATTAAGGTAAAAATATCAGCATAGAAAAATAAGCATTAAAAAATCCGAATAAAAAAAAATTCTAATTGGAAATAAATTTGAAACCTCCTGTTTTAAATCAAAATAGTAGTCGTCATGTATAAATAAATTGCGACGTTGCCGTCTTTCATGTTCGCGTGTACAGTGTGTTTCTTTTACATGTCAATTTAAAATTTTTATTGAATATTTTCTTATTGGAAAAAATTTTAAAACATTTTGTTTTCGAATGGAAATATTTTTTTTAGCATGTATTTATGCTATACTATTTCGGGTTAACGGGAACGCCCTCTGTTAGTTAACATACTGTATAAAGAATACTAGTATAAATGAGAAAAAAGCGCGAATTTTAAAATTATTTTTAACTTTTTAGTATGATATTCTTTAAAAGCATGTTTTTTTTTAGTTTTTTAAACTATATCATTTTCAACTTTTTAGTTCGATATTCTTTTTTTAAATAATATACGGATAACACGAACGCTTAAGTGGTGCTCATTTGTTTTTACCAAACTTTTCTTGATCTCCAACAGACAGAATAGCAAGTGCTAAAATTCGTAATGATGCGTTACCCAAGTAACTAAATCTAAACTAAATACTTTGCCTGCACAAATTAATACCGCTCGGCCAACGAACGTATTGAAAACGGTGGGACATTTTACAGTAATGAGCCGCACAGTCGTACTCGGCGTCATACAGAGCCTACATCTTACAAGCAGAGTTTACCGTGGGAGTTTTGGCGGGAAAGCTGAATATCACGCTCATTTTTCATTGGACTTTTGAATTACTTATAGTCATCATCATTATCCCAGCGTTAATCCCAGTCGCATCCGAAGCCTTTTCAGCTTTGGAGTCTGGGGTCCGCTTTACCAGTCCAGCTGCTGATATGGCTAAACTTCGACATTTTCTGTGAAGCGACTGCCGTCTGACCTCCACAACCCGAAGGCGACATCAAAGCATTGCAGTTAGACCAATTGTTGGGCTTTTGAGGGCTCCAACAACCCGTAACGACTGCCGCTAGATGTTCGTATGGCAACCGGGACCAACGGCTTAACGTACTTTCCGAGGCACGACCAGACCAGTGCAAATATTCATATTCATGCATACAAATACTTGCACTGTGCGGGGATCGAACCCGCGCCACCTTACGCAGCGGCCGCGTCCGCTACCGCTACGCCACGGAGGCTGTCCGTGTTTTGAATTACTTATAGTGTCGTTTACTAAATAACAGCGCGTGGATTTATGTAATAAAAAGTGCATTCAGTAAATAATTCATAAAGAACATTGAAATATCGCAGCATAGTGGCTACATCGTGACTTTCCCTCAAACCTCCCTCGTAGACGGTTCAGGCGGCTGTCTTTTTCGACTGTCATTGGCAATATCCGCCATTATTGTGAAATAAAAATTTCAGAGAATTTCGATAATTTGTTACACGTGTTATTGGCAAAATTGTGGTATCTATTCCACAGAGGCCATTGATCAAGAGTTGAAGTTGAGTTTACCGTGTAAATAGCATGTATATACAACTTCCTAACATCAACCGTTGGGTAAGTGCCCGCCAGACTCAACACCTGTCTGAACGGTAGCGGTAGCGGACGCGGCCGCGGCCGCGCGTGTTCGATCCCCGCACAGTGCAAGTATTTGTATGCATGAATATTTGCACTGGTCTGGTCGTGCCTCGGAAATCACGTGAAGCCGTTGGTCCCGGTTGCCATACGAACATCTTGTGGCAGCCGTTACGGGTTGTTGGAGCCCTCAGAAGCCCAACAATTAGTCTAACTGCAATGCTTCGACGTCACCTTCGGGTTGTGGAGGTCAGACGGCAGTCGCTTCAAGGAAAATGTCGAAGTTTAGCCATATCAGCAGTTGGACTGGTAAAGCGGACACCAGACTCCAAAGCTGAAAAAGGCTTCGGATGCGACTGGGTTTAACGCTGTGATAATGATGATGATGATGATGACTCTTGAAATAGAAACTTAACTTTGATCGACTAATTTAAGGAGGCTAGCCGGTCTCCGAGAAATTATCAACGGAATTTGGTTGGTAGTGTGAGGTCTTTTTTTTTTATTTGGCATCTCGTAGTTGACCTAGAGAGGCCGTAACTACTTAACCGGACTTTCCTGTGGATGCCTTAATTAAAATTAAAGCCTCCAGCCAGGGGCACTTAAAACTAAATTAAAATTAGGCGACTACGCACTAAGGGCACATCCTGTGGGGTACGAACCTCGGCTTAGGGCGTCACTAGAGAGGACAGCAATGGACGGCTGGATCGAATTTTAGTGTGAGGTCTCGTATTAGCGCTAATTTCGGGGAGACCCCCACTTTTGTTAACATTATACCAACACGTAAATTAATGCACTTCCTGAAAAGAGTTTGTTCAGTATCATTTACTGAATCGGCTGAAGAGTTTGTTTGTTTGTTTGAACGCGTTAATCTCAGGAACTACTGGTCCGATTTGAAAAATTCTTTTTACGTTCGATAGGCCATTGATCCAGGAAGGCTTAAGGCTATATAACATCACATTGCGACCAAAAGGAGCGGTGAATAACTAAACCACGGGAACGAAGTCGCTGGCGACCGCTAGTTTTTAATGTAGGTAGTTTTTTATCCCAGAAATAATAATTAAAACTCCGGAAATTACTGTCATATTAACCCTGTTGTTTGTACACACTTTTAAAATTGCAGTTTTAATTTTGTTCATACAAATTTAGTAATTCAATCTATCTATACTAATATATAAAGCTGAAGAGTTTGTTTGAACGCGCTAATCTCAGGAACTACTGGCCCGATTTGAAAAATTCTTTTTGCGTTAGATAGCCTATTAATCCAGGAAGGCTTTAGGCTAATATAATATAACGCTGCGACCAATAGGAGCGGAGCATATAAATAAAAAATATCGAAACCTACACGGGTGAAACCGCGCGGTGCAGCTAGTGCAAAATAAAGAGAACAAACCTTATTTCAAGAACGTTAAGGTCTTCCACCTCTAAGAATTGGTGTAACATTAACATTAAATTAAAAATTCAGTGTAAGTATTATGATTATACAATATGTAAAGAAAACCCTGTCCGATCCGTGAAGGTATTGTTAGGTATCGATAACTGATTCTACTAATGCCCACAAAGACAGCCTAAACTTAAAAAAAAAATCCTCCTGGAAAAATAAATATTATTTCGCAAAAAGAGGTAACTTAATACATGTGCGGTTAGCAAGCCCTTCCGCGGGCGGCGGGGGGCAGGGCACGCGGCTCCTGTGACGTGGTGGCGTCGCTATTCGCTTAAAATAATACCGGTGTTGTCACTTTTTTAAAAATTACCAAATTTCGGGGAATTAGGAATTAATTCCCGGGAAAAAAGGATTATTTCAAAATTCATTACTATTGTTACTATGATGATTATGTAAAATTTTATATTATATTTGGTCAAGTGTTTACCTAACCTTTATTATCCATAAGGGTCGGACAGGGTTTTCTTTACATATTGTATATAGTATAGTAGTATTAGTATTATGATTATTCATAATATTCTAATTGGGATGTTTGAGGGTGTGCGTTACTAACATGTTGTATACTAGTGCTCGACCGCAATCCTGCCTGATGGTAATCATTGATGCAATCGTTGATGGTACAACGCTTTAGTTTGTTTAGAGCTTATTCACGAAGACGGAAATACCTGTAATGTGTCTAGTACTACTTACATAATTTAATGTTTTTTTGTTCGGTGTTTTAAACGACGTTAAGGCTTATTAAAGGAAAAGAAAAGAGAAATTAAAAGGTTTTTTTTTATAAATTATAAACCAGCGCTTGACCGCACTCCCGCCTGATGGTAAGCAGTGATGCGATCGTTGATGGTAAAGCGCGCTAATTTATTAAGAGCCTATTCACTGTAGCCTTGAAGACACTCAAATTGTAGTGTGACGGAAACACCGCTCCTGGCAAATTGTTCCAGTCCCTCGATGTACGCGGTATAAAAGAAGAAGCTTAACGCTTCGTCCGATCGTAGTGGTAAAAAGAAAATTATTTAAACAGTGCACATAATAAAGAGTATTTTATTCTATGGAGAAGAATGTAAGTATTAATGTATAGTAACTAAGTGTAATGTAAGTATTAATGTATAGTAACTAAATGTAATATAAGTATTAATGCATAATAACTAAGTGTAATGTAAGTATTAATGTATAGTAACTAAGTGTAATGTAAGTATTAATGTATAGTAACTAAGTGTAATGTAAGTATTAATGTATAGTAACTAAGTGTAATGTAAGTATTAATGTATAGTAACTAAGTGTAATGTAAGTAATAATGTATAGTAACTAAGTGTAATGTAAGTATTAATGTATAGTAACTAAGTGTAATGTAAGTATTAATGTATAGTAACTAAGTGTAATATAAGTATTAATGTATAATAACTAAGTGTAATGTAAGTATTAATGTATAGTAACTAAGTGTAATGTAAGTATTAATGTATAGTAACTAAGTGTAATGTAAGTATTAATGTATAGTAACTAAGTGTAATGTAAGTATTAATGTATAGTAACTAAGTGTAATATAAGTATTAATGCATAATAACTAAGTGTAATGTAAGTATTAATGTAAGTATTAATGTATAGTAACTAAGTGTAATGTAAGTATTAATGTATAGTAACTAAGTGTAATGTAAGTATTAATGTATGGTAACTAAGTGTAATAAGTATAGTAACTAAGTGTAATGTAAGTATTAATGTATAGTAACTAAGTGTAATATAAGTATTTATATATACATTACATACCTTCTTTTTCTTCTTCTTCATCTCAGCGTTAATCCAAAAAACCAGTCGCATCCGAACTTTTTCAGCTTTGGAGTCTGGCGTCCGCTTTACCAGTCTAACTGCTGATTTTTGGCTAAACTTATTGCTGGACTTTTTTTGAGGGCTTCAACAACCCGCAACGACTGCCATTAGATGTTCGTATGGTAACCGGGACCAACAGCTTAACGTGCTATCCGAGGCACGATCAGACCAGTGCAAATATTCATATTCACGCATACAAATATTTGCACTGTGCGGGGATCGAGCCCGCGCCTCCTTGCGCAACGGCCGCGTTCGCTACCACTACGCCACGGAGGCTGTCATGATACATAACATACCACCGCAGGCAAGTTGTTCGGTCCTTCAATATACGCGGTATAAAAGAGGTGGCGCAAAAGTTTCGTCCGGGTCGTAGATCCCTAAAACCTAAAACACATCCTGGGAAGTTTGGTAGAGGTTTTCGCTTCGGGTGTTGATAACAGGTAGAATGTGATTTTTTGCCGGTCTAGTTTGCAATGATTCTGATTTAGGTTTAAAGAATCTTTATTTCCCAAAAGAAAATAATATAGTTCACTTGCATGAGATTTAACATTTAACGCATTGATATAATATTAAACAGATATGATATGCTCTAACAAATTAACCAAAATAAATGTGCCGATCGGAGCAGCAGCACACACATGCAATTTTTTTATTCTGCGTACATTTCACACGTTGGCACAGTGTGAGTGAGATGGGGCGCAATCTAAAGCATAGAGAAGGAAAAGATGGCTAGTGTTTGTCGTTTGCGCTTAAATAGAATCGACGAAAACTAAAGCGACTTGCTGGACTTACCTCCTTTTGTACGCTTCATTTTCAGTGCGCTAGTGACGTATCTATATCAATGATTTAACGTATGTATTTTCTTGTCTAGTGACGATGCATGCAGATATAACAATAGGTTAAACAATAACAAACCAAAGTGTGGATAGTTACATAGTATATTTAAAAACAAGTTAATACGACTGGCCAATTAGAAACCGAGATACCCTCTTATGTACTGATTATTTATTTTTTGAGCAAATTATTATGTTATGGGCCAGGAACAATAGTGTTGAAACAACCCTATTACATCATCATCATTCCAGCGTTAATCCCAGTCGCATCCGATGATCCGAAGCCTTTTTAGCTTTGGAGACTGGGGTCCGCTTTACCAGTCCAACTGCTGATATGGCTAAACTTCGACATTTTCCATGAAGCGACTGCCGTCTGACCTCCACAATCCGAAGGCGACATCGAAGCATTGCAGTTAGACCAATTATTGGACTTTTGAGGGCTCCAACAACCCGTAACGACTGCCACTAGATGTTCGTATGGCAACCGGGACCAACGGCTTAACGTGCTTTCCGAGGCACGACCTGACCAGTGCAAATATTCATATTCATGCATACAAATACTTGCACTGTGCGGGTATCGAACCCGCGCCACCTTGCGCAGCGGCCGCGTCCGCTACCGCTACGCCACACAACAACCCTATTACATATCTGCCTATAAATAAGTTCTTTAATAGTAAGTTCCTCACTTTATACCCACAGATTTTATTCATTCGAACATTCCAGACAAACCACAAGGGTCCTTAAAGCGGCTAGACGAATAACTAACAAATGAAGCGGAGTTAGCGTGTCATATCGCTTTGTTGCCAAAAACATCGAATGTTGTTAAGTTTTTGTTTGCAAGACGTCTGATTCGAACAATTAAGCGATTCGAGCGCTGCTTAAAGCTATAACCTCTCGTAAAATCTGCATAAGAAGCCAGCCTTAAGGCGGACGGCTTGCGGTCCGCGTTCTCTACAATGGGTGCAGACTTATATTAGGTGATGTTATTTTCTTAGAATTATACTTTTTTTAATAACATTAGTAATATAATAAGCCATATTCCATTACCTACTACCTAATGTTCGCAAGGTTCCAAGCTTAATTGGGTACTGCTGTGTACTTTTATTAGGTTTCTCGGTGGTAGGCCATAACATCGGCTGCTGGCAGAAGTTACCACCCACCAGACAAAGTCTTGCCGCCAAGTGTTTCGTCGTGTTCCGGCATGATGTCTGGTGAAGCCGTACGGAGGACGGGTCTGAGCAGTTGTGTTGCGATGTGTGGTGGGTACGATGCGCTAAATGTTGTTGTGTCGGGAGTTTGGTCGTGGAGAGTCAAGTTCCCTCTAGCGCAGCATCGTTTGGTCGTGTTGGTCTTGGGTTTAACATTGCATCACCTCGCTCAACTGCCATCATCCTTCCTATTCCTAGGTTTTTTATGTGAATAGGCTGAATAAACTAGTGCGCTTTATTATCAACGATTGCATCACTGCTTACCATCAGGCGAGATGGCAGTCAAGCACTAGTTTATCATTATTTAAAAAAAAAGAGGTCTGCCGGCTACGACTAGTCTACGACAAGCTTCCGCTTGTTGTCCCAGGAGTAGCAGAGTAAGCCTTGAACGATAATGTTCATGAGCTAAAATGAGATTTTCTAATGGTATTTTACCAAAGGACATAAGTAAAACAATTTTGCTGGATATACCTTTAACCTATGCTTTGGAAATGGACCGACCCTTTAATCATTCAAAAGTGCCTGTAGGTAAATGAAATACATGCTTTGATTTTGAACTAAATGTTTTATAACTACAATGAAAGCGTGCGACCATTATAAAAGGTCCCTTGGCCCGTCGACTCATTACTACGGTTCCAGATTATTGTTTCAAGTCCACACAATAGGATGGGACACAAGTTCGCGCCCTGTCTACGTCGTTTCCACTGAGTCCGACACAAATTCCCGCCGTGTGCCATATAGACCGTGAGCTTAATTTATGATGTTAAACATTATTTTAATACAAAATTGTAAGTATACTTGAGGTTACTTGGGTAGCAAATGCCTTGCCATGGCGCCTCCGCCGGGCCGGTACAAGCGAGGTAGACCAAAGAAGTGCTGGCTTGACGTCGTAAGAGATGTCATGCGAGTCAACAATCTCACACCACGGGATGCCAGAGATCGTACGAAATGGAGGAGTAAGTGTAAGAAAGCGGACCCTAGGCTCCAACGCGAAAGCCACGGATGCAACCGCAATTATACGCTGAGAGGATGATGATGATGATGTAAGTATATTTTTATAATATGATGGCATATCAAATAAAAGATAAATATGTATTATAAATTATATATACATTCTTCAGGTTCTATCGAAATGTGTGGTGAATTTAAAGTTGTGGGACATAAAAATCTCACTCTAAGTTAATATTATATAGGTAGGTATAGCAATTCAAGCCTAGTGATGATTTTTAGTTAATAAAAAGTTGGAAATGAGTGTGTGGTTTGGTTTAATTAATTTTCTGACGAAATTTTAAAGACGTTTGCAGCATATTTATAAGGAATGTAAGATGTTTTACTTTTACTGTCATTTCATAACAAAAATAATGTTTTAAATGTAGTATGTAGGTATTTATTTTTGCAGTTTTATTCAATATAATAGAATACTCCTTATTATGTACACCATATAGATTACAGAACATGAATATAAAGATTTTACAAAGGGTGACACAATGGGCGGTCTTATCGCTAAAAGCGATCTTCAGACAACCTAAATAGTATCTACGTAGTTACCCACAGATTTCGAAACCTATATTTCGTAGATGGTTTTTTCTGGCTATACTAGAGTTAATTCTATTTTCAACGACTTACTTACAAGGCATATTATTTTTTTTTTTATCATTTAATTTATTGCTTATATAAAAAAAATGATAAAATACAACAATTTCCCGGCTTCATAAGGTGAATTTTTTAAAACAAACAAGAAAAGCATTTTCCCTTAGAACAGAAACTTTCCCGGTCGTACCCAGTGGACAATCACGAACTATTCAGTGATGCGCTATTTGGCGACAGTACGTAATTTACAGTTGAAGCTACATTGTGTCTGTACCGAGTAATGTGGTGCTTTATTACATACGCATTTAATGAGCCCCATGTTTTATTTATTGTAATAACTTGTACTAACACGTGAAGAAAGTTTAGAAATTTCACTTTAGAAATTTCCATTTGCCATGTATGAATAAACGAAGAAATACATTTTTTTTTTAATAGTTACAAACTGGTGCTTGACTGCAATCCCGCCTGATGGTAAGCAGTGATGCAATCGTTGATGGTAAAGCGCACTAGCTTATTATTACATTTTTTATTATTACATTAGCTTACTATTCACTAAAAAAAACTGAGTGAATAGGAAGGAAGACGGCATTTGAGCGAGGTGATGCAATGTTTAACCCAACAACACGACCAACGATGCTGCGCCAGAGGATAATCTGGAGACCCTCCACGACCAAACTCCCGACACAACAACATTAGGCACATCATACCCAGCACACATCGCAACACAACTGCTCAGACCCGTCCTCCGTACGGCTTCACCAGACATCATGTCGGAACACGACGAATCGCTTGGCGGCAAGACTTTGTCTGGTGGGTGGTAACTTATGCCGGCGGGCGGCGGCTGATGTTGTTGCCTACCACCGAGGAAATACATACAAGAAATACATACATGAAATGCATACATGTTTTAACAAAGTCGTGGTGGCCTATAACTTAAAACACCAGCCTCTCAAGTATGAGTGTGCGGGTTCGATTCCAGCTCAGGCAAGTAGGTACCAATATAACTTTCTAAGTTATATGTACTTTCTAAGCATATCTTAGACACCAAAGACTGATTACAAGGTGAAGGTAAACATCTTGAGGAAACCTGTACTTTAAGTCTAAAATCGCCAACCCGCATTGAGCAAGCGTGGTGATTACGTTCAATCCTTCTCTGTATGGGAGGAGACCTGTGCCCAGCAGTGGGACGATAAAAGATTCATGATGATGAAAATGTGACACCATATAAATAGTACTTTCCGCTGCTCGAACTTTCCATTTGCCATGTATGAATTTACGAAAAAGAAAGGTCTGCCAATGTGAACTCAACCACGATTTTTATTTGACTCTGCTAAAAAGCATTTCCTTTTATTAAAGGATGGAATATAATTAAAATAAGCTTATAATATACGGTAGAATTGATTAACATTCTCCTTTTCGAAGCCGGTTAAAATAATAATAAAGACATTTTTAATGACATAAAAACATTAAAAAAAAATTAGATATTCATATGAAAGTTAAAGCGACAAAAAATAAATAGAAGTGAAGCAATAATAACCCCGATTCTCTTGTTCAAAAACTAAACTTAATTATTTTTTTTATTAGTTATAAACTAGTGCTTGACTGCAATCCCGCCTGATGGTAGCAGTGATGCAATCGTTAATGGTAAACGCACTATTAGCCTATTCACTCAAAAAACTGAGTGAATAGGAAGGAAGACGGCAGTTGAGCGAGGTGATGCAATGCTTAACCCAACAACACGACCACAATGCTGCGCCAGAGGATGATCTGGAGACCCTCCACGACCAAACTCCCGACACAACAACATTAGGCACATCGTACCCGCCACACATCGCAACACAACTGCTCAGACCCGTCCTCCGTACGGCTTCACCAGACATCATGCGAGAACACGACGAATCGCTTGGCGGCAAGACTTTGTCTGGTGGGTGGTAACTTATGCCGGCGGCTGATGTTGTTGCCTACCACGTCAAAAAATCTTAATTAAATTAATTAAGTAAATTAATAAAAAAAATTAATAAAATAATTAATTAATTTAATTTCAGTGCATCTTTTTCTTTATATTTCATAAGAAAAAGGATAGAAGATAGCTTGGTCAAAATAAGACACCCCAATGACAATTAGATGTGGATAAAAATAGTCTACATATACATATGTCAATTTACATCAGGCGCTGAGTAATTTATACGTTACACACTATGAATTACTGCTGTATCGTGGGTAGTGTTGTAACATCACTATTTAGTATGATATACTGAAGTCACATCACTATAGGAATGTCGGCTTCATTCTCCTTGTAACTGTGTGGACGACATCTTGTAGGTACTTCTGAATATAGTAAACGATTTTATAAAATGAACACAAGTGGTTAATTAAATCATATAAGAACATAACAGGTAGGTTTATAAATATTCTAACTCACATACTCTGAATAATTACCTATAGGCAATACAAATATTTCTTCCATGTGAGAATCGTACCCGCGACACGCAACGCGACAGTCGATCTCTCGGGCACTGTGTCCACCGTGTCGTTTTTTCTAAAACCTATAGAAATACCTAAAATTCCTTAAAAAATAGGTTTTATAGATTTTTTTTTATAAATATTAAACTAGTGCTAGACCGCAATCCCGCTTGATGGTAAGCAGTGATGCGATCGTTAATGGTAAAGCGCGCTAGTTTATTAAGAGCCTATTCACTCTATCCTTGAAGACACTCAAATTGTAGTGTAACGGATACACCATCGCTGGCAAATTGTTCCAGTCCCTCGGTGTACGCAGTAGGAGTAGTAAAGAGGAAGCGAACCGCTTCATCCGGATCGTACGTAAGGGTGAAGTCACCGTACGACGGGTCGTCCGATGGTGGAGATGAGGGAATTAAATCATGCAATTCCCTTGCACACTCATCAGAATGCATCATATAGAAGACCGAAAGGCTTTGGAGACCGTTTCAAGATACTAAAAGCACCGATTTAACCAAACGTATCTAAATCTAGAAAGAAATTATTACTTCTAATACTAGACATCCTTATTAAAGAATATGTTAAAACTCCTATAAAGTAAATATTACTTTAATACGAAAGCTAAAGCGGCAATATGTAAACAGGAGTATAGCAACAAGGAGTATGAGTACTAAGTCATCATGGTCGTGCTATAAAAGACTGGAGGTGGCGCCTGACATGTGGGCCCACCGGACTTACGCCGCCCGCCCTAGTCGAAGGAATTCTATAGAGCTGTTAAACTGTGTTATTGTTCGTTTTAGGTGTGACAAATTTTACAATCGTTGTTAGTTTTTCAAACGACTAAAATACTAAAATTGTAAGGTATTTTAACATTTTAATGCAATTCATCATCATCCCAGCGTTAATCCCAGTCGCATCCGAAGCCTTTTCAGCTTTGAAGTCTGGGGTCCGCTTTACCAGTCCAACTGCTGATATGGCTAAACTTCGACATTTTCCGTGAAGCGACTGCCGTCTGACTTCCACAACCCGATGGCGACATCGAAGCATTGCAGTTAGACCAATTGTTAGACTTTTGAGGGCTCCAACAACCCGACTGCCACTAGATGTTCGTATGGCAACCGGGACCAACGGCTTAACGTGCTTTCCGAGGCACGACTAGACCAGTGCAAATATTCATATTCATGCATACAAATATTTGCATTGTGCGGGGGTCGAACCCGCGCCACCTTGCGCAGCGGCCGCATCTACAACATTTCAATGCAATTATCTTGTTTTTATTTCTTTATACCAGCTTTCCGCCCGCGTAGAATTCGGTTATACCGCGCTTTTTAGATTTCCCTCTGCAATATCAATTTTTTTTTCAATAAATGGTAGCCTATGTCCTTTCTCAGGGTCTAAAGATTGTCTGTGCCAAATTTCATCAAAATCGGTTGACAGGTTTAAGCGGGAAAGCGTAACAGACAGACAGACAAACAAAATTAGTAGAAGTAGTTCCAGATTTAATACTTATTTGGCCATAGAACATTAAAGTGTTTCTGATGCTGCTAAAAGTTTGATTGAATTTGTAAGTTTTAAGTGAACATAAATAATTCACATTTAGTATAATAAGCTGTGTTGGGACAGATATTGTATTTTATATAAGTCCCAAAGTTAAATAAAGATAAGAAAAAAAAACATTAAAGCGTTTATAATCCACCTTCCACCTTCCAGATGTTTTTTCTCTTTTTATTGTATCTAATAATAAATGTTGGAATAGGCCACCGGGCAGTTTGAAAGGTAACGACGAAGCTTTACAAAATTATTGTTTTTTTTTTTATTTCACATACAAAAATCTCTAACTGCTGAACTATTCTGCTCTGAAATTCTATTTTTTGTTGGTAACTGTGGTTATTGTTTTACCAACAATCAGCATATTGTCAGTATGTAAAATTAGAGGTTGCCCGGGTTTTACTCCCTGACAAAAAAAAAGAAAAGTAGAGGTTCGGCTAATCGGGTGTGAAAATAAAAAAAAATGATAGTTTGTTGGACTACTATGTTTTAATTACAAGCTTTTATATGTAACAACAGGAAACTATCTTTAACTCTTATTAAATGTAAATAAACAATATAGCTTTATTGTTAACCCCAATAAGGTTGGGTCAATCCTAGCGGCTCCAAGAGTGGTCTGTTGGAGCGTCCAGGTTTCACGCGCAACAGTAGCCTAGCAGATTGCCCACTAACTCTAGCTCAGCTTACTCAGGCTGTGGATTTCATCCACTATGACTACAGAATTATACAAATCCAAAATGGGAAAAATTATATATCAGAAAAGGTCACAAAAGGTCACCACCGGTAATATAATAGTAAATGAGTTTTCTACGGGTACAAGAATGTTATTTAAATTGAGATAAGAGGGTACTTGCGACACATCCTTGGAAGTTCCTGGCCTTCTTTGTCCTTGAAACCACGTGTCCTGCCTCTCCAAACCAACGGGGTTGAAGGTAGAAGAATATGACAAAAATAAAAATAAGACACGCCCAGGCGGCGCTCCAATAGAAAAATTCTCCGCCTGGGAGACCCAGCCACATGCACAGGATTGCTTTGGCCTCGTGCTGCTTGCTGGCTGGTCCACACGGCCGCGATTGTCCCAAAATCAGCACACCGTGTCAGAAGCCTTTATTTTCTTTAAGCCCGTCCAGGCCGTCTGCCCGACGCCCTGACGGTCAGATCTATCGACATCGAAAAGCCTTTTTTCCGATCGCTACGTGACTCCACAGGTATTTTCGCCTCCTTCTTCTTTTGCTGTGAAGACTCTCTCTCGGTGCCAAACACCCGAAACCAAATTACCCCTTTGAACGGTGGGAGATTTCCCCGCTTACAAGATTCCAATCTGCAGAAATCCAATGAAAATATAACTTGGTCTACAAAAATCCCTTAATCCAAAAACTCACACTCAAACGTCAAAACGACAATAATCTCACAGATAAAGCAAAACAATTAGTAATAGACAATTAGTATCAATAACCATAGACCACAAAAAGGTGCGTTTCCCTATGCTTAGTAAAGGCAAAAAATAATAAATAAAATAAGAAATAATCACAACGTTACAATACCTCCCCTCCAAGGAAAAGGTTCGACCAAGGAGAACCGCTCGCTGCCCTCAGCGAACTAAATAAACGAAGTTAATGGGTAATTAATGATAAGTATTGGTCATAACAATGAGTAGTCCAACGAAAAAAAACAAAACAGAACAAAACAAAACCCTGAGCTTGTTTGATCAAGAAAGAAACCATTAAAAAAAACACTAAACCCAACACCAAGCTTCCTTCCTCGGCCCATATCCCTCGATCGCCTCTTACGATCTGCACGGAAAGAGATGCAGCTGACACATTCTAAGATTTTCTTTTGTCCCCAGGCCAGCACGGGGAAACAATTTCTCATTAGGGCAATAATCCCATGAGGAAAACTAAAAAAAAATATTTAGTACAAATAAAAAAAAAATTCGGCAAAGCGAAACAAAAAAACGTCGCATATACTCTCTCGAATACGCGTGCATGTGTTTCGAGCAGCACGACCTCCACCTGGTTTCAAGGACAATCCGGAAATTCAAAATGTGGTAAGGGAAAAAAAAAACGTTGACGGAACCAAATTTAAAAAAAATCGAACGCGTTCTTTCGATCCACTGATACAGTGATAACAACAATTCAGTAATACTGAAAATACAATATATCTTGATCCTACGTAAAACCCCAAATAAATAAAACAACCCGGATCCGGTAATAAAAAACGTAGGAAACAAGACTGGTTCCTCAACAACCATACTCATGATATGTTAGACAGACAGCCATACGTTCCACGCGAATCCTCTCTTTTATTAACATTCATATATCCTTATATCCTTCGTCTTTATTAACACTAAGCGCTTAGTGAATTTACCTTTCATTCCTTCATTCTTCCTTCATCATTCATACAGAGCAATGAGTCGGAATAAAACCATTCAATACACCTACCAAAACGGCGTTTAAATGTCAACCATTTAAACTCCACAACGTATGCAGTCATCTCCGTGAACAACCGGCGGTTCGTAAACCGTGGCGGCACGACGAGCTCACGAGATAACGGCGGGTCGTGCGTCCACGGAATACAGACACACAGCTGTATCACTTCGACACTACAATGCGGCTGCTGTCAGATCATCAAAACGCTGAAAAAACTAGTGACTCTTCAAGTCTTTAATATGCCATGACCCAATGGGATGGCCATCTAATCTTTCCAATTCGTAAACTAAGGGCGACAAAACGGCCTTTACCCTGCACTTCTCGTACTTGGGTGCTAACTTAGCCATTTTAAACTTAGCTGCATCACTTTGCGTATAGCAGCGCTTCCAAACAATATCCCCTACTGAAAACTTAGCCGGTCTACGGCGTAAATTATAATATTTAGAATTAGCCTCATGTGCCCTTAACAAATGCAACCTAACCTGACCAAAAAATGTCCTTCAAACAACCTAATTCCCCAGCGTATTCGTCGCGAGGCATGGCCACTTCATACTCCGCCTCAGTATCTCTGTAGAAGGACCCGTTTACGACCGGTTCCCTACCATGTACTAAAAAGAAAGGAGAAAACCCAGTGGACTTATTTACTGCACTGTTTATAGCAAACTGAATACGGTGCAGTTGCTCATCCCAGTTCCTATGGTTTTCTTCCACGTAGGAAGCTACGGCCGTCATAACTGTCTTGTTATACCGTTCTACCAGATTAACCTGCGGCGTATAACGTGGGCAATAATGTATTTTGGGAATGTTGTAACGTTTCAGTAGATTCCCGAATTCCGATCCCGTGAATTGCACTCCGTTATCTGCAATTACGGTTTCAGGGACACCGTGAGCTAAAATAACATCCCGTTCAAAATGTTTTGCCACAAGGGCACTGGTTGCACGACGCAATGGAAACAATAAGGTATACTTTGAAAAGCAACATGTTACGACTAACAAAAACGTAAATCCTGCTCGGGAACGTGGTAAAGGACCTACCAAATCTATGGACACTACCTGGAAAGGTCTATGGCAAACCCTTGGTTGACCCATTAAGCCTGGTGTAGCCTTTGTAGAATGTTTATAGGCGGCACAGACGTCACAATTTTTAATGAACTCCACGACATCCTTATGCATGCCTGGCCAAAAATACGTTAAGCACAGCCGTCTGTGCGTCTTAAACACCCCCAAGTGCGCGGCAGTAGCTTCACAATGGTTTGCCCTAACAACTTCCAGCCGATCACCCTTCTTTACCACTTCCTTCCAATCAAACTCACTCAGTAAATTATACTTGCTCTTGCAGTAACGATAGAGCTTCCCGTCCTTGACACAGAAATTAGGAAAGTTTTTAGGAAAGGCTTTACAACCATTAAAGGTCCTGTCATACCATTCATCTTTCTCTATGTTGTCGGAATCATTCACCGCTTCAACTTTCATAAGCCTGGACAATGCATCCGGAACGACGTTGTCAGAGCCCTTCCTGTGCTCAATTTCAAACTCAAATTGAGACAGTCGGCAACCCCAACGAGCAAGTCTTCCAGTTGGATTCTCCAAGTTCATGAACCACTTCAGCGATGAGTGATCCGTCACCACCTTGAAAGGTCGGGAACCTAAATAGGCTTGAAATTTCTCTACCGCAAAAATAACTGCCAGTGCCTCCCGTTCGGTAGCACTATAATTCCGTTCCGCTTTGTTCAGCGAACGGCTAACATATGCAATCGGGTGTTCGTACCCGTCTATTGTTTGGGACAACATACCACCTAAACCATACGCTGAAGCGTCACAATGAACCGTGAACGGTTTGTCAAAATCAGGGACAGCTAAGACTGGGGCAGTAACCAAGGCGTTCTTTAATGTAATAAAGGCGGTCTCGGCTTCCTCTGACCACTGGAAAGGTGGTGCCTTTTTCCCCTTTGCTGTCAACCTGTTTAAAGGAGCTGCGATTGTTGAAAAATTTCTTATGAAACGACGGTACCACGAGCATGTACCCAAAAATACTTTTACATCCCGCGCAGTTGTTGGAGTGGGAAAATTCAAAATGGCCGATACCTTTTCAGGATCAGTACGCAACCCGAACTCGTCTACGACGTAACCAAGGTACTTTAGCGACTGTCGAAAGAATTTAGACTTGCTGAAATTTATAGTGAGGTTGGCCATTTTCAGTTTGTCCAACACTCGTTTTAACAGAACCATGTGCGTGTTAAAATCTGAACTACATATTACTATGTCATCGATAAAACAGAATACCATGCCATTTACAATATCGCTCGTTAAGTTATGGTCGAACAATCGATCCATAAGGCGCTGCTGACGAGCAGGCGCGCCACAAAGTCCGAATGGCATAACCTTAAATTTGAACAACCATCTGCCAGGAATTGTGAAGCTAGTCCTCTCTTGCGAGTCTTTACTCAGTGGAATTTGCCAAAAAGATGAAGATAAATCGATGGAAGACAGGTATTTGGCCTCCTTTTGGCTGTCAAGAATCTGGGGTATGTATGGAATTGAATAAGAATCCCCTTTGGTTACCGAATTCAACTTCCTACAATCTAAACAAAACCGCCAATCTCCGTTTGATTTCTTGACAAGCAAGGCTTGATTGTTCCACGGACTCTCACTAGGAGTAACTACATCTAATGCTAACATTCTATCCAGTTCCTGGCTTAAGAATGCTCTCTTTTCCGGCGAGAGAGGATATTGTTTCGTTTTAATTGGTGGTGCATCACCAGTATCGATGACATGTTCGATCAGGGTAGTCCTACCTAAACCCTTTTCTTCAAAAGAAACATTCTTAAATTGTTCAACCATCGCATCAGCTAACTCCTTTTGTGCCACTGTTAAATGTTCATACGATTGAATTGTACTAATGCGGTCTGAATTTACTGAGTGTTTAAAGTAATCTACCGGTGAAACTCTGTAGTCAATGTTGTCAAATATTTCTGGTGCTAGACGAAAGGCATGCCAAAAATCTACCCCTAATATAACATGAGAAACTATGTTGGGTATTACAAAAAACTTAATAACATGTGTAATATTATTAAAAGTAACCGGAACAAAAATAAACCCTATCGTCTGTACCTCTACACCATTTGCAACATGACATTTTGTACTACTATTATTCTCTTGAAAGTCAAAACCAAACTTGACAAAATCTAAGTGTGAATTATTTCCCAAAATTGAAATGGCTGCACCTGAGTCCAATAATCCAAAGATCTCAAAATCATTTACTTGAAATTTTAGATGAGGTCTAATATCATTTTTACTAGGAGCAAACAGAACCGTGGCAATGGAACCAAAATTATAAAATTTAGACCTAGAATCATTATTTAAATTGCCGCGATTCAACCTTACAAGTTTTTTGAATTTTTATTAGACACTTTGTCAGATGCCTTTATTTTCTTTAAGCCCGTCCAGGCCGTCTGCCCGACGCCCTGACGGTCAGATCTATCGACATCGAAAAGCCTTTTTTCCGATCGCTACGTGACTCCACAGGTATTTTCGCCTCCTTCTTCTTTTGCTGTGAAGAATCTCTCTCGGTGCCAAACACCCGAAACCAAATTACCCCTTTGAACGGTGGGAGAATTCCCCGCTTACAAGATTCCAATCTGCAGAAATCCAATGAAAATATAACTTGGTCTACAAAAATCCCTTAATGCAAAAACTCACACTCAAACGTCAAAACGACAATAATCTCACAGATAAAGCAAAACAATTAGTAATAGACAATTAGTATCAATAACCATAGACCACAAAAAGGTGCGTTTCCCTATGCTTAGTAAAGGCAAAAAATAATAAATAAAATAAGAAATAATCACAACGTTACAATATACACCACTACACCACTACGATCCGGACGAAGCGTTTCGCCTCCTCCTTTATAACGCGTACATCGAGGGACTGGAACAATTTGCCAGCGGCGGTGTTTCCGTCGGACTACAATTTGAGTGTCTTCAAGGCTAGAGTGAATAGGCTCTTAATAAACTAGTGCGCTTTACCATCAACGATTGCGTCACTGCTTACCATCAGGCAGGATTGCGGTCAAGCGCTGGTTTATAAAATGTAAAAAAAAAAATCAGTTATCTGTCTTTATATTGAATTTTAATTACCTGAAATTTTTAACTCAGAAAATGTTAATTCTCACCTAATAACATATCGGCACATTTAGGTTTTCATATTTTACAGAAACAATTATGAAAGTTTTTATAAATATTTGAAATTAATTTATGAATTATTTTTATGTTTTTTTTTACTAATTCATACGGGTGCGAGGTACTTGTATAGACGTTAATAATATCGGCACATTTAGGTTTTCATATTTTACAGAAACAATTATCAAAGTTTTTATAAATATTTCAAATTAATTTATGAGTTATTTTTATGTTTTTTTACTAATTCATGTCTATACTAGTAACCACACGCAACGGGTGCGAGGTACTTGTATAGACGTTAATAAATATTAATAATAGTCTATACTAATCTTATATAGTAATATATAAAACTGAAGAGTTTGTTTGTTTGTTTGAACGCGCTAATCTCAGGAACTACTGGTCCGAGTTGAAAAATTCTTTTTAACCTACGCGGGTGAAATCGCGGGACGCAGCTAAAAAAAACTCAGTTCCACAATTTTTGCAGATGTGCCAATACATTAGTAAGTGGGCTATAAATGCAAGACTAACAGCTCTATACAATTCTCAATTTCTCCCAAACACGTTTTTATATGGTTCCGAGTAAGTGAGCAGCGTTGTACTGTCCATCTGAGTATGTGCATGTATGTATGTCGTGTATGGATGTTTGAATGTTCGTGTTTGTTGCATACACGCTCCGTCTTTGTGGGGCGACCTTCACCTCGAGTCGCGACGTTTGTTTTGCTCGTTCTTATGTCGTTGTACTTGTTTTATGAACGATTTGTTGACCTTTGGGAGCCGTGAATGGAATATTCGTTACTTGTATAGTGAATGGGTGAATGGGGGATTGTGTCTGGTAGGTTTGTATGTTTGCTTTACTTTTGAGGTTTTGTGTTGTCCTTTCTTAGGGGATGAGGAGTTTTAGTAAAAGATACTTCAGAGGTTAAGCAGTTGTTAGTGAAATTTCAGGAAATATATTATTTGCGCCTTAATCTTAATTCATTTTAGTTGATCTTATAGTAGGGTGTTTCTTAATTTAGATTATAGACATTTTCTGCTGACTTCTTTTACTAATGCGTGTTTTGCGAATTTGATCTTTATACGCAACTAGAATTATCGGATTGAGAGGTGTTAGGAATCGCGAGCGCTGCCGCTGTGCAAGCAGGCGCGGGTTCGAGCCCCGCGCGGTGCGAATATTTGTATGCATGAATCATGATATATGCATGAATATGAATATTTGCACTGGTCTGATCATGCCTCGGAAAGCACGTTAAGCCGTTGGTCCCGGTTGCCATACGAACATCTAATGGCAGCTGTTAAAGCTAGTTGGAGCCCTCAAAAAAGTCCAACAATTGGTCTAGCTGCAATGCTTCGATATCGCCTTCGGGTTATGAAGGTCAGACGGCAGTCGGTTCACGGAAAATATCGAAGTTTATCCAAAATCAGCAGTTAGATTGGTAAAGCGGACCCCGGATTCCAAAGCTGAAAAAGCTTTGGATGCGACTGGGTGATCCATTACTACTCTGAGATGATGATGATGATGACAGGTGTTAGGAATCGAATATCCTCTCGGATTGTAGATTGAAAGGAAAAATGAAAAAGCATTTATTACGACTCAATTAGGTGTAAGTACCTATTGCTGTTTTACATTACTACATAGTCGTCATTTCTATTGATTCGTTATTAAGTTTAAGCTATAGGTATGTGAGACTTGGTGAACAGCAGGGTAATTGCGTAATACACTAATATTAGCGACGAGTTTCATTTTTACATATATACAACAATTACTGCGCTCTTTACGTTGTTGAGCGTATAAATTTATCGAACTTATGGAGTACCTAATGGATAAGCAATATGCTTCAAAATGAAATCCATTGCTACTGATAGTCTGTAATGCAATTAGGGTGCTGAAGGGAAGTGAGCTGTCAGTCACTATCATCGGGTGAAATAACTACTCACTTTATTACTTTTCAAGGCGAGAATTTTACAAAATAGACCTTCAGATCTCATGTACTCAGGATTGACCGATCAAGAATTTATCAGGACCATATATTTAAGTATAATTTAAACCTATTTATGTTTATCAAGACAAATTTCAACGTAAAACATTCATAATAATCCTACGAAACAATAATCCAATTCAAAGCATGGTACGTTCCTATAAAACAATCAAATAATAAAAGCTTACTTCCTGGCTTCGCTATTAAATCAAGGAGTACAGATAGCAACATCTAGCTATAACTCAGGTTCGGTCTCACATTACAATTTGCACTAAATTTATCATACAATAACGTTTGTATCAGAAAATTATTATTCAAATCAACCAGCATTAATCAATGCGTTGATAAAAGAAAATGCGAGCGGCGATGCTCCTGCGCAGTCTAGGTTGGGCATGCTATCGATTTTTTATGTAATCGATGGTTTTGGGATTTTAGCTGTCAAGTTGCTGTTGATTTCAGTATTAATCGCTGCATTACTGGTAATCAAGTTATTTAAATTAACGTTATCTTTGTTTGATGTACTAATAGTTAAGTAATCTCAGGGCTTGACGTCATTCGTTTAATTTTCATTCAATTATTTTATCATGGTTGGTATTTTGATGACAGTTTTTTTGCCAACATGACATCATATTTTCTTCTTTTTCTCTCTTTCCATTGCCCTTTGTGTGACTCTAAGCCTTCGTATGAAGCCCATTGTTATTGTTATTGTAATATTTAATAATTATAATTGCTGTCATTTTCATCTAGAAAATGAAAGATCAGAGTTAAGTTTATTAATCGTTATTGGTTTCATTGCATAATTTTTGCTTTAGCTTTCCTTTTTATTGGCAATATTTGGGTCTTTTTTTGCATGAACCACGTGGATTCGTACAACCCATACAACATTTACAGTTGATCAACTTCAGAAACAACAACCTTTCTTTACAAATCAACCATGGCTATTAAAATAATATCCAAAACACATTGTGCAACAACGGTACAAATTCCAACCACAATATGATTCAAAACCATGCAACCGCCCGATGACTCACACTCATAAATCGATTTGAAAATCATCGATATCGATTACTCCCAACACTACGTTAACCCGATGCGTCTCGCGTGGACCGACGTCGCTGTGTGCGTGCCACAGATAATGAACTATCTGCACTAATATATTATAAAGTTCATTATAAACAATTATTTATTGTTAGCGTATGTTTATTAATAAGGCGGTTGGTACGACTACTGTGCATGTGTTGGTTGCCTTAGGGTTGGGAGGAGGTATGATTGAGATTGTGATAAATTTCTTCCTTGAGGACTGGATCGGTTGGTTGTTTTTATCTCATGATTAGCTATCTTAAGAGTGTTGTTCTGTTTAACGATACAGCCCAACTTATAATGTAGACTGTGGAATATTTGAGTCACCTGCCTTATTTTATGTGTGCAGCAAGTTTTTTATGTTGCGAGTTCATTTCTTTTTTAAGGCGATGGATGCAGGCTGCACAAGGCTGGTCATCTTGGAAAGCTTTGGGAGAGGCCTTTGTCGAACAGTGGACCTTTATAGGCTGAAGAAGCAGAAGGCTTCTAATAAACTAGCACCATTTACCATCTACGATTGCATCACAGCATCATCGGGCGGGATTGCGGACAAGCACTAGTTTATAATTATGTATTAAAAAGAATATTGAAAAATCATTGCAAAATATTTCTAATGAAATACTAAACAAATATATTACTAAGGCTGTCTGTGTGGCTACCATGAGTTTTCATCATGAAGACTCGATCATCGATATCGAGGGCGTTTGACTTATCGATGGGCCCGCTTCAAAGTTGTAAAAACTCTCAACCAATGAGAGCGCCAAACGCGGTCGATGCGTTTTATCAAGTCTCGTATTGAAAACTTGTGGTAGCCACACGGGAAGTGATTACATTAGCGATAAGGCCGCCCATGGTATATTTTTGACGAATGTATTTTTACGTTATGTATGTTTTTGGTGTACTTACAATTAAGTCATCATCATCATCATCCCAGCGTTAATCCCAGTCGCATCCGAAGCCTTGTCAGCTTTGGAGTCTGGGGTCCGCTTTACCAGTCCAACTGCTGATATGGCTAAACTTCGACATTTTCCGTGAAGCGACTGCCGTCTGACCCCCACAACCCGAAGGCGACATCGAAGCATTGCAGTTAGACCGTTGTTGGACTTTTGAGGGGTAATTACCATTAAGTATGTATATAAATTACTAAGCTTAAGCGAATCAGCAGCAGCAAAACTTTATCTTACCTTCACTATGAAGAGTATTCAAATAAATAAAACACTGTTTATAAAAAATGCTCAAACATATGAATGTACACTTCGCCAACCCTACCCCGTCCTTTAGCTGTCAATGCAGCGAATATGAAAGTAAGCACAAAGCCGTTGGGTCAGATTGTGCTACTCAGATTGCACGCTGTTTTGAGCCGCAAACAAAATGCCGTACAATGAGTATTTTGACTGCGTTCTGACGTGGTATTGACGTATTTATGCAGCGATGGATAGGTTAGGTGGTTTGTTTTTGGATATTCAGGTGTAATAGGAAGTAAGATTTCACAAATAAAGGGAAAATTCAATCGGCCTTTTTTAAGAGAATCAGTAAAGCCAAAGATGCGTGTGTTATAGGTGTCTATGATGAGTCATAATTCTAAGAAGTATTGTAATGTGGATTATCTTTTTTTTTATTATTAGTTATAAACTAGTGCTTGACTGCAATCCCGCCTGATGGTAAGCAGTGATGCAATCGTTGATGGTAAAACGCACTAGTTTATTAAGCCTATTCACTCAAAAAAACTGAGTGAATAGGAAGGAAGACGGCAGTTGAGCGAGGTGATGCAATTTTTAACCCAACAACACGACCAACGATGCTGCGCCAGAGGATGATCTGGAGACCCTCCACGACCAAACTCCTGACACAACAACATTAGGCACATCGTACCCGGTACACATCGCAACACAACTGCTCAGACCCGTCCTCCATACGGCTTCACCAGACATCATGCCGGAACACGACGAATTCCTTGGCGGCAAGACTTTGTCTGGTGGGTGGTAACTTATGCCGGCGGCTGATGTTGTTGCCTACCACCGAGAAAAGATCTATTTAAGTTTAGTTGGTTTCGAGGGTAGATTCGATTTTATAGACTGAAATAACGGCTCGATGAAGGGCACTCTAATATTGTTACTGTCTATAAATACGGAAGCCCGACCCTAGGTTGGGGTTTTTCTTCATCGAGCCGTCGAACGGAACACACTACCAGTTAAGTAACTCTTAATATTTCAAGCATTATGTATTGGTTCACATATTATTGTGATTTGTGCTTGGGCTCCTGTCCAAGAAATAGAGGTTAGTGTATTTTAAAGATAACATTGACAAATATAGAAACACATAAATTAGTGCGCTTTACCATCAACGATTGCGTCACTGCTTGCCATCAGGCAGGATTGCGGTCAAGCGCTGGTTTATAATATGTAAAAAAAAAAACATGATAAAATACGTTAATACTGTTTCCGAGGAGTTTCTTGCCCAGTTCTTCTCCTCGATGACCTAGCTTTGCGAACGGACAACTAGTTTTCTGATACATTCCTGACAAGCCTAAATTGAAATAAAATATCTAGTCTTGTCTGTCTGTGCTTTACTTTATCCTCTATAATACTGTCTGCTATCCTAACACGTGCATCGACAATTATAGAAGCCAAAAGATGTGGGAGTTCTGTTATTGTTACAGTGTCAGTTAACCTCCATCTTGCCACTTCTGGGAAAAGGCCTCATGACTTCCAACTCTTTCAATCCAATAATAAAGTAGACTACGGCCGTTGGTTTTCTCCAGCGCTTCCTGTCATCTTCTACAGAGTCCGCCGCGACACCTTCTGATTATGTCGCGGTATATACCACGTAGTGCCCGTAGTGGTATTTTGGCAAACAGCTCATTGGGCACACAGCAGACCTGCAGGTTAATTGCGTAACGCACTGTCAGTAGCAATGGGTTTTATTTTGACAGTTTAATAACATACATTGCGTTATATACGCTGTTGATCAGACACGTTTTTCGGACATATGCAGCAATGTATTAGCAATATGCTTCAAAATGATTCCAATCGATAGTAATAGTAATTATGTTACGCAATTAGGATGCAGGCCATCTCATTCCCAATTACGCTTAGTATCGTGTTTATAGCATAGGAAATTTATTCCAATGAAATCTTAGAAAAAAATCATTAAGCCCATTTTTAAGATTAAATAATGAATTTATTGTGTATAGAACCTTTAAAAATTCTACAATAAGGCATGACCGTAGTATTAAAAAAAAGTTGACCCACTCTAGGAATTACTCCTATAGCGTGGGTGCGTTTTCCAAACGTTTAAACTCACATACAAAAACAACCAGACCTGGAACAACTACCTTTAAGCCATACAAATATTTGTTCCGTGCAGGAATTAGTCTCTCAATAGGGTATTTGACTAAAAAAACTAATTAAGCCGTCAGACAGATTTCCAAAAAATAGACACCTATTTTTTCTTTTTTCATATGAACAAAAAATGAAGACGACACAGCACGGTGAAAACTCGTGTGACGTCACTGGACGGTACACTTTTAGCGGCCAGTGACGTCACCAGCCATCACTCCTGATCTTTGATGCCTTTTATATTTGTCAATTTTTTGTTTATATGAAAAAAGAAAAAATACGTGTCTAGTATTTTTTGGAAATCTGTCTGACGGACTAATTAGTTTTTTATAGTCAAATACCCTATTTAATATGCCTACGAACGTAATAAAATAATCAATATCTATCATTCGATATTTCATAAATCAAGGTTGGAAATTTTATTATAAACTAGCGCTTGACCGCAGTTCCACCTGATCGTAAGCAATGATATGATCGTTGATGGTAAAGCGCGCTAGTTTATTATGAGCCTATTCACTCCAGCCTTGAAGACACTCAAATTGTAGTGTGAGGGAAACACCGCCGCCGGCAAATTGTTCCAGTCCCTCGATGTACGCGGTATAAAAGCAGAAGCCAAACGCTTCCTCCGGATTGTAGTGGTGTTAACAACGTAAGGGTGGAAAGTCGTAAGTACGACGGGTCGTCCGATAATGGTACGGAGATGGGGGAATTAAATCATGCAATTCCCTTGCACACTCACCACAATGCATGCTATAGAACACCGAAAGGCTGGCTACTCTACGCCTGTGCTCCAGGCTTTGGAGGCCGTTTCGAGTTAAATCTGGGTCGCCAATCAGCCTCTTCGCATGCCTCTCCACTGAATCCAAAGTAGCCAGGTGAAATTTCGCAGTACCGGCCCAAATGTGGCTGCAGTACTCCACACACGAGCGGACCTGACTTGTCTGGACCGGAATTGACTTAATTACTTACGTTTAGCTAATTAAGTGTATTTAGATAAAAAAATCAAATATTAGGGATGTTTCCTAGGTAAAAAAAAAATTATTCTATTTAGTCCCTCATTCAGATTATAGAAAAATATTGGATACGTATATTTTGTTTTATCAAATCAATAAAAATTTACAAATATAAAAGGCATCAAATATCAGGACTGGTGGCTGGTGACGTCACTGGTCGCTAAAAAGTGTAGCGTGCAGTGACGTCACACGAGTTTACAACGCGCTGTGTCGTCTTCATTTTTTGTTTATAAGAAAAAAGAAAAAATACGTGTCTAGTATTTTTTGGAAATCTGACTGACGGACTAATTAGTTTTTTTTTAGTCAAATACCCTATTCCGCTCAATCCTTCTCTGTATGAGAGGAGACTGCGCCCAGCAGTGGGACGATAAAAAGGTTGATGATGAGATAACAAATCTGCTGAAAACAAAATTTTCACAAACAACATTATTCAGAATCGTTCCAGTTATTCGCACATTTACATTAGCAACTAACCGTTTTAATAACGAAATAACATCACAAAACTTATGCCTACGTACGTACGCATATGTATGTAACAAAGCGTAGTTTTCGTTGCACAGACAGTTTAACCCCTACATTGAAGTGGTCCATTCGAAGCGCTCGATAAAAAATAAGTCCAAAAAACTCGCACCACCCCTAGGCTCCGGCAAAAAAAGCAGATAAAAATGTGCCTACCCCGTAATTTAAGCGTCCTACCAGTTGTCGATAACCTCGGGTAGGAAATTTTGAAAAAATATTTCGTACACGTTTTCATAATCATTGCAGTTTTATATAAGCTGCTGTTTTTTTTTTAATTGGCTTACGAGTTTGATAGGAGCGGCATGTCGTGGTTAATACACCAGCCTTTCAAGCACGTGTGTGCGGGTTCGCTTCCAGGTCAGGCAAGTACCAATGTAACTTTTCTAAGTTAGATGTACTTTCTAAGTATATCTTGGACACCAATGGCTGATTCCAAGGTAAAGGAAAACATCTTGAGGAAACCTGGACTAAAAGTCTGAAATCGTCAACTCGCATTGAGCAAGCGTGGTGATTACGCTCAATCCTTCTCTGTATGAGAGGAGACCTATGCCCAGCAGTGGGACTATAAAAAGGTTGGTGATGATGATGATTATCATCAACCTTTTTATGGTCCCTATAAAAAGTAGTAAAAGTAGTGTGGGAGTAGTTTTTATAGTCTTTTTATAGTTTTATAGTATAATTAGTTTGGGATGATGACGATTATCATCATCATCATCCCAGCGTTCAATCCCTGTTGCATCTGCGGCCAGCCGAGTCCAGGGACCACTTTTCTGCACATTCTCCTCTATTTCGCGCGATCTTTAGCATCCTGTGGTAAAAGATTGTTGTATTGACCAGCGTTAATTATGGTACTCACTTTTATTTCAATCTAAGTTATTTTGATGCATATTGCTAATTCATTACTTCATATGATCGAAAAATTTGTCAGCTCAACAACAAAAATAATGCAATGAATGTTGATAAACTGTCTAAATTGAAGCCATTGGCTCTGTAAATACGCTTCGCAATAATCACGCAGTAGTCTCGCGATTTTCCTTTCATACTTCATGTTTCTTGATGGTTCTTCATGTTTCATACTTCATGTTTATTGTACTTTCTATGTTCATCGTTCGTTGATTTCATTATCAGTTCTTTTATTAGCGTTTCATTTATCTTTGTATCCATTTTTTTTCCAAAAATTGTATCTGCAAGCATAAGTACCATTCTCACCCCTTTGTCTCACTTCATTCGCAATTGGTACAGTACCTAAATACGTGTGGAACACTGTAGCTAGTTTTACCGAGTTCTTTTCACGGAAAATGTTTAAATTTTTACCTGAAAATGTCGGCGAGGTAACTATAGTAGCACAGTAGTGCCTGCGCCTAAAAATCCATTTCCAATTTCTACTTCCAGGAAACCGTGTTATTACTAAGGCTTTTTTTTTGTTAATATCAAGTTTTATCCTTTTCGTAGTAAGCGAAATAAAAAGCTTTCTATTACATACAGTTTTTATTTTTTATCATAATTTGACATGCTAGTTTTATTAGGTAATATTTACAAGCTGGATGATCAAAATTGGGTCTCCGCATTTTTTTTTTGTTGTGAATCTACATAGAATACAAAATCGATATTTTATTACTCAAATGTTTTTATTAATCATAAAATTTCTTTACATATTCCAATCTAATCTTTGCTAAGCTAGCTATTTACATTAAAACTACAGTACACACCTATAAAGGACAAACAAAAATTCTACATTTAAAAAAAATACCATAAACAAAAGTTCCTCTACTTATTATTATAACGCAAAAAGGTTGGCAACAATGCAGACATTCACTCCATATAATTTATAGAATACAGTCACTTTGCAACGCTAGACAGCTGATATTTGGTCAGTTTATATTGATATTATGCGTGCCTATGCATGCCCCTGAGCATTCCAGAAGGGAGAAAGATGTTTTGGTATTTTTGTAAGTAACATAGTCAGTTTAATGTGTAAACGTGAAGTCAATAAAAGACTACATATATAACTGATGACAGGTATTGTTTATATGATCGTAAATTTTCTGCTACCAACCTGGATACCGGGTAATCTTTTCAACAGAGTACCAATTTCCGTGATTTAAAACATTCAAATTCTAATCGGAATCTCATCTGCGAAAACCAATGATAAAAATTGGAGATTAGTGGATCAGACTGTGAATCTGACGTTTGTAAAATTACAAAAATTGCCCCTCTATTGTAGTTCAAAATAATATACCTACCTGTTCTTAATGTTAGGTTAGATAACTATTGTTAAAGCCGACGTTTTTCTTTAAGAAAATAGGTAGTTTAATTTTCTTCGTAACAGATTTTATGCATTAATCAACCAATAACGACATGGCATAGCTTTTTTGACAATTTTTGCGGCCATATAAGTAGGTTTACTAATCTCATCGACCGTCTTGTCTTTTCTTCAACACCAATGACTCATGTCCGCTCATCAATCCTCCCAACGAACACACAAAAGCAATACTTACATAGTTATCTAGTCCTCCCAAGACGCATCGTGCAAAATCTTCCACGCCAAATCTCTGTCACCAATTACCAGCTGAACATGCTCATACTGACCCAATAAGACGTAATACGTCGCAATAAGTGGATGAAATAGACTCTGGAGCACCTATCCAGGCATTATATGCAGGATCTCTAAACATAGTCACAATGGTTGGTCATCATTCAATTGTGCCAGTGGAACTGGCCCGTTTATCTACAATAGAGCGATCATTTTATCATTTCATTGCATTTCTTTAAGTTCATACATTATGTATGGGGATCAAGTGGTGTGGTTCTATTTGAGTTTTGATTCTAGGAGAAACATTGGCTTGTTTGGAAGTCCAGTGTATGGCCTAAAGAATGCCTTGGCTATGACAGCTGTTTAAATAATGTCTTAATTACCAATATTGATAAGATTGAAGAAGTATTGACGGATTTAAAAGCATTAAAAATTTTGTACGTTTTTACACGGTAACCATAATTTCGGCTAAACTTTACGGATGTCCTTTTTAGGTAGGTACTTGATTTACTAATCTATACTAATATAAAAAGCTGAAGAGTTTGTTTGTTTGTATGTTTGTTTGTTTGTGCGTGCTAATCACAGGAACTAGTAGTCCGATTTGACAAAATCTTTTTGCATTGGATAGCGCATTAATCCGGGAAGGCTTTAGGCTATTTAACATCACGCTGCGACTAATAGGAGCCGGGCCTATAAAAAAAAAACGCGGGTGAAACCGTGTGGCGCAGCTAGTAATTTATAAAACATCTTGTTTTTCAAAAAACAAATCTCTATAGCAAAATCCTTTTTCTCAAACCAGAAACAAACCAAGACCTAGTCGGTAGTCTTCAACTAGAAAGAGACAAAGCATCCCACTTTGCTGCATCAGTTAGCAACGGTAGAAGGTCAGTATGAAAATCGCAGCGACCTTATCCATCCGTCGTGGTTGAGGAGCGTCGAGGGTCCTTAAGAATCGTTGCATTAATGGCATGCATGTACTGCCTATTTGGTAGGATTCTTCTTCCATAGTTTCCTCTTAAAGAAGAATCCTATTAAATTCTCGGGGAATTCGGAGAGTATGTTTGAAAGATGTTTTATCGGGGAATTCTGCGGACTAAAAACTGTTTAAAAAAAGTATTAAATAAATTGTTTTTGCAAAAAAGTATTTTCAAAAAATACTAACTTTTTGCTATACCTATACAAAAAAGTATTTTCAATATTAGTAACATATATTCAATCATCATCATCATCATCATCATCACCATCATCATCATCATCATCTCAGCGTTAATCCCAGTCGCATCCGAAGCTTTTTCAGCTTTGGAGTCTGGGGTCCGCATTACCCGTCTAACTGCTGATTTTTGGCTAAACTTCGATATTTGCCGTGACGTGACTGGCGTCTGACCTCCACAACCTGAAGGCGATATCGAAGCATTGCAGTTACACCTATTGTTGGACTTTTGAGGGCTCCAACAACCAGTAGCGACTGCCATTAGATGTTCGTATGGCAACCAGGACCAACGGCTTAACGTGCTTTCCGAGGCACGACCAGACCGGTGCAAATATTCATATTAATACATATAATTATTTGCACTACACTGAGTAATGTATACTCAATATTAGTATTTATTCCTCTTTTGTATAGATATACAACGTGTAACAAAAAGAGTATATACATACCAAGGGCATGGCAGCACACTGCATACGTTAACTACTCTTTACCCGTCACGTTACTTGCCAAAATCCGATAAATGCCTTCAATATCTCTGTGCGACTAGTATGATAGTAGCCTATCACAGGCGGTATTTTTCCTCATAACTTCCTAACATAAAGAGATAGGATTAAAAAGCCCTCCCAATATCGTTTGATATCATGTAAAGATGCCATGCCAAGATGTAGAAGAGTAGTGGTGGCCTAATGCTATCGGCCGCGACTTATAAGATGTAGGTCATGCCTGATGTGGTCCGTCAGGCGCTCTTCTTTTTCTTCTTCTTCTTCTTCTTCAGCCTATAGATGTCCACTGCTGGACAAAGGCCTCCCCCCGCATCCATCGGCTTCCCGTGACCTTCACCAGGTCATCGGACCTCCTCGTTGGAGGCCTCTCTACGCTGCGTCTTCCAGTAAGTGTCCGCCATTCCAGAACCTTACTGCCCCATCGGCCATCGGTTCTACGAACAATGTGCCCTGCCGTCGGTGACTTTGGTTCTTCAGCGGATCTCCTCATTTCTGATTCGATCACGCAGAGAAACTCCGAGAATGGCTCTTTTTGCTCTTTCAGGCGCTCTACTTTGTCTAAATTATTTCATCACCGCTGCTCTCAAAATGATGAAGAAAAACAACGTGAGGGAACAAGGGGTTCTCTAAACACAACTTTGAAGACATGTGACATCTAACAACTAGCACTGGGCTTGCGTGGTAGTTTACGGCCCACTCCCTCTCACCGAAAGGGGGCCCGTGTCCCAGTAGTGGAAACATTATAGGCTGATTATGTTAAATATACCTAGATATGGTTTTAGATTGATAACCACCAAAATTATGATAGAAAGTATGTCGGTTTCAGTGAATTAAAACTTTTTTGTCACCTAATTGTTTTTCGAAACCCAGACTTTTCGATATGTACATATGCTCGCTGGGTCATTTAATGAGCCTAGGAAAATGTTGTCGGCTTCAATTGAGAATCAACTATTTTAGAAGTAAGCTTACCTAATACACTTTGATCTTAGCCAAAAGGCCGAGAAGCGATAAGCATACCTATAGATATATGTAACTAATTAAATACCTAACCATAACTTATTGAGAGTTTTTTTTTTAAGAAATATGTAGCAACATAGTATCTAATAGTGAAGAGCTGAATTATAATTATAATTTATAAAATAAACATTACGCATTAGCATTGACTTTTAGTAACTGGTCATAATATTGACAAATCTGCCTACAACACATTTAGTTGTGAAAATCGTTTTGCTGGCTTGATTAATTAAAAAAAAAATACGAAACGAAATACAGGCACAGGTAATGCGAGTAAAAATAAAATTTAAATTTATAATAAATGGCCCGATTACCAACTCGTCCTGCACTCACACATTCTAACATAATCGAGAATTTTATCGCTCCCTATCATTCGTTTCCAAATAAGTCTCATTTATAACGTGTGGGGGATGAACAAAACAAAAATTTGAATAAGGAGGGCATTATTTATCGCCGCCCCAATGAAGGCCGTTAATGTGATTTTTTTTTTAATAAAAAAAATGTACGCGAGCCAGCCAAACGAGGATCATGTATCATCGCTTTTTTCGGACAGTCATTGTCCTCAAAAAATTATATTTATTTTTTATTTATTTACAATCCACAGACACGGGAAACGGCGAAAATATACATCAAATTAATTACTCAGTAAATTATGCTTTAGTTCAATGACGAGTAGTTTGTGACTGTTTTGCGAAAATAATGGTCAGCTTGTTTATTAGTTCCTAATTTCAGAAAATGTATAATTTAGGACCTCTTTTCTTTATCACAAAATGAAATATGGTGAAAGCTATGGCCTAAAGCTGTATTAAAAACGAATGCGAGGTGTCAAATGTAGCAAGTTATAGTAATTATAATCAATACGAATGATTTACTAAAAGCATTTTAATTTATTCATTATAATTTAAATTTGCTGGCTGTAACTGGATTCATAACAACAAAATAATAAAAAACGTACAAAAACAAAACACCGAACTCAACCCTTCGTGTGCCTAATTAAAAAAATTAAAAAAAAATTGCTCCCTCAGAACGCGCGTTGTCACGTTCCATATTCGCGCGTTAATTACACGTCATTCTTTTTTCAAAAAGCGCGCCAATGACGCGCGCAATTAAAGCCGTGTACAGACAACGGGAAGACGCGACATAAAGCCGGCACACACAATGCGTCCTCGGCGAAATTCGCCGCAGGGCTAGTGAAATTAACAAGGCGATTTACACTTGACACTAGGCGCCTGTTTTTCATTACTTTTCACGGCGCTGCATTCGCTGAGCGTTTACACTTTAACAATTTATTTTTGAAATCCTTATATCCTAACAAAACGCGCTGTAAACTTATTGACTTACTGGCAGAGTAAACTTTTTCCCTTTACAAATTTGAAATGCTGTGGCGTGTTGTGTGAAAAAGCGACTAATTGTGTATGTTCAACGGTTCGTCTCCTCCACATATCGTTGTAATTGTGTGAAATAAAGAGCTTTGTATCATTATTTTCCTGCATTTTCTTTTTGTGTTAAGAGTTGTTGAACGTATTGTTGGTGAAGTTATTATTGTTTGTACTTCAACAACGCGATATTTACTTTAGTAGGTTTGTGTTGATATTTGAAAGGTTTTATTCAAAATATACAGTTTATCGAAATGAAGCAATAATACATACATAAACAGCTTATATGGGGTCATTGTATTAATCGTGATAATATTCACAATTGCAAATAGAGCTATGAAAAAACTTGTAAGCAAGGGTCTGGTCAATTCAATTAGGCAGTTAAGATTATAAGTATGTACCTATCTAACATTGTGAAAATAAAAAATAATAATCATCAAAATTATATGTTGATAGGTCTGAAACCATTTTAAACATATATGCATTGTAAACTTGACACATAAAAACTCTTTCAAATTCTGTCTGACCTTGACATTATAAAAATAAAATAGGGAAGACAACACACTACAACACCCTTCAATCGGCCCACAGCCTAACATAATCGCAAATGAGTTGGCTTTACACTTCGAACGAGTCCACAGATAAATAATAATTGATCACGTCATCACACGCAACGCTTAAACAACATCAAGATACTTGATATATTTATGGTCTGTTAAATAGTTTTATTGTAATTGAAATTAATAGAGGCAGGTGTGTGGTGACTTTCTTATTGAAGTCGAAAAAGTGGTTCAAATTCTGTGCGTACTTTATTAGGAGGATTCGCTTTACACTGTGGTATTACACTCGTAGTATGGAATGTTTTCTTTGAAGCGAAATGGCAGGTACTAAAACAATGAATACAACTTTCTAAGCTCATATTATTGAAAGTATATTTCATGAATTCATGACATTTGGGGCCAACTAAAACAGTTGTATTTATTATTTAAATGAATATTTCTACAAAATGCAAATAAAAACGTTGAAAACGCACCAAACGCCCTAGTATATTTTATAAATATTATTTTATAGATTAAATATTCACCAAAGTTATAAACAGCTTTAAAAAAAAAGTTTTAAAAATGGAACATTTCTTTTTGATGATCAGTCCGCGTAAATATCACATTCACATCTCTATTCTGCTGAAATTAGTGTTGCGAACAAAGCTCATGGAGAGATCGCCGACGGCTATAACTGTTACTTTTTAGTTTCTTTAGCAACAGAAGTAGCAGTCGTCAGTGTTCATTATTTATTCCTGTTCCGGGACAAAGGTCCGTCACTAGTATGACAAAACATTTGTGTCAAGTTTGGAGTCTCTCAGCTTTTAGGATGTGGATGTTATGGATTAGGTGCTTTTGTTTTTGCGTTCGAGATTTTTGCCTTCTTCTAGGTAAAGAGAAAAAGATAGATCGAACGCAAAATATCTAGATAGTTTGACCAAGTAAAATCTTTCTTCAAAATTCAGTTATTATTATAACGAACAGAAGAACATTTCTTGTATTTATAAGAAGGTTCACAGTTTGAGGGGCAGTTAATGAAATTTTAAAAATCGAATCACAGCTGCCTCCATCTGTCAAATACAACTCTAATTTCCCTACAATTTTGACAATTTTTAGTTTGTCACTGAGGCCAAACTACAATTGGCCTTCTGACATTTCATCCATAGTGTTATTTACTTCATATAATCATGATACAGATTCATCCATTTCGCAGGGCACCCTTAGTACAGTCTACAAACCCACAGTTGGAAAAAAAGTGGAAAGGTGTAGACTTCTAAATGACATTCAGCCCTTTGTCACCACAGATTATAAATCAATGTAGAAATAATTTAGTCCGGTTCCTCACAGCGGGTCAAAAATTTACTAATCGAGCCGGCTGCGTAGGGCAGATCGAATGCAGATAAGTATTAGCTATGCCTCGTGGGCATTATTATTGACTGATTTTTAAAATTTCATTAACTGCCCCTCAAACTGTGAATCGTCTTAGTTCTTCGTAGTTCTTCTTAGTTCTTCGTTTGCGTGAATGTTGGAGAACAATAATGTTATTTTTAGTTACATCTTAAAATGGTCGCCATTGTCTTGTTCACAGACTAAATTAATTTTAAGCCAAGTGCAACTTTCTATTTCATTAAGAAATGTCTGGTGAAGCCGTACGGAGGACGGGTCTGAGCAGTTGTGTTGCGATGTGTGCCGGGTACGATGCGCCAAATGTTGTTGTGTCGGGGGATCAATCTTCCCTCTAGCGCAGCATCGTTTGGTGGTGTTGGTCTTGGATTTAACATTGCATCACCTCGCTTAACTGCCGTCATCCTTCCTATTCCTAAGTTTTTTTTAAGTGAATAGGCTTTATCATCAACGATTGCATCACTGCTTACCATCAGGCGGGATTGCAGTCAAGCACTAGTTTATAATTATTAAAAAAAAGAAAGGGATAGAAGATAACATTTTAGTTTAATCCTGTCAAATTAAGGTACTCCATAGACAGTTGAGACGTGATTATAAACATGGCGGCCAAAAATACGTCGATTTACATCAGGCGCGGACTAATTTGATAGGTCTAAACTAACATATACTAACATCTTCTGTCCTTTTCTTAATGAAATAAAAAAAAAAAAGGATGCACTGAATTTAAATTTAATTTAGTTTCTGAACGAAGGATCGGGTCCTATATCAAGATATGCCAGTGAAAGAAACATCAAAATCTGTCTAATCGTTTTGAAATATTCGAATGAATTGAACAGAGTTCTACAGTTCCGGTCTCGCGGATATATTCTGTAAAAAATGTCGACCTTATATGTTAGGTAAAGTGAGCTGCAACAGTGCGATTTTGTAACTTTATACTTTTATATACAATATGTAAAGACAACCCTGTCCGACCCATAAGGATAATAAAGGTTAGGTAAACACATGACCAAATATGATATAAAATTTTACGTAATCATCATAGTAACAATACTAATGAGTTTTAAAATAATCTTTCTTTCCCGAGAATTAATTCCAACTTCCCCGAAATTTGGTAATTTTTAAAAAAAGTGAGAACACCATTTTGACAGTACGCTTATGCGATTCGACCACGCGTCGCGAGCCCTGCCCGTCGCCCGCGAAAGGGTGTCCTACCGCACATGTATTAAGTTACCTCTTTTTGCAAAATAATATTTATATTTTTAGGGGGATTTTTTTTTTAACTTTAGTCCGGCTTTGTCGGCATTAGTGGAATCAGTTATCGATTCCTAACAATACCTTCACGGATTGGACAGGGTTTTCTTTACATTCTGTATAGCGAGCGTGGAGTCAGCTATCATTACAACTCATCATCATCATCTTAGCGTTAATCCCAGCCGCATCCGAAGCTTTTTCAGCGTTGGAGTCTACGGATCGGTTTACCAGTCTAACAGCTATTTTGACTAAACTTCGATATTTTCCGTGAAGCGACTGCTGTCTGTCCTCCACAACCAGAAGGCGATATCGAAGCATTGCAGTTAGACCAATTGTTGGACTTTTGAGGGCTCCAACAACCCGTAACGGCTGCCATTAGATGTTCGTATGGCAACCGGGACTAACGGCTTAACGTGCTTTCCGAAGCACGACCAGACCAGTGCAAATAATCATGTTCATGCACACAAATATTTGCACAGCGCGGGGATCGAACTGGCGCCACCTTACGCAGCGGCCGCGTTCGCTACCGCTACGCTACGGAGGCTGTCATTACAACTAATGCAAAGAATTGACATTTGAAAGCTTACTATGAGCTCACGTCAAATAAGTTTTCACTGTGAGATTCTCACTGTATTTTTTTTATATATATAAATGTAACTAGCTTTCCGCCCGCGGCTTCGCCCGCGTGGAGTTCGGTTATATCGCGCTTTTTAGATTTCCCTCGGGAATATCAAATTTTTCTGGGATAAAAGGTAGCCTATGATCTTTCTCAGGGTCTAAAGATTGTCTGTCCCATATTTCATCAGAATCGGCTGAGAGGTTTAGGCGGGAAAGCGTAACAGACAGACAGACAGACAGACAGACAGATAGACAGACAGAGAGAGTTACTTTCGCATTTATAATATTAGTATGGATTAACTAGCGCTTGGCCGCAATCCCGCTTGATGGTAAGCAATGATACAATCGTTGATGGTAAAGCGCGCTTGTTTATCACTCAAAAAAACTGAGTGAATAGGAAGGAAGACGGTAGTTAAGCGAGGTGATGATGTTAAACCTAACAATATGACCAACGATGCTGCGCCCGAGGGAGATTGATCTGGAGATCCTCCACGACCAAACTCCCGGCACAACAACATTTAGCCCATCGTAGCCGGCACAAATCGCAACACAACTGCTGAGACCTGTCCTCCGTACGGTTTCACCAGACATCATGCCGGAACACGACGAATCTCTTGGCGGCAAGACTTTGTCTGGTGGGTGGTAACTTCTGCCGGCAGCCGATGTTTTGCGCGATACTTGACACGATTGACAATATCACTGAGGCCGCTGCCTCGAGTCTTGGAGGCAGTGGGGCGGCGGCGGCGGCAGCTGCGAGTGAGCGGCAGGATCTTATGCGTAAAATCAAACAGACCGGTTCTCGAAAACAGCGGCGAGGCAGCGGGACGATGGCGGGCAGCTAGCGGTGTAATTCTCGCGCTCGAATCTTGCGGGCAGTGGGCGATCAGCGAGCGGTGATCGAACGTTAGGAATAAATTTGAATCAAAAAGATGTTGCCGCCATTGTTTAGACATTTCTTTCGCGAATAAAAACAAATATCTCGTCGACACAATCGTGAACATAACACTACGCGGCTATAGTGACGCGCGATCTGCCCGCTAGTTTCGAGAACGGGTCTTCGATGCCCGCCCGGCTCCCGCGTCGCTGCCGCCGCCGCCCCGCTGCCCGCAAGACGCGAGGCAGCGGCCTTAAGTCTTCATTGTGCATTTTTAACGTTTTTTTTACAGATTAAATCGGCTGTGCGTGGTACCTATATACAAAGTTATTTTTCTTTATACTAAACCTGAATACAGTTTGTTCAGAATTAGCAACTGAATTGATTCCAATAATTTTTACAGCATGTTATATTTCTTATCATATACATTTAGAAATTGTTGCAGTGTGGTTACCGAGGGCTCAATTTAGTTTACGATAGATCATAGTACTACTTTACTTAACTTAAAAATTGTAATATTAGGTACTTGTCGCAACAGCTGACGCCACAGGTCAACGCAATGTTCGCCCGCCCTAGCGGAGCGTTGACCATATTTTTGTTGGGACAACCAAGTAGAGTAACAAGCTCATAAATTTGTGGTTCTTTAGTTAAAAATACTGGATACGTGTTTCGAGTTTCGCATAAACAACTTACAACAATAATCCATACTATCCATACTAATATTATAAATGCGAAAGTAACTCTGTCTGTCTGTCTGTCTGTTACGCTTTCCCGCTTAAACCTCTCAACCGATTTTGATGAAATTTGGCACAGACAATCTTTGGACCCTGAGAAAGAACATAGGCTACCTTTTATCCCGGAAAAATTTGATGTTCCTGAGGGAAATCTAAAAAGCGCGATATAACCGAACTCCACGCGGGCGAAGCTGCGGGCGGAAAGCTAGTAATATTATAAATGCGAAAGTAACTCTGTCTGTCTGTTACGCTTTCCCGCTTAAACCTCTCAACCGATTTTGATGAAATTTGGCACAGACAATCTTTAGACCCTGAGAAAGAACATAGGCTACCTTTTATCCCGAAAAAAAATTGATGTTCCCGAGGGAAATCTAAAAAGCGCGATATTACCGAGCTCCACGCGGGCGAAGCCGCGGGCGGAAAGCTAGTGTTGTATAATTATACATAGTACTGTATCTATTACCAAGTTGTCTAATCCCACCCATCCTCATTATACATGCCCACGGAGACTGCAACAGACAAAATCGTTATTGTCGAAACATAAACAGCACGAACTTATACAATTATGCTAATTTTATGTTACCCCTAATTGCTAACTTATTTAAAGAACTTTCAGTTAATACCCACAAAGGAGGGGTTGTTCTTTAAAAAAACAATTTTCCCTTTAATCTCATGTAAATGTTGTTAAGAAATTCGATGGGGCTGGTCAAGCAATAAAAATTTTAATTAACTTAGATTTAAATACAGATTTCGATATTTCTTACTCTTTCGCATGTCGTTTTTTTCGGTAGACTTGTCCTTTATGTGGAAGTCGACTATCTCAAAACTGTAATTATGAGTATTTGGGAATTTAATCTTTACTTCCATACTAATCTTTACTATCCATACTAATGTTATAAATGCGAAAGTAACTCTGTCTGTCTGTCTGTCTGTTACGCTTTCCCGCCTAAACTTCTCAACCGATTTTGATGAAATTTGGCATAGACAATCTTTAGACCCTGAGAAAGAACATAGGCTACCTTTTATCCCGGAAAAAATTGATGTTCCCGAGGGAAATCTAAAAAGCGCGATATAACCGAACTACACGCGGGCGAAGCCGCGGGCGGAAAGCTAGTAATATTATAAATGGGAAAGTGAGTTTGTTTGTTCCGCTTTCACGCCGTAACTGTTGAACCGATTGCTTTGAAATTTTGCAGACGTAAAGTTAGTAGTCCGTATTAAATAATAGGATACTTTTTATTACGGAAAAATTTGATATTCCTGAGGGAAATTTAAAAAGCGCGATATAACCGAACTTCACGCGGACGAAGCCGCGGGCGGAAAGCTAGTGTTATATATGTGAAACTGAGTTTTTTTTGTCCTGTTCTGTTTTTACGCCTAAAACACTGAAAGGATTTGGATTAAATGCCAAATTTCATCTAAATCCGTTTGATGAATCCGTCATGAATCCTGAGGTTATGCCGATATTTACTTTTATACAACCGTAAAAAAATGCGCAGCTAGTTTTTTTTTTTTTAATAATTATAAACTAGTGCTTGACTGCAATCCCGCCTGATGGTAAGCAGTGATGCAATCGTTGATGGTAAAGCGCACTAGTTTATTAAGCACTTAAAAAAAATTAGGAATATGAATGATGACGGCAGTTGAGCGAGATGATGCAATGTTAAACCCAAGATCAACACGACCAAACGATGCTGCGCTAAAGGGAGATTGATCTGGAGACTCTCCACGACCAAACTCCCGACACAACAACATTTGGCGCATCGTACCCGCCACACACCGCAACATAACTGCTCAGACCCGTCCTCCGTACGGCTTCACCAGACATCATGCCGGAACACGACGAATCGCTTGGCGGCAAGACTTTGTCTGGTGGGTGGTAACTTCTGCCGGCAGCCGACGTTATGGCCTACCACCGAGAAAAAAAATTTTATTAAAAAAAATTATTTAATAAAAAATCCCTTGTTTTCGACACTCAAAACCAATCACGTAAGTAACACTTTCTAGTAAAAAAAAAATCAGTTTGAAAAATTCGTGTAAGTATAGACGACAGCACGTCAAACTACTACAATCTGTCAGATTTATTTATTAGATTTTCACCATTATTTCTGAAGCATTATGGCTCAAGATTGATTGGAAATATTTAACAGTTTCGGGTAGCTTAAGCTGCTGTCGTTCTACTCTACATACATTAATGTTCTTGAACTATCAAATTGAAAGACATTGAGATCCGTTGCCATGTTATATGTGTCACGCTAACGCAATGTAGCTAACCTAAAAATCAAATCTAACTTAGGATGTTACAAAAATATATCTTTTTTTAATATAATTTACAAAATAGATGTAAAATCAGAATTTCATTAAAATTATTTCTTACTAGCTTTCCGCCCGCGGCTTCGCCCGCGTGGAGTTCGGTTATATCGCGCTTTTTAGATTTCCCTCGGGAACATCAAATTTTTCCGGGATAAAAGGTAGCCTATGTTCTTTCTCAGGGTCTAAAGATTGTCTGTGCCAAATTTCATTAAAATCGGTTGAGAGGTTTAGGCGGGAAAGCGTAACAGACAGACAGACAGACAGACAGACAGACAGACAGACAGACAGACAGACAGAGTTACTTTCGCATTTATAATATTAGTATGGATTGGCGTACCTAAACAATAAGCATTTAAAAAAATTAATTAGTCAAAACTTACTCGTAAAAAATATGAACTTTTCTCATAGATATGAAGAAACTTTTTTACAAAAAAACAACCGACTTCCAAAAACCACTACAGAGTGAAAAATAACTAATTTCGGAAGTCGGTGTCTTTAGTTTTGTATATTCATTTTTGACTCCGACTTCCGAAATTAGTTATTTTTCACTTTGTAGTGGTTTTTGGAAGCCGGTTGTTTTTTTGTAAAAAAAGTTTTTATTTTATACTTTTTAGTTGTTAAAAGTACTATGTATTCAGTTGCATCCGGTCAGACTGAAAGCTGACACAAATATAGTTGGGAAACGACGTAATTTTGTTTACTTTAATTTTTACCCGTAAGTATTCCCTCAACTGCCTATGGTCTTCATCATCAAATTTACTGCAGACCATTATTTTAACCCATTGGGTGCAAAGGTCTCATCAATATAAATGAATTGAGTCCAAATACAAGGTAGCTACTGTAAATCGTTTAGCAGTGTAGTGCTTTAAAATACTTAATGAAAATGCTAAGAAATGCACTAGTCGCCCCTGCAATTTTTGAAAGTTTCCCTTGTTTTCTCTGTTCTTCCACCATCAAACCCTGATATCCTTATCATGGGACCACCTTGGGAACGTCATCTTTCCAACGTAAAAAGAATTAACAAAATCGGTTCCTAAACGACGAAGTTATGCGCGAACAAACATAAAAACAAAAAAACGTATATAAGGTCGAATTGAGTAGCCTCCTCCTTTTTGAAGTCGGTTAAAAACGTTTTGGAAAAGCACACTTAATTAATATGAGAAATATATATAAGAATAATAATATAATACTGTGGAGGCATGAGGAACAGCGATCCTCCATAGAAAAGGGAGGATCCTCCGACCAGACTGCTATTAACTGGCGGGCACTTGCCCACCGGTTGGTGTCGTGAACTTGTATGCAGTTACACAGTAAACTCTGCTTGCGAGTTGTAGGTAGCGCTACAATACCAACTTTAAAGTTTATTCCTGAAGCTATATATAACCAATTCCAGGGTTACGGGTTGGTCGTTAGAGAAACCGTGGCTACTAGCACACAGGCAAGTGAAGGAACACGGGTGGGTTAGTCAGTAAAAGTCTGACAAACCTTCCACTCCGCCTAAAGCGGGGCATTTGATGATTTCCCATCCGAAAAAAAGGCTATGAAACCAGTGAAGTCATCTACTTCAAATTGACAACAGAAATCATTCTGAAAAAAAAAACAGAAAGCTTCTTATAAATAAAAAAGTCACGTATAATAATGACAAGTTTGATCTGCAAAATAGTTCTAAGCACGTGTATCTAAGTGGAGTGCTTACAACCCTAGCATTGTGCTTGACTATGCAACGTAGATTCGTCGAGGGTCAACCGTACGTCATGGCGACGCATCGCGGTAACTCTGTAGTGCGAGAGTTAAATGTAATGCTGGGAAAATGTCGTTAAACAGTTGCTGCATTGTAATACATACATCCGTTTATGTGTGTGTGTGTGTGCAACACCACAAAGTATCCAAAAATCTGTACTGATTTTTATATAGGACTAATAGTATAGTAGAATTCAAGTCTATCAAGTGGTAGAAAGAGACTAGAGTTTTTCTTTTGTTAGGACAGTTAATAGTTTTTGAATTAGCTATGGTTCTACTTGATTCAACGACATTACCAAAAATAAAATTGACTTTGATAATAACTGCCTAACGCAATGTTGTTTAAAAAAGGAATGAAGTTGGCCCAAAATGTAAAACAACAAATTCATAAAATCGAATGTCAAATTCAAATGTTCCAAATTTCAAACTATCGAATTAACCGGAGGGAGGAGGCGCTAAGGTCAGGGGTACACCACCCTCCCCCGCTTGATCATTTATAATGCCAAAATGTTTTAATTAAGATGCTGTAAAATGTAATTTTCATGCAAATTCGGTTTATGTTAATGTGGCGCGTATATCTGTTTGGGTGCGTGCTTGCTATCTAATTTTGCGACAGTGTGTACCGTCATTATCTTGGCTCTAATGAGAAATCTGGCGACGGCTTGATGTTTGCATAATTAAACTTGCGGTCGGGAACGTACGTTTTGATTGTCGCAGTGATAAAACACACGCTTCTAATACTTATAATGCGCACAATAGGTGTGTTATATCAGGTTATTTGTCTCTTTTTTCTGTTTAGTAATTTAAACACGACAAATTCATGTAGGTAATTGAAACTCGTTCTCATCTAAAGAACCGAAGGGTAGTTGCGTAGCACACTGACATTAGATGTGGATTTCATTTTGACAGTTCAACAACATTCATTACGCTATATACGTTGCTGAGTAGACTAACTTTTCAATAGTATAAAGCATTGGATGAACATATCATGAATATCCTTCAAAATGATTCAGATGGTGATTAATCGCGTGTTACACCATATTTTGATTTTAACATTCGTTATTTTATAAAAACGAACTTGTTGTCACTTCGTAAACGCGGTTTACTGGATTTAAATTTAGTTCATTTTTAATGTATCTAAGTTAATTTACATTAAATTACATGTGTTAGTACGTAATCTACGTATTTGAATTCCAAGTAAGTATACCAAAACAAACCAGACTGAATAAAATTCACTTATTTAGTGTATAAGTTGATAACTTCGTTGAATTCTCATTAAAATCAATTAAATACTGAATTAATTCAGGTCTGACGTCGAGTCCACAAGACATTCATTAGCACGAGAAAGAACACAATTCCGCTAATTTATTTAAAGAAAAAGGTTTGACAACCCCTCCAAATCACCCCTTTTCTTTTAGGCCTGAAGAGATGACAGAACTACATTACATTCTTATTAAAAGCTTGTGACGACTCGGCTTAATATTGCAAACTTTTTACTAAGTTTTTTTTTTAATTATGTTATTTGTGTACTGGCCATCTACCTAATACAAATAGTTGAGTCACTCATAGCCTAATGCAGCTCCATGCTGAGTATTGATTTTTACTATTTACCTAAGTGTATTTTTTTTAAATATAAACTACTGCTTGACCGCAAATCCGCCTGATGGTAAATTGTGATGCAATCTTTGATGGTAAAGCGCGCTAGTTTATAAGCATATATTATATAAGTCGATCTATGTAAGTATTTTTTTTTATAAGTTATAAACTTAGTGCTTGACCGCAATCCCGCCTGATAGTAAGCAGTGATGCAATCGTTGATGGTAAAGCCTGTTAGATTATTAAGAGCTTATTCACTCTAGCCTTGAAGACACTCAAATTGTAGTCCGACGGAAACACCGCCGCTGGCAAATTTTTCCAGTCTTGTTTAGCCGTAACTATCATGACGGCGCCACTAGCAATGAGAATATGTCAAACGTCTCAACACAATCATCTGACATTATAACATTGATAAATTAGTTGTATACTAAAAGTTATTTATACCATATATTATTAAAAAAATACGAAAACATTTAAAATCCCATTACCAAGAGAGTTTTTTTTATGCTTATGTTTAGAGAATAATCTTACTTTTGTAATTTACAAGGATCAAAACGATTTGATCGTTAGTATGAATGAAGCATAGATCCACTTATCGCCACGACTATTTGATCAAATTGTCCTTTTGCTAGTCGCTCTAATAGGCCTTCCTCGGGTTTCATTGACGATATTATGTTTTACAGGATACAGGATTTTCTTGTTAGCGAAATATTTAACTTATGGTAAACTAGATATAGTTGAAATTGGAATCGCATTTTTATGTAAACTAAACTACTTTTAAGGTGTTAAACTGGACAGACAAGGATTGGCTTACATTTTAATACCAGATGTAAGGACCCTTGTGCTTACGGTAACACCTGTAATTCACTGGCTCATCACTACACTCGTATCGCAAGCAGCACGCGTCTAACCTTGACCAGAGTCGGTGACAGACTACTAGATTGACAGCTGTACTTCGATTACAAGTGTACATGAGACAATGTTAGTATGTACCTTTTAGGAGATACAAACACTACACCAGGTATCAGAGTCATAAAACTGATCTAATATCCAATATCTCATCAGTAAAGAAATATACTACGTTATTTTTTGCTTATACGAAACCTTAATATAGTTTATTCAGAATAAACAACTGAATCGATACCAATCATATTTACGCCATGTATTTTTTCTCAAATACATTTAGAAATTCTTGCAGTGTGGATACCGATCGCGCGCACGCAACTTATGATAGATCATAGTACTTGCACTTCGCTCGCCGCCCGAGCGGAGCTTTGACCATACTTTTGTTGGGACTTTTGAAATTTAAAGGTTTTTTGAGATTTTATATATAGATCATTTACTTAAAAATACTGGTGTATATTCTCTCGGTGGTAGGCCATAACATCGGCTGCCGGCAGAAGTTACCACCCACCAGACAAAGTCTTGCCGCCAAGCGATTCGTCGTGTTCCCGCATGATGTCTGGTGAAGCAGTGTGGCGTGTACGATGCGCCAAATGTTGTTGTGTCGGGAGTTTGGTCGTGGAGAGTCTCCAGATCAATCTCCCTCTAGCGCAGCATTGTTTGGTCGTGTTGGTCTTGGGTTTAACATTGCATCACCTCGCTCAACTGCCGTCATCCTTCCTATTCCTAAGTTTTTTAAGTGAATAGGCTTAATAAACTAGTGCGCTTTACCATCAACGATTGCGTCACTGCTTATCAACAGGCGGGATTGCAGTCAAGGACTGGTTTATAATTATTTAAAAAGAAAAAAAAAACTGGACACGTATTTCGGGTTTCACATAAACAAAAATAATGATTTATTTATGATTTAATGATTTTTTTAGTCACAAAACCAACATTTTCTACTTACAACTGTTATTTTGTTAGGCAACCCTTCTCTACGTCTTGAAGATTGAATTCGGCGAAATAAACTGAATTATATGCTACTTAAATGAGTGTCAAGTCCGGTGGGGTGCCACCAACCCCAGCCCGTGAGTTACTTCAGCCTCGCTCCGAGATTGTTCCCAGATTGGCGACGAGACAATGAAGTGGGGGTAAGTCTGAAGGTTGTATTTTTTTGTATTTTTTTTTTTTAAATAAAATGTCAGTCCTGCAAGTCGTGTAGGATTTCTTATGTAGTGAAAATGTATACACAATGTATATAGGCGATGAATTTTCAAAAACCCGGCATTGTGTAAGATACCATAGTGCAACTTTGTTTTTTTTTTTTTTTTTGTTAAAGTGCCCTGCCTTTGCCTCTAAGTATGGGCTGAGCGTTGTCTGTAAGTAAATTAAGCAATTTAAGATTTTTATCAAGTGCCGTAGATGTGTCGGATTTGGTAGGTAGGCAAATACGATGCGTACCTGATACTTACATATCATATAGTTTTTAGTTACGATTAGTACCCATACAGACATACGTATAAAGTATTTTTAATGGCATTAAAAACGCAAGGTAGACCGACGACCTGGTGAAGGTCGCGGAAAACCGCTAGATGCGCGAGGTGCAGGAGCAGTCGTCGTGGAGGCCCTTAGGGGAGGCCTATGTCCAGCAGTGGACGTATTTCAGCTGAAATGATAATGATGATTGAAAACGCACTTATGAATCTACGACATTAAGAGTTTAGTCATCAAAAAAAGTTACTGATTTATTTTCTACTAGCTTTCCGCCCGCGGCTTCGCCCGCGTGGAGTTCGGTTATATCGCGCTTTTTAGATTTCCCTCGGGAACATCAAATTTTTCCGGGATAAAAGGTAGCCTATGTTCTTTCTCAGGGTCAAAAGATAGTCTGTGCCAAATTTCATCAAAATCGGTTGAGAGGTTTAGGCGGGAAAGTGTAACAGACAGACAGACAGACAGATAGATAGACAGACAGAGTTACTTAAATATGTTCCTACACTTCCTTTAAAAAATCAGACAGAAAAAAAAGTGTGCTTCATGCAGTTTGCATGAAATTAAATTGTCTCCAAGGAACAATGTATAATTGCGTAACTTCAAAAAATACTTTATTAGCCATACCGTAAATTAATCATTTTAAAACAGAATTTAATAGTATTCAAAGCTTAAAATAATAAAACATTCGTTTATCCCAAGTCATCTTACGTCACCACTCTTAAACCAAACCTAAAAGTAAAACTCGTAAAAGTCAGTGAAAATGTTGTAAAATCCCGACTTACCCGGTTTGGGTCGCCACAGCCGACAGCCGACAGCCAAGACAAAAGTAGGGCCGCCCTCATGAAACGAATAGGCCGGGGCGGCGAGCTTTCTCACTCTCTTAAACGCTCTCCGTGAATGTAGAGCGAGCTAGCGTCGTTGATACTTGGTAATTTGTTTATTTATTTATCACTCTTGCAACTGTCCTTACAGGCCTTAACCTAATGCGACATTGCAGTTATCCACTAATACTTAAAATTACACTAATTCTTAAATATATGTAACTAACAATCCTGACTAATATTATAAATGGGAAAGTGAGTGTGTTTGTTTGTTTTGTTCCGTTTTCACGCCGTAACTCCTAAACTGATTGCTTTGAAATTTTGCAGACGTAAAGTTAGAGTAAAAAATAGTCGGGATTAAATAATAGGGTACTTTTCATCCCGGAAAAATTTGTTATTCCCGAGGGAAATCTAAAAAGCGCGATATAACCGAACCCACGCGGGCGAAGCTGTGGGCGGAAGGGTAGTATTAATAAAACTCTTGCGAGTTCACTCAAAGAACATGAAAATATATCCAGTCTTTCATGGATTTCGTTCACCAGACGGATTGCACGGGTGAAAGGTGTTTTCGCCAGTAGGTTGGTTCTGGCCACAGGCACGTTTCCACGCGTCCGCCTCCACACGTACCGGTCCTCCACTTGAAGGTCTGTGATGTATGTGATGTGCTATGCCACGCAATAACCTGCTTTGATATATTTTAATTTCTATCAAATTTTGTGTATAAGTAGTGTAAATTATTAATGGTTTTGTTACAACAATAGTCCAGACTTTTGCCATGAAACCTTATTTAACATTGATGCACTAATTACATTTTTTTAACAAATAATACTCAGGAAAACCAATAATTCGTCATTTGACATGGTTTTATTTAATTTATATGCAATTTTTGAATCACGTGTTAAGTGACGTGTTATAGGCCAGAAAATTAATGTAATACTGGTTTAAAAAGGTGTACATTATTACTGTGCTGCTTTTTATTATTAATTTGTGTATATGTAATACACAAATTACTTTGGGAAAAGTTTAACGATACCATTTTTCATTGTAACACTTTTGTTATCATTTTTATTTAAAATGGAGGTGGAACGTCACTGTTTCTTTTTTGTTATGAGTGTAAGTATCAATGGAGAATTCGTATGAAGATTAGAGCAAATAACATTACTTACATACAAAAAATTACAAAGATTACAGATATATTGGTGTTAAGAGGCATTGTAGGATTCCCTTATTATTATCATAATGATATCAGCCCAAAATATATACCTAAGTTCATGAGATTTCGCCATTTATTTTTCACATGATGGTAGTCATGTGAAAACTGCCTACTTTATATGTAACTATGACAGTTACAGCCGGTTAAGTTCATAATAATGTATCAACGCAGTTTGAAACAAAAAATCATCTAATTAATAATTTTTATTTTATTTGTTTTCTGTAAATAAATCGGTTTATATGAACTCTTTTTTTACAAATCGTATTATTTAGTTTTTTTTTTTTTAGTTTGAAAAGTATCAACCACTCGCCATCAGCGTAGAAGCGACAAGTGTCTTTTGAGTAGGCGCCGTCCGTACGACATTGTTGCAGCTTTTACACAGCTAATATAATAATGTTTATACATGTATAATCTTCATTATATTCCGTGTGGCAAAGGTGGGAATTTGACCTTATTTTTAAAGCTACTTTAGATTTGAGGTCGAGTGATTTTTGCTCTAGCACAGACCTCTTTTAACGCTAATAAATGGGTGTTCTGTCTCCCCGTGGGGTGAAGCCTATGCCTTGATGGCAGTTGGGATATTAGCGGGTTAATATAGTAATTATTTCTTCATCTGTACTTTTTGGAATGAAGGGGAGGCAACATCATCTTCAGGCATTCTAATTTCGTTTACTAAGCGTGATGATTAGCATAATTTAGCATATAACGTCCCCGCTACTGGAACACAGTCTAATAATTGATTTAACACGCGAGCCTGGATTCGAATGGTACAGACGACAGCACATCAACTAGGTACTACAATCTGTCAGATATCTTTAGTAGATTTTCAACTTTACTTCTAAAGTATTAGGGCTGAAGGTTGATTGAGAATATTTGACAGTTTCGGGTAGCTTGACCTGTCGTCCGTATTCACTTCAGCACTGGGCCGCCACTGCTCTCATGGTAATTAGGTATGGTAAATTTCTTTATGTAACAACGGTATTGGGTAGTGCACCGATAAGACCGCCCAAGTATAAAAAGATATGTGAAATTTTCGCTATAGGTACTAAGAAGAAGAAAAGCATTTCATCAAAAGAACTAGAAGGCTGGATCGGCAGCATCCTGCTCCATCACATCACCCTACAGCAAGACACTGCTGGACATCTAATCCAATTGCACGCCGTTCTCGACAACTAGCGTTCAGCTTGGTGGTAGTAACATTTTGGGTGCTGCCATCATGCATATGATGGCAGCACCCAAAATGTTACATGGCTGATCTATATGTACTTTCTGCCTTTTGGGTGCGGAATCATTAAATGAAAGCCGGAAGGGCGTATCAGATTTTTACTGATTATATCCCATCCGTGTTCCCTCATTTCCCCGTGTAGGATATATTTTTCAAACAACCCATGGCGGGCTCTACGCCATCACGATGTGCTGACATCTCTTTGAGGCGCACGTGAAACACAACGCGCCGTCGACTGGGGCCTGCTTCTTACCGGGCGGCGAGCTACCCACTGCTCTCCGCCTGCAGGCCCGCGCCTACGGTGGCCGGGAGCTCGATGGGCTCTACCTAGCCTGAGGTTGTCTACCTATCGTTTGGTAATTTGCGATCTCAACTCAAGAACACGTCTACCTTACCGTCCCTCGATTCTACGGCGATATCTCTCTGCATGAGTGCATACGCAAGACGTGTCCCTGTCCAGCCCACTTCCACTTCAGCCTGGCTGTTCATTCTCCAACCCACATGAGTTATGGAGTGCATCGTGGTGTTTCTAACACGATCTATTCATCATCGCTTCCGAAGCTTTTCCAGCTTTGGAGTCTGGGGTCTGCTTTACCAGTCCAACTGCTGATTTTGGCTAAACTTCGATATCTTCCGTGAAGCGACTGCCGTCTGATCTCCACAACCCGAAGGCGATATCGAAGCATTGCAGTTAGATTAATTGTTGAATTTTGAGGGCTCCAACAACCTGTAACGACTTCCACTAGATATTCATATGGAAACCGGGACCAACGGCTACAAGGCTTTCCGAGCCACGACCAGACCAATGCAAATATTCGCTTATGTTGCGGTCCATTGCCCGTTGTGAAACCTTGACTTGAATTACTTACCATCATTTAACTTTCCATGAAGAAACCGACATGACTTGAGACTAAACGAAAACAAAATAAGAAATAGAGTAAATCACAGCAGTGGTTGTGTTACTAAACCGCCTCTTATCCAGTTATCTTTTTACTCGGAGTTGATACAATCTCGCTGAAAGCGGGATGAAATAAAAAGTCGAGGTTTTTAAGTAAGGTGGTTGAAAGAAAATTGCTTTAATTATTAGCTAAGTCAAAACAACCGCACGGGCCGATTAAGTAAAGCTTGGTACGGTTAGTTCGTGGATGCTAGTGACCATTTTATAATAATCTGTGACCAGTGTGTGTTGTCAGTGATTACTTACGAAACTGAAACGTGGTCGCTCACAATGGGCTTCATATCAAGGCTCGAAGTAACTAGTATAACGAACGAAGTAAGTAGTAATAACGAGTAAATAGCTATGCTTGTAGTTTCTCTGCGCGATCTAATCAGGAATGAGGAGATCCACAGAAGAACCAAAGTCAGCAACAGCAACAAGGTGGACCGATGACCTGGTGAAGGTCGCGGGAAGCCGATAGATACGGGCAGCACAAGACTGGTAATCGTGGAAAGCCTTGGGGAGGCCTTTGTCCAGCAGTGGTCCTCTATAGGCTGAAGAAGAAGAAGAAGAGAAGTGACTATCTTTACATAACTAGTCGTCAATGATCTCGGCTATCATGCGTGGACTTCATTCTATGACACCCTCCCCCAGGGGAGGCTTGTGCCCTTGTGAGTGGGAACAGTATAGCGTGATTATGGTTTATGGAATCTATGACAGTCGTTGCCGGTCTACAGAAGCCCGAAAGTTTGACAAGAAGGTCTTAACATCGCATTACTCTGTAACTGAGTTCTGAAGATCAGGTAGGCAGTTGCTCTATGTAAAATACTGATATCCAACTGAATCTGGTTAGTCAGGAAAGCGACACCAATATTAGATATAGTGATATTACTTTTAGTAGTCTTTTTCATAATACCTTGTAGTACATAAGTGCACATTCGTGGTGGCCTAGTGGTTAAAACATCACCCTCTCAAGTATGAGTGTACGGTTTCGATTCCAGGTCAGGGAAGTACCAATGGAACTTTTCTAAGTTATATGTAGTTTCTTAGTATATCTTGGACAACAATGACTGATTAAAAAGTGAAGGAAAACATCTTGAGGAAACCTGGACTTTAAGTCTGAAATCGCCAACCCGCATTAAGCAAGCGTGGTGATTACGCTCAATCCTTCTCTGTATGAGAGGAGACCTGTGCCCAGCAGTGGAGCGATAAAAGGTTGATGATGACGGTGATGATTAGACGACTAAGAAAAACTGCGAGAGCACTTACTACAAGTGCTCTCGCAGTTTTTCTTAGTCGATCTCTGGAATTAATAAGTACCAATCAAAATATTTGAAAACAAACCTTGTTTATATAGATTGCCTTGTTTAGGTAGAGAGGTTAAGTACTAGACACTAAAAATAGGAACGCAAACAGATCCAAGAACAAATAAACATTCCGTGGCAAAGTCCTCGCATCGGTAAACAGAACCAACCCTTCAATAGGCAAATGATTCAAAATTACAGTTAAAAAAAGAGAATAAAAAGCTCCGAACTCCATTAGAAACAAAAATAAATTGAATTACAACTCGATCGACATTTTCGATTTGGAGGCCTAACTCAATTAGATGGGAGCGGTGATGGAAAAATAAAATAAATACCAGGAACAAAAAAAAATTAAAACAAAAAAGAGTCCAGATATAATTTGAAATATCTCCGTAAATGCAAAGTGTGAGTGCTGTTATTTTATTCAAATGAGGGCGAACTTTTTTTTCAACCCTTTCTCGTCGCGCCATCAAAGTGGCCTGATATTCAATTAAAAAAAGAAGAGCGGCCCCGCGACTGAAAATTAATCAGAAAAAATGCTTTTAACTAGATCTACATTTTAATGAAATTATTATTGACGAGTATTATATAAATGGAGTGCTCGGTGCCCTTTGTACAGATTGTGTTAGTAACGTACCTACTTTGGCTGTAGAGACAGTTATGCTTTTGAATTAATGTCTGAATTCGTTATGGTAATTTCCTTTTAAATGTGTTCTTATTAAGAGGCGCGGTTGTGATAGGCCCCTGAGACTTCTTTCGCGTAGATTATGACGAGTTTGTGCTCCCTATGGCAATTAAAGTCATAATGATCACTTAGAAGTTCTATTGTCAGGTCTCAATCAGTTTGTGTACGAGATCTGGAAATTCTAACATGAATATGGCCATATCAGTCAAAATTTATCACGGAAATCTATTTCCTGCTACCCTAAATGGGTACCTAATTATTCAAGATACAACAGAACTGTAACCATGAATTCAGTATCTCATTTGTCGATTAAGAGAATACAGATGGTTCATGGAAAAATACAATATGTACTAGGGTCAAAATGTGATATCATTTTTTTTTTAATAGGTAACGGATCAAAAATTTATACGCAGAGGTAATCAGAATCATTTGCCTAATTCACGCCAATGGATTGTGGTGGGATATCCCTACTGCTGTATATTTAAGAACTTTGTAGTACCTACCTACGGATGTTCTATATCACCAAAGTTATGACCTAATCTCAATCAAGGAAAAAAACATTGAATTTGCATGAGCGTGACCGAGCCGACACCTAATTATGCATATACAATATGTAAAGAAAACCCTGTCCAACCCATAAGGATAATAAAGGTTAGGTAAACCCATGACCAAATAAAATATGAAATTTTACATAATCATCATAGCAAAAATACTAATGAATTTTGAAATAATCATTTTTTACCGCGAATTAATTCCAAGTTCCCCAAAATATATCAAAACATTTTTAAAAAGTGACAGCACCAATTTCGGCTGTGTTCGCCTCGCCCGCGAGTATGTTGCCTACCGCACATGTATTAAGCTACCGCGTTTTGCGAAATAATATTTTTTTTTAGGGGAGTTTTTTTTTAAGTTTAGCCCGACTTTGTAGGCATTAGTAGAATCAGTTATCGATACTTAACCATACCTTCACGTATCGGACAGGGCTTTTTTACATATTGTATATAATGTGTATGTATGGTGTAATATAAAAAAAAATGTAGTGTAATATAATAGTGTATAAAAGTATAGATTTCGTCACCGCTAAAACTTTTCTGTTCTTTTTTTTTGTTAATATAATAATGATTTCAGTCTTCACTTCAGACGGTCAGCTCCACAACTGCCTTTTTTAACATTGCTCCACTTTCGGAATTACTCTTGTATCATGGGTGCGTTTACCATTAAACTCACACACACAAACAACCAGACAATAAATGTAACTTAAAATCACTTACCTACTTACTTACCACACACACATTTACTTACCACAACTGCAGTTAATGTAGCACTCCTATTGAATTCAGTCCTGCCTATTTTCATTAAAACTATGAAATGGAAATAGCCCTTATTATTAGTATAACAATCATAGCTAGAAGCTAGCTGGCAGACTGGATCGCATGTCGCAGACATAATAATATTCTAAACGTAATCAAATGCCATCATTTAAATATGCATATGAGGTCATGAAAAGTGCTTTTCCGGATACAGACATAGGAATTAATTGTTGATATCCATAAGTTTGTATTACACTATGGTGTAACAAACTATGTGGTGTTTATTTCAACTAGAAGATCATGACGTAGTTGTAACAGTCGCGCGTTTGTTCGTTTCATTTTCTTATTTTTTCATCCGCGAACACGTCACATTCAGGTTCGCGAATGTGTGAGACCCGCCCATGCCATGAAACAATGTTTGGCTGTTGGCCTCGGCTGTCAATTGTGGATCTTTGAGAGTTGGTATACTAAGTCTGAAGCCTGAAATTCTGACAACCGTCTTACCAGAGGGTATCGCTTCCTTACTCAGTATCTGGGTTGTAGAGGTCAGATAGGCAGTCACACCACGTAAAATACTGGTACTCTGCTGCATCGGTAAATCTTTGATCTTTAAGACTAGTATATGTCATCATCATCATCTCAGCGTTAATCCAAGTCGCATTTGATGCTTTGATAGCTTTGGAGTCTGGGGTCCGCTCTGACCAGTCTGACTGCTGATTTTGGCTATACTTCGATTTTTTCCATGAAGCGACTGCCGTCTGACCTCCACAACCCGAAGGGGATATCGAACCATTACAGTTAGACCAATTGTTGGACTTTTGAGGGCTCCAACAATCCGTAACCGCAACCGGGATCAACGGCTTAACGTGCTTTCCGAGGCACGACCAGACCAGTGCAAATATTCATGTTCATGCATACAAATATTTACACTACGCGGGGATCAAACCCACGCCTCCTTACGTAGCGGCCGCGTTCGCTACCGCTACTCCACGGAGGCTGACTAAAAGACTAATTTATGTATACCTATAATATTATCATTATCCAAGTCTTTATCATCATCATCTTGCTCTCATCCCAATTAACATGTCCTTTTGGTCCATATATACTTCCCTTGTCGTCATCTCAGCAGTCGTCCCCTTTCTAGACATATAATCTTTCACACGATAGCAAGGCTTAAGACTCTCATAGCCATCTATATTCGTACCCAGAACTTTCCTCCTTTCCTCCTCAGCAGCGATTGTACCACAAGTGTTGTAATATACAAGTGTTTTAATTTACTTTGAAAAATCACGGAGCTTCAAAAATTTGCAACATGAAAAGAGTGACGGGGAGCTATGGAAAAATGATAGTCTTGCAGGGTGCATGAGGTTACGAGATTCATCGCAACTCGATGGATGTCCACCGCGCAGAGAAGTAGAACATAAAGTGATTTTTGCTCCATTGGTGTAATTGCTACATGGCGTTCCAGTGCGAGGGCCAATAATACCCTCAGCATCGATAAACATTAATCCGGGTCGTGACAAAACTGCTAAAACTTGCGTACACACACGTACGTTAATCATTACACTTCGGTGTGACACGCGCCCTCTGTAATTCAAACCTCGACTCGCCGTACATTATTATTCACCGACGAAACGCAATGAATTCGTTTTTATTCAAACGCCAGAATGATATAATTAAAATTTGAATACAAGATTAACTCGAGAAAAATTCAATATCGAATTTACGGGTCCGGGATTATTCGGTAAAAGGATTGAAGTTGAGTTTGCCTGTGATGTGCTTTTGCATGTTGAAATTTTAGACAGGACATGCCGTATTAGTTGGCAATGCGTAGGTATGCTAGTTTTTGTACCTGACTGTGTTAAGAGGGAACTCTAGTGGTGGTTTCTTTATACAAACGTATTCCGCTGTTTTCTTCGTGGATAATGCTTTTAGAGCAATTTTTTTTCTACAATTTTTCACCGAAATTATACGTGTCCCTATCATTTGATTTTTTCCGAAACTTAATTAATAATAGAAATACGATACTTCAAAATCACGAAAAATAACCCATTTTTACCGTGATGTTCAGATAAGTATGATAAACGTGATAAGTTTTTGACAAAAAAGAAAATAATAGGTATATTTTTCCTCTAAATTTTGATATAAAAATAATTGAGATCTGTCGTGTTTTGAAAAAGAAAACAGCGGAATACGAAACGTCTTTTGGTCAATGCTTTTGTAGATAAAATCAGCCTGAGCTGCAACTGTCTCTGTCGAGTGGTCGAGGCCTATTTGACGGACAGGGCCCTAATTTACCCCGGTCACCAAGGAGTGTGGAATCGGCGAGAGATGTCGTGACTCGTGCGGTGTTCCACAGGGATCGGTCCTGGGACCGCATCTGTGGAAACTCGGGTACGATTGGGTGCTGCGCGCTGACCTCCCTATCGACGTCAGCGTAGTTTGTTACGCTGACGACACGCTAGTCCTGGCACAAGGGAGGTCGCACCAGGCGGCAGCTGACGCAGCGACCTTCGGGGTTGCGACCATCGTCAACAGGAATTGGGACTCGAGGTGGCCCTGCAGAAGTCCGAGGCTATGTGCTTTCATGGTCCTAGGAATGCGCCACCGTCGGGTTCCCACATAACGGTAGGAGGGGTTCACATCGGCGTCGGGTCGATGATGAAGTACCTGGGACTTGTCCTCGACAGCCGGTGGAACTTCGAGGAGCACTTCCGACGTTTGGCTCCCATACTGGAGCGGGCCGGGGCTGCCCTAAGGCGGTTCCTCCCCAATCTAGGGGGACCAAACGCCTCCTGCCGGAGGCTCTACGTGGGGGCCGTGCGGTCCATAGCCCTTTACGGGGCACCGGTATGGGCCCGGTCGTTAAGGAAGCGACCAGCCCGATGCCTGACCGCGTCCCAGAGGGTCATGGCCGTTCGGCTGGTCCGGGGATACCGGACGGTCTCCGCTGAGGCGGCGAGCCTCCTTGTCGGATTACCGCCATAGGATCTGGAGGCCAAAGTCCTCGCCCACATGTGGGAGTGGTGAGAGGAGGCAAAACGCCCGGGTATAACTCCGCTGCCGCGAGAAATTGCGGTCCGGCGGACAGAGCTCCGGCGGGATCTCATGGCGACATGGAGAGTGCGATTGTCGCAACCCAGTGGTGGACACGCCACAATAGCGGCGGTAAGTCCCCTCTTTGAGGAGTGGCTAGAGAGGCGCCACGGCGCCCTCACACACGGTTGTTTCGGGAGGTTCCTGTTCCATATAAGGCGGGAGGAGACGGAGCGCGTGAGGCAACGGGAATCCCAGCGACCTCACACCACTAGCCACCGTAGGAGACGCCCTGGTCGGGAGATGACACTAAACTCCCAGCCACCGTAGGCGCGGGCCTGCGGGCGGTGAGCAGTGGGCAGCTCGCCGCTCGGTAAGACCAGGCCCGAGTCGACGGCGCGTCGTGTTTCACGCGCGCCTCAAAGAGATGTCTGCACATCGTGACGGGGTCCACGAAGACCGATGCCTACTGGGCCAAGGTTGCGGGTTGGTTAAACAAAAAAGCGTGGCCCTGGCCGTCGCACAAGCAAGTGAAGAAACACGGGTGGGTTTTAGTCAGTAAAAGTCTGACACGCCCTTCCGCTCCGCTCAGAGCGGGAGAAGTCATTTCATAATTTACCATCCCAAAAAAAAAAAACAAAAAAGCTGCAACTGTCTTTTTATAATATCTTCGCTAGGTTTTTCTCGTTCATAAAATCGATATCGAAAAAAAGAACTTGTTAAGTATACAGGCAGTAGTTTGCTCATAAATTACAAATCAAGGACGTCATGAAGAAACCAAAGACATTTTTCTTCTCACGACTTAGCCGTACCAAAGTAACTGCCAGCAAAACGTATCAGCATTAATTACTGAAACGGATCACGATAGAAGGTTCTCGAATAATCAATCTCCGTATTCAAAGCCTAGTTTTCCTTCCCAGGAAAGCAGATGACCTCCCGGTTTCCACGCAAACACATTAGCTGCGATCAGTGCTATAGGCACAAGTACTGGTATGTAACTATGTGGCGGGCACGGGAAGGCTAAAGGACATCTTGATGCATGACTTAATTTAATGGATTTGTGACGTCATTGGAAAATCGTTTATTTTTGTGCATTTTTAATAAGGAAAGTGTAAGCGTGAGTGAAAAGTGATAATCTTTTCGTTTTTGTTTCGTGGCTACGATACCGTATTTTATATTTTTTTAATCATCCTGCCGTAAACCGTAGATGTTATTAGATAAATAATAGTGTGTTTTAATTACACTAATTAAAAACACACTATTATTTAACCATTTAAATGCAGTTGTGATGTATTTATCTTGCACATTAGCAGGTAATTACGTTGATTGAATCAGTTTTAATGCAATTATGTTTGTTAGATTTTGATTCTTTTTTTAAATCATCGCAGCAGTATTTCAGAAAAAAAATTGATTGAGAAATTTGAAATCTTGGATGCTATCAAAAAAAAAAAAAAACTAAAGCTAACTCTTTATAAAAATAAATCCTTTTTCGTAGAAGCGGCCAGTAACTAAATGACGTCGCAACTCCCGACTCCAGCGGCCCCGCCGTCAAATGGACAGGCACACATAAATCGAGAAGCCTCCCCCCATAATAGCAGGCTCACTCAAATCTAAGCCTAAGCCCAAAAGCCGGATTTCTCCCAGTAATACACTTAAAACGCCTGAGCTTAAATCATCGTCATCGTTTGTTGAACAAGACTCTCCGGTCACATATCAGGCCGGCGACGGCTGGCCCCATCCCCTCAGCAGTCCAACCTCCCACCTCCCAATAATTTTCGGCCTAGCCCCTCTGTAGGCATAGATTTCTAGTCTCAACGTACAAGGTGGGTGTTTTGTGTAGCCTATGTACCTACTACGTAAATACAGAGGAAGGATATTCAGTGTATATTTGATCATTTATAGCATGTAGCCGGAGTAGATCGATACACTATGTAAGGAGCTGGAAGGTTTGTTAGATGAAAATTGCTTTCTGAAGCATAGTTACTAGAAATTTAATAACTCCTCCGAAGCCTGTTATTCTTGTAGGTACTGGATTTGCTTGACTTTGTTTCACTTTAACTTGTAATCAAACGCATGCATGCGGGATAACAGAAACTAAAGTTCCAATAGTGTCCAAGGTATGAAAATCAAAAAAATAATTAGTCCGTTTTATAGACAACAAAAAAAAATTAAGACCCGTATTTTTTATTTACTCGAATTTACCATAAACTACTGAGATATAGCGTATTAGTTACGGAGTGGAGGCTAATTACATCACGCCGTGGTATATTTTGTACCACGGCGTGACGTCATGCAACATTTCAAATCAATATATCTACCTAAGTATTTGAATGAAAGAAAAAATAAAAAATACGTGTTCAATATTTTTTATAAATCTATTTGATGGTCATTAAATTATTTATTAGGATACAACCCAATTAAAAAAGGAATGGCAACTAAAATGGCTTACATAATACCCAGTCTTATATAAAACCGAAACTTAACTATGCAAAAAAAAATCAATATTTTTAATAAAAAATAATAAAGATTAGTTTTAAGATGAGATGCAAATTGAATGTTATCGCTAATAGCGTTGATTGTATAATAATTTCGTGTTGATACATAATAAAGTACTACGGTGGCCGCTGTACGCTGCGTGCGCGCCGATGGGGAGTCGTTGGCGATTTATGTTAGAAATTCGCGTGCGCCCAGCTCCATTTTTGTGCGTAACTGGATTTTGTAGGGCTGTCAAGATCGAATAGAGAAATTAGTGAAACTAATTATAACATAAGTGTTAAAAAATATTTTTAAGAAATACCTTGAATTCATAGATGTTTTCGCTTCTTATGTTAATCGAAGTTAATCGAAGCTATGTCATCATCATCATCAACCTTTTTATCGTTCCACTGCTGGGCATAGGTCTCCTCTCATACAGAGAAGGATTGAGAGTAACCACCACGCTTATTCAATGCGGGTTGACGATTTCAGACTTAAAGTCCAGGTTTCCTCAAGTTGTTTTCGTTCACCTTGTACGCATTGGCGTCCAAGATAATATACTTAGAAAGTACATATAACTTATAAAAGCTACAGTGGAGGTACCACTGTAACTTGCCTGACCTGGAATCGAACCAGTACACTCATACTTGAGAGGCTGGTGTTTTAACCAGTGGGCCACTACGACGTTGGTTATGTACCTACCTAAATACCCAAATTACTTTTACCTACATTATTTTCCTTCTTCAAAATTCGCCATCCTTAACGTAAAAGCAATATGAAATAAGTGGCTAAATATTAACAGCTGCACTGGTTGGCACGGTTGATCTATGGCTGGGTTGCCATCTTTTCGTATCGAGACACCTTCGTGCCTCGAAAAGCACGTAATCCCGTAGGTCTTGGCTTTTATTCGTTGCTCTTTGACAGACGTGACAGGTAGTCAAAAATCCGAAGTCTGACAACCGTACTCACCAATAATAATATTAGAATTACGATCATTAACACGTGATTACGATATTACACTACCAGGGTCCAGACCACAGAAATCGTAATAACAAACGATTTCTGTGGTCCAGACCACAGAAATATTACGATTTCTGTGGTCCAGACGAAGCGTTTCGCCTTGTCTTGTAAAGTGACAACACCATTTCTGTCGGAGCTAATAGCGATGCGACCACGTGCCGCGTGCCCTGCCCCCCGTCACCCGCGGATGTATGCCTAACGTGTTGTCTACCGCACATGCATTAAGTTACCTCGCTTTTTCGAAATAATATTTATTTTTTTAGGGGGATTTTTTTTTAAGTTTAGACCGGCTTTGTAGGCATTATTATAATCAGTTATCGATACCTAACAATACCTTCACGGATCGGACAGGGTTTTCTTTACATATTGTATAAAAAAAATTACCCTACCCAGTAATTTTATTGTGGAGGTCAGGTAGGCAATTAAAAAGGCTAGGCAAATGGTGAATTTTTCTTCAATTCTTTAATAGCCGCAACGCAATGCACAGCTCAACCCTAGGTGACCAGTGGCCAAGTCCTATCGACGCTAGATTTATTCCCGCAGAGTCGTGATTTGCGAGACATTATGATAAGTGGGCGAACGGCACCCGAGCAATTAGAACACCGCATATACAGAGCTGCAAATTAAATAAATTAACGAATAGACGAAGAGACAAAGTTACTGCGTTCGGCCTTGTGGCGTGTAGCTTCGCACGATTCGACCAAAGCAAAGTTATGACTACGTAATTAATTGTGATGTGTTTTTTGAGTTATTGGCTTAATTTGCATTAGGATTGGTCAATAGTTTTAAACTATTTTATTTGTAATGTAACCGTAATGGCGCAAATGTCAAGAAAGCAACTCACAATGATCACATAAGTGATCTTTAGTTAAAAATTAAAATAAAATGTCTAAAGTACTTATTCCTTGCAAATAAATACTTCAAGTCAACTCTATGAATGAACAAGAGACTGAATGAACCCACAATGAAAAAACAAAACAATAAATAAATGCACCACGCTACAAAGTTATTGCACTCGGTTTCGCGTAAGGCGTGCCTCCATTGCGAGGCTGTAACATTATGATTTCGTAATTAAACGTGATATTTTGTTAAATATTTCCCTGCGCAAATTATGGACCTAATAGTAATATTAGGTGTATAATTTGAGCAAGAAATATCTCAATAACTTGCAATATTATTATGAACTGGTTTGAAAGTACAACCATTTGCTCGTATCATAATAGTAATTATTTGATCAGTAATCAGTTGATTCAATAATATACCTCTTATACGGTTTTTTATCGACGGGAAAATTGCATAGCACACTATCAGTAGCAATGGCTTTTGTTTTGACAGTTCAGTAATATTCATTGCGTCATTTATGTTGTTGAGCAGACGAATTTTTAGAACATATGAAGCTATGGATTAGAAATATTCTTCTAAAATGATGAGACTATGATTGATAGTCACGTTCACGGGAGATATTTTAGTAGCGAAGAATTCTGAAGAGTTCATACCTATTTAGGTCATTTTAATTACCTAAATGTTGTTTTGTTTTTTTTTTTTATAAAATTTACCTCACGCTAGGAATTAGAATTACTGCTGTATCGTGGGTGCGTTTACAAACATTTAAAGTCACATACACAAACACCCAGACCTAGGACAGCTACCTGTAGTCCATAAAAATATTTATTCCCTGCAGGAATCGAACCCGCAACACGCAACGAAGCAGTCGATCACTTCCCCGCTACAGGAGTAATGTCTAATCAGGGGCAACGTTTTAGATAAAGAATAAAAGTACAAGTGAAGATTCAAAAATGATATTTTGGAGTCCCTTAGTACATCATCATCATCATCATCATGTCAGACACAGGAAGTCCACGGCTGGGCGTAGGCCTCCCCAAGGATTTCCATAAAGAACGGTTGAACGCTGCCTGCATCCAGCACTTCCTGCGATTTTGGTCAGGTTATCCAAAACGAACCACCTAGTAGGTGGGTGTTCGACGCTGCGCTTGTCGGTCACCATTAAAGAGCCTTTCTGCCCCATTGACCATCGGCTCTGCGCGCTATGTGCCCCGCCCACTGCCACTTCAAAGAGCTAATCCACTGGACTATGTCGGTGACTTTCGTTCTTCTTCTACGAATCTCTTCATTCTTGATTCGATCACGCAGAGAGATACCTAGCATAGCCCTCTCCATAGCTCTCTGTGCGACCTTGAGCTGTCTTATGAGGCCAACAGTGAGGGACCACATTTCTGATCTATATGTCATCACCGTTAACAAACATTGGTTAAAGACTTTTGTCTTTATGCACTGAGGTATTTTGGACGAGAAGATACTACGGAGCTTTCCGAAAGCTGCCCAGCCGAGTCAGATTCGCTGAAACACCTCGTCCTTGAAGCCGGAACTATCGATCAGGATCAGCTGTCCCAGATATACAAGTATGTAGGAGCTAGCTAGCTCTAGATCAGTAGATCTAGAGCTTCAGTAATGGAGCTTCCGATATAAACCGGTGATGGCGCAACGTGGACATTCAACATGATCTTCGTGCATTACGACATTATTTACTTAAAAGTCCGTAGTCACAACAAAATGCTCAAAACAGCAGACCCTGTCAACTTACATAAACTGCCAACAGAATATTAAGCCAAAAGAATCTAAAAATCTTCCAGCAAAAAGTACACTAGGAAAATATAACCTAATTCTAAGGCAAAATCAATCTGCCTATCGTTTGCTTAACTATGTTAGGGTCAGCTTCTAATCTAACTGAACGCACCTGACCACCAGAATTTTACATGACCGTCAGCCTATCTGACTCTACAGTTAAAAAAATTTGGTGACTTGATAATTTAAAACTGACTCTCCGACATTCAGGACTCCCTGTAACGACTATCAAACATAATGCACCGAGTTTCAATACGGTCACCCATCCACGGAGTAACCTCGGCAAGTGACGCTTAACCTTATGTCACCCCGTGCGGTTTTTATCATTAAACTACGAACCCGTTCAACAATAGGTACACCAGGAAAATATACTTCAAACTAATAAATATAATGGTGTCTGAAAGTAAGCAAGTATAAGAACCGTCAGTTGATTCATTACGGCGCAATTAAGCCGCCGATAAGCGTAGTAATTACGTATGCTAATCGTGAATTTAATTCGATGCACTTGTACTAAGATACTGCGGACGCGGTCGGCGGTGGCTATGGGTTTAAGACGTTCGAGGATAAGTCCTGCAGTTAGAGTGTCGGTGGGGAGCGAATACAGACTCGTATATCACATTGACAGTTTATTGCTCTGGAAAACAGCATCATTATCATCATCTCAGCGTTAATCCCAGTGGTATCCGAAGCGTTTTCAGCTTTGGAATCTGGGGTCCGCTTTTCCAGTCTGACTGCTGATTTTGGCTAAACTTCAATATTTTCCGTGAAGCGACTGCCACAACCCCAAGGGGGTATCGATGCATTTCAGTTAGACCTATTGCTGGACTTTTGAAGGCCCCAACAACCTGTAACGATTGCCATTAGATGTTCATATGGCAACCGGGACCAACGGCTTAATGTGCTTTCCGAGGCAGGACCAGACCAGTGCAAATATTCATATACATGAAAGCGCGCAGTGGACCCCACCTGTGAAACATTGTTCTGGAAAACAGCCTTAGCACAAAAACAATCTCACAAAACTCATAATTATCTACTTCTATTTCCTACTTGAGCGCGTTTTGTTTGCGCGAGAACGTTTTCACCGCCAAACGTCAAACCCCGTCACTCAGCGCCTCTAGCGGATGGCATAGAAAGCGCGATTTTGGTTTGCCACGCTTTACAGTGTTGACTAGTTTTGACTACTTTTGGTTTGCCACGCTTTACAGTGTTGACTAGTGTTCACTACTTTTGGTTTGCCACGCTTTACTGTGTTGACTACTTTTGGTTTGCTACGCTTTACAGTGTTGACTACTTTTGGTTTGCCACGCTTTACATTTTTGACTAGTGTTCACTACTTTTGGTTTGCCACGCTTTACTGTGTTGACTACTTTTGGTTTGCTACGCTTTACAGTGATGACTACTTTTGGTTTGCCACGCTTTACATTTTTGACTAGTGTTCACTACTTTTGGTTTGCCACGCTTTGCTGTGTTGACTACTTTTGGTTTGCCACGCTTTACAGTGTTGACTAGTGTTGACTAGTGTTGGCTGAGCAGTGTTGGCCTAGTGGTATCGGCCGCAGCTTATAAGTTGTATGTGGTAGGTTTGATCCCCTTCAGACCCTTTACTTTGTGTAATTGTTTTCATCATCACTGTTCTCAAAAGGGTGAAAGAAAACAGCGTGAGGTAACCGGCATGTCCTAGAGGCAAAACTTCGAAGACATGTGACATTTACCAACCCGCACTGGGCCCGGGTGGTAGATTACTGCCCACTCCCTCTCACCGAGAGGAGGCCTTTGTCCCAAGAGTGGGAACTTTATAGGCTTCTGCATCCATCTCATCTACACAACCTAAGTCTTCACTTAGGTAAAGTAAGCGTGGCATGAGCTGTCATTACAACTAACGGTAGGTATTGACAGCTCCCTTTATGCTCATTATCATCATTTCAGCCGAAAGACGTCCACGGCTGGACATAGAATATGGGGAAAACTGAAATAAACAAATTTTATTTGAATTTTTTTTATATAAGCCTCCCCCAAGGATCTCTAAGAAGACCGCTTCTGCGCCTCCCGCATCCAGCAGTTTCCCGCGACCTTTACCAGGTCGTCGGTCCACCTTGGCGGGGCCTACCCACGTTGCGTCTTCCGGTGCGTGGTCGCCATTCGAGAACCTTTCGACCGAATCGGGCATCGGTCCATCATTCATCATCAGTCTATAATGTTTCCCCTGTTGAGGCCACAGGCGTCCTTAATGCTTTACGGATAAAATTAAAAAAATCTGATAAAGAAATCTAACAGATTATAGTGGCTTGATGTGCCGTAGTATCAAAATAGTAAAAAAAAAAATTAAAACCAGAAGAAAGATAGGATGAGATTAGATCAGTTTTATCATTTAGATGTCAGAAAATTTAGTTCTTCCAAAAAAATGGTGCTCTACCTTATCGAAAGTTCTTTGAATTTTAAACTTATTTGTCCTCCATTTTTCTCGATTCATGGACACCCAATATGGTAGCTCGCGAAGCAAGTCCTTGTTTGCAAGACTGGATATTACCAATATATTATAATTAAATTAAAAGTTTATGTAGTTTGTATGTGAAACTTTGTGTAGGACGATTTTACTGGCAACTTTATCTCCAATTATTTCTAAAACGTTGATGGTGAATTTAAATCGGTAGATTGACCTAATGAAGAATCAATGAAATTTGACGGCTTGGTTGACTGCTGCGAAGGGTTTAGCATTGTTGCGTCCCAGTAGGAATCTCCGGGATTAGGGTAGTTGACTAAAAAAAAACTAATTAGTCCGTCGATCATATTTCCAAAAAATACTAGACACGTATTTTTTCTTTTTTCATATAAACAAAAAATGAAGACGACACAGTGCGTTGAAAACTCGTGTGACGTCACTGCACGCTACACTTTTTAGCGAGCAGTGACGTCACTTTTTTACCCAGGAAACATCCCTATTAAGTCTGTAAACGCACCCATGATACAGGAGAAATTCCTAGAGTGGGACAGCGTTTTTAAAAAAATATAACTTTAGAATTATTCATTATGTTACTTTTAACTTTATTATGACTTATTGCGTACTGTTGTGTAGTGACGTACGCCATACAAATTGCACGAAATTATTTCAGATTATAAAAAAAATGTTGAGGATTGGTTGAGTTTAATTACTGTTCAAAAGATCGACGTATGTAGGTAGACCCCTACTATGAATACGCTTTGCTTATCAAAATGTGGTAGGTACCTATACTTACCACACATTAACCCACATTGTTGTAATAAAATATTTATCTATAATAATAACTTCCGTGTCTAATCGTACGTATTACCTGCCTACTGTATTAAATGAAAATATAATTAAATGTTGAATACAAATATAACTGCGAAATGAGACCCACATTTACATCTCTGGTACTTTTATAATAAGTATCTCGATGGTGTTCGCATAGATTTTACTGAAACCGCCAAGGTATCGTAGAAAGTTTACTTGAGTAAGTTACTTGTTTAAGTGTATTTGAGCCTAATTCGACAAAGAATAGTGGTAAACAAACCGTTGCTAGGCAACGAGTAGTTTACGCCTAAAAGACAGATGTTAACAACCTTTTCTAAAGGGTTTTTCAATAAGGGCGGGTAGATTTTGAAACGAAATTAAACAAGCTGCGTATGAGGTATCAACATTTTTTTTTATTTATTTAAAAGGCCCATATATGCCATTAAGTATGGAAGATGACATCATTCAAATGCCCACCTCGGCTTCTCACAGTGGCACGGATCCGAGTGGTCCAATTTTCAATGACTCTTCCGCATAGATCCGCGAAAAATTATCTTTAGCGACGAGGCGCATTTTTGGATGAATGGCTTTGTTAACCCTTTACATAGATGATTATCATAAAAGTAATAATCCTCATCATCATCATCATCATCTCAGCGTTAATCCCAGTCGCATCCGCCGCCCTTTCAGCTTTGGAGTCTGAGGTCCGCTTTACCAGTTTAACTGCTGAGTTTGGTTAAACTTCGATATTTTCCTTGAAGCGACTGCCGTCTGACCTCCACAACCCGAAGGCGATATCTAAGCATTGCAGTTAGACCAATTGTTAGACTTTTGAGGGTTCCAACAACCCGTAACGACTGCCACTAGATGTTCGTATGGCAACCGGGACCAACGGCTTAACGTGCTTTCCGAGGCACGACCAGACCAGTGCAAATATTCATATCCATGCATACAAATATTTGCACTGTGCGGGGATCGAACCCGCGCCTCCTTGCGCAACGGCCGCGTTCGTTACCGCTATGCCACAGAGGCTGTCATAAAAGTAATAATCCTACTTCCTACTAATGTAAACAATTTATTTATGTTTAGATATTTATGATTTGCAAAAAACGCTTAACCGATTTGAATGAAATATGACATACATGTAAGCTAATTTTTTAATAGGTTAATTATTTTGATAGGTACATGTACTACCTACCTATAGGTACTTAGTCAATACTTGAAAGTATTACAATGCCACATGCATTGTAATACTTTCAAATGCAGTTGTTTTGAAAGTAATTAAATTGGGCAAAATTGTATTGACAAATGCCTCAACTTTATTCATTGGTTGAATTCCACAAAATGTGTTTAAGTATTACCTTTCACATACCTATCACGTAAAATTATTGTCGACTTTTTAATGGTTTTTCGAAAGACCAAGTTATTATGCATGTTATTTTAGTGATTCTATTGAAATATGCTGCAATAGGAATTGTTAATAAATAGTTAGCATGTAAAAGTTGATAATCATGTAAATAACAGGAGATTTGTAAAACGTGAGTTGTGATAACCCTAAATTGGTTTGTTTACCTCTATTTTTCAGGGAGCTTGTCGTTGGTGTAGTTGTTAACTCCTATCTTTCGTGGCGTGCTTTTCTCTAGTAGAAACTAACTGGAATATTATTTTTACCTCACATCTGAATTTTAATAAGAAACCAAGATGGCGCATCACAGACAACCACACAAACAAACAAACAAACAAATTTTAAGTTCATTGCATCTTTTTCTTTCTATTTAATTAAGAAAAGGATAGAAGATAACATTTTAGTTTAATCCTGTCAAATTAAGATATTCCATAGACAGTTTAGACGCGATTACAAACATGGCGACCAAAAATACGTAAATTTACGTCAAGCGTGGACTAATTTCTTAGGTTTATGGCTCTAAGCTAACATATGTTCTGTCCTTTTTTTAATGAAATAAAAAGAATATTAAAAAAATATAGGTACGTACAAATCACACAGATTGAGCTTGCCCCAAAATAAGTTCGAGACTTGTGTTATGGGATACTAACTCAACGATACTATATTTATAATAGATCGATGGATAACATCCAAGACCCAGGCCAATCAGGAAAAGATCTTTTTCCATCATAACCTGGCCGGGGATCGAACCCGGTGTCTCCACGTCGCAGGCAGGCGTGTTGGCGTGTTAATTTGATTTACTTGTACAGCCATATAAACAATCTCGCGGCACCTTACAGTACAAACTAATTATATCTATTACATACCTCGTTATGGCTATAATAGCACCATTATATGTATATTACTAGCAGCCGCCAGCGACTTCGTTCGCGTAGAGTTAGTTATGCTCCGCTCCTATTGGTCGTAGCGTGATGTTATAGAGCCTTAAGCCTTCCTGGATTAATGGGCTATCCAACGCAGAAATTTCAAAGAATTTTTCAAATCGGACCAGTATCTAGTTCCCGAGATTAGCGCGAACAAACAAACAAATAAACAAACATACAAACAAACTCTTCAGCTTTATATATTAGTAGATATAGATTAATCCAGTAGGTGCTTGAGCGCTGTTTTATTATCTACGTCCACTGTAAACTCGTTAATTACAAACCTAATTTATTATTCCAGTCATTATGTATAATTCAAAGAACCTACATACTTTGCCTTTTGTTTATGTGTAATTTAAATATTTAATTTTATTATTTAAATGCGCGTTCATGCTTGGCCTTGGTGTGTGGTCTTTTAGTATAACTATTTAACAAGGAGGTCCAGGTCAGGCAAATACCAATGTAACTTTTCTAAGTTATATGTAATTTCTAAGTATATCTTGGACACCAATGACTGATTAAAAGGTGAAGGAAAACATCTTGAAGAAACCTGGACTTTAAGTCTGAAATCGCCAACCCGCATTGGGCAAGCGTGGTGATTACGCTCAATCCTTCTCTGTATGAGAGGAGACCTGTGCCCAGCAGTGGGACGATGTTAGGTTGATAATGATGAAACCTACTAAGCTTATGGTTAGGTCTGTTGGGGATCTAATGTTTGTCTCTTGTTAACATTAGGCGCATTTCAATTACTGTGGGCGCATTGTGGGTAGATTTGGTTATAACACAATAGAAACATGTTTTGTAGTTTACATAAGATTACAATTTAGGAATAATTCAGTTACAATAGCGCATCACACAACACAACAACAACGATACAATAACAACTCAACGATAAGGAGCGAGACAGTATACATGTACCTACACCATGTTATATTTTTTCCCAATAATATTTAAAAAATGTCGCAGTGTGGTTACCGAGCGCAACAATACAGTTCACAGCGGATCATAGTGTCCTAGGGCACCCGCCGCGCCGCGCCGCTGTAGGCACAAGCGGGCGAGCGGCTCGTCGACCATATTTTTGTAGGGATAACCAGGTAACATAACCAGCTCATAACTTTGTGATATTTCATTATAGCTTCTTGAAATTCTGTACATAATTTTTTTACATAACAATAGTGGACACGTGCTTCGGGTTTCGCATATTAGGAAAAATAATGTTGTTGTGCCTATAAAGAGTATGTTTTTAATTTTTTAAAAAAGAAAATATGGTAAGCTTGGTTGTCTGACTTTCGATAATCGATAATAATTATCTTAAAAACTTTTTATACAGACAACAGCACATCAAGTTACTACAATCTGTCACATTTCTTTATTGGATTTTCAACTTTATCGCTAAGGCTCAAGGTTGATGGGGAATATTTGAGTCGTTTGTACCTTTATATTCAAACAAATGATTATGTTTAGCGAATGAATTGCTTCAACAGATATCACACCAATACCGCGATTTCTTTTAACTGTTTTCTCAAGAGAAGACAGTTAAAAGAAATCGCGGTATTAAATAGCAATAAAAAAATAAAACCCCAAAACAACACCCAAAAAAATAAATAGACATAAGAAAAGATAGTTACATAGGAATGGCTGGGCAACCCACCCAGAAAAGATGTGAATGAGCACATAGAATGAAAGGAAGATCACGTATGAAGGATGAAAGTGCGAGAAGAATCAATGTGAGAACTAGAACGAATGAGAACTGATGAGAATAGGCTCCAAAATTGTTTATTGTTAGAGTTAGCGACAATATGATAAGAAAACCCTGTCCGACCCGTAAGGATAGTAAAGGTTAGGTAAACACATGACCAAATAACATAATTATGAAATTTTACATAATCATCATAGTAACGATACTAGTGAATTTTGAAATAATCTTTTTTTCCCGCGAATTAATTCCAACTTCCCCAAAATTTAGTAATTTTTAAAAAGTGGCAACATTATTTTTGACGGTATAATTCTGAGCGAATAGCGATGCGACTGCGTGCCGCGTGCCCTGCCCCTCTTCGCCCGCGCCTGTATGGCCTACCGCACATGTTTTAAGTTATCTCTTTAATATTTTTTTTAGGGGGATTTTTTTTTAAGTTTAGCCCGGCTTTGTAGGCATTAGTAGGATCAGTTATCGATACCTAACAATACCTTCACGGATCGGACAGGGTTTTCTTTACATATCGTATATAGATAGGTACCTATATTAAAAAAAATACACATAATATGTATTTTTGAGTTTGCATTCAAAAATGTCTCCTTATCGCCACAACATGGAAAAATATATCAATAATGTCGCCATCACCTCACTGAGTAACCACTCAACCTCTTACACAGTGAAACAAAAGCGGTCACGTGCGAGTCGAACCGCGCAGTGAAGGGTTCCGTAGCTGGGAAGACTATTTACGCATGCACAGTACAGTGGGTTTCATTTTGACAGTTCAACAACATTCATTGCGTTATTCACGTTGTTCAGCACATACATTTTCGAACATAAGCAGCAATAGATTAGCAATATGCTTCTAAATGATTCCAACTGACAGTAATAGTGTGTTACGTAATTAGGGTGCAGATCCTATTGCCCACAAAAATGAGTTTGTATTTCTCGATTAAAACTAATATGTAAAATGAAGATTTTCCAAAAATATCTCATACCGAAAACGTGTTTTTCATACATAAATGCGGTCAAAACGGCACTTTAATTTTTGAATATATAATGTTCGACACTTTTTAACTAATTTTCCTTAAATAAAATTTCATAACTCACTGTCTTCGATGTTCGTATCCTCTATACGCTGATGATCTTCAATTATGAACAGCTAAGCGGGTGGAAGGCATGTCGAACGCAATAGCGGAGGTAAATCATGACTTGGAGGCTATCAAAGACTGGTCTGATAGGTTTGGGGTGTCAGTAAACCCCTTAAAGTGTCAGGCCATTATTATTGGAAGCTCACGCATGAGAAGTAGGTTGACTCTTAGCTCTCTCCCTCCGCTTATCTTCAATGGTAGCGTCATACCCATTACCCCTACTGTCAAGGATCTTGGTTTGCATATTGCTTAACTGGCAACGTTACGTTTCCTACGTTAGTCAAAGGGTCAACGGTACCCTGCGTTCCCTATATCGCCTGAGGAACTTCTTACCCGCTAAAACGAAAATCATGCTTGTGCAGACTCTGATTTTCTATTTGATTATGTGCTACTTTGATCTGAATGCGGCTTTGCTGAATAAGCTTGATAGATTGCTCAAGAATGGGATCCGGTTCATATTCAATCTCAAGAAATATGACCATGTGTCGAGCTACAGGTCTGAACTCAAATGGATACCTATTCGCTACAGAAGAAATCTGCGCGCTTTGACCGCGCTTTTCTCCCTTCTTAACTCACCCAGTTCTCCTTCTCATCTTGAGACGCGCTTACAATATTTCATCACACACTAAGAATCTGTGATCTTCTAACAATCTTCTCTTACTCTGTCCTTCACACACGTCTGACTTTGTGCACTCTTCATTTCATATTCAATCCATTCTTCTGTGGAATGCGCTTCCTCTTGATATTAGGATTGCCGCCAGTCGGTTTGCATTTAAGCGGAAATTGCAGAGTTATTTTCGCAACAATTAGGGTACAGTCATTTCAACACCTCTCTCCCAAATTTTTAGTCTTGTAAATTATAAGTATAAATTTTGGTAAAAATATGTATGTGCTTATTTAAGTATTTATTTAAATAGTGTTAACCATTTTTTTTTTTCAACTAAAGCACTGATAGAGAATGCCTAAGGCATTAAGTCCGCCTCTGTACAATTCATGTGCGAAAGAATAAACAAAAAATAGGAATTATTCATTTGTCTACCTATTACACTCAATAAGATACAGCCTGTGATAGATACACGGAGACAGCAGGCTTAGTTACATCGTGACCATTTATGTACGGATCCTTAAAACCAATCGCTTCAATAAACACACTCGCCCTCATATTTTTATTCTACCATTTCATAATTTAATATTGACATCGAACTCGACTGTACTGACAGTTCCAAAGTGTTAACTCACTTATTCCCTTCGATTCTGTCACCACAAATTGTTCGGAGGAAAAGCTGTTATGAAACTATTCAGTATCCATTAAAAATTAGCTGAAACGTATTAATGGACCTCAAAGCAACGATCAGTGTTGGCCAAAAATAAATTGAACATCGCAGGGTGGCTGTTTTGGCGTAGAACGCTGTATGTAGCATTTGCGTTTTACTTACACTTGTATATTTATGTCGAGACTGTGGAGAGGCTTTGTGGCTACCTAAGTATAGGATAGCAGCCGCACGGGTAGATCGAAGGTTTTAAGCTACGCAGTCGTTTCCTGCAGTACGTCCTACCCGTCATGACTTACGGAGCCGAGACCTGGACACTAACGGTCAGACTAGTCCACAAGTTTAAAGTTGCTCAGCGAGCTATGGAGCGGGCTATGTTGGGCGTCTCCCTGAAGGAGCGCATCAGAAATGAGGTGATCCGACAGAGGACCAGAGTCACCGACATAGCTGAGAGGATTAGCAAGCTGAAGTGGCAATGGGCTAGTCACATATGCCGCAGGACCGACAACCGATGGGGTAAACCAGTGGTCGGCAACCCGCGGCCCGAGGCCCCCTTCCTTGCGGCCCGTGACTGTTTTGTAAAATAAACTACAATTCTAAAAATGATAAAATGAAAGATGTTTTAATACAATTGCAAAATCAATTCAGTGACAATAATACTCTACATAAGACTAAACGCGAAAGCAAACTTCTACTCGTTAAATTACACATACTTTAAAATAATCCTTAGGGATACTCTTCAGAAATTCATCGTCATCTCAGCGTTAATCCCAGTCGCATCCGTAGCTTTTCAGCTTTGGAGTCTGGGGTCCGCTTTACCAGTATTTGGCTAAACTTCGATTTTTTCCGTGAAGCGACTGCCGTCTGACCTCACAACCCGAAGGCGATATCGGAGCCTTGCAGTTGGACCAATTGTTGGACTTTTGAGGGCTCCAACAACCTGTAACGACTTTTTTTTACAGACTAGCGTTTAACCGCGATCCCGCCTGATGGCAAGCAGTAATTATATTATTCAAGTCTCAGTGTCTTCCAATAGAGTGTATTGGAAGACACTGAGACTTGAGATAGTATTATTATCTATTGAAGTAGCAGTCAGTTACCACATTCTCCGCCTCGACAACGTCACGTTAGTAGCGCGGCGCTTGAAATCGCGTCGCGGTATCGTACAAATTCATTATCACATGCTGCTACTATGTGACAAACATTGTTCAGGCGACACGGTGGACCTGAAAAGATATAGTATTCATAAACATTCGCAAATATGAATATACCCCTTTATTCATAAACGTTGTTTAAAGTTAACTAGTGATTAGTGACTGTTTAACCATACCTTTTTGACGTCCGCACGTCATTTAACTTTAACCGTCGTTTAAGAATAAACCCCACTATATCTAATATATAAAATTCTCGTGCCGCGGTGTTTGTGGTTAAACTCCTCCGAAACGACTTTCTCGATTCTCATGAAATTTTGTGTGCTTATTGGGTAGGTCTGAGAATCGGACAACATCTATTTTTTATCCCCTTAAATGTTAAGGGTAATCCACCCGCATTTTTTTTTAAATATAAATCTATATCGCGCTTTACAGCACATGATTTAAATAAATAGTTTTGAAGATATTACACATTTAAAATTGTGGGGCGTCGCATTTGCGGCGGTACCAGCCGGTTAAGCGGCGGGCCGCTATGTTTTTTTATACAACGTTAACAGTTTTTTTGTAACTTATTTAGTATCAGCATTGCACCCGAGCGAAGCCGAGCGGGTCGCTAGTATGAATATAATAATTCAACACATTGTTCCTACGTTTGTAAACTAACATGGGATCTTGTTCTTCTTCCCAGCCTATAGAGGTCCACTGCTGGCCAAAGGCCTCCCTCAAGGCTTTCCTTCCACTGGGGGACATTGCCATAATCCCCACGCTTGGCAGGTGGGTTGGGAATCGCAGTAATTTATAATTCCACAGGAGAAGCGCTGCTGCCCGCTTCCCTGGTAAGAGTTCCTTTAGTCGCCTCTTACGAAACCCACGGGAGGATATGGGTTGGTACTATTCTATGCCTGGTACCACACTATAATAAAACCAGATAATTAGCCTATATTATCACTACTGGCACTGACAACCTCCGTGGCGTAGCGGTAGCGAACGCGGCCGCTGCGCAAGGAGGTGCGTGTTCGATCCCCGCGTGGTGTAAATATTTGTAGGCATGATGTGTCGTGGTGTAAATATTATGAATATTTGCACTGGTCTGGTCGTGCCTCGGAAAGCACGTTAAGCCGTTGGTCCCGGTTGCCATACGAACATCTAATTGCAATCGTTAAGGGTTGTTGGAGCCTTCAAAAGACTAACAATTGGTCTAACTGCAATGCTTCGATATCTCCTTCGGGTTGTGGAGATCAGACGGCAGTCGCTTCACGGAAAATATTGAAGTTTAGCCAAAATGAGCAGTTAGACTGGTAAAGCGGACCCTAGACTCCAAAGCTGAAAAAGCTTCGGAGGCGAATGGGATTAACTCTGAGATGATGACGATTATCACTACTGGCACTCCTCTGTGGAGTGGGTCACGCGGGTCCAGTGTGATTTGGTAGATGTCACATGTCTTCGACTTTCTGTTTTTTTTTTTACATATTATAAACCAGCGCTTGACCGCAATCCTGCCTGATGGTAAGCAGTGACGCAATCGTTGATGGTAAAGCGCACTAGTTCATTAAGAGCCTATTCACTCTAGCCTCGAAGACACTCAAATTGTAGTCCGACGGAAACATCGCCGCTGGCAAACTTTTTTTTTCTTTGGTTCTAACACATATTTGAAATTTGTAGTTTTAATAAATATGTTATGAAATTATGATTGATTCATCATGTTGGGGTTATCTTCTAGTCTAACCAGATTCAGCTAAATATCCGCCACAATCCAGTTACTGGGTACGCGGCTAAATGCTGCAGGGTAATTACGTAACACACTGTCAGTAGCTTGGGTAACTAAGGTCCAGTTCAACAACATCCATTGCGTTATTTACGTTGTTGAGCAGACACGTTTCCTTACAATGTATTCTTTCGCCGTTTTGAGAAAATTGCAGCAGTGGTGACGTGAAATAATTTACACCCTAATTGCCGACATACATCCATACTAATCTTATAAATGCGAAAGTAACTCTGTCTGTCTGTCTGTTTTTCTGTCTGTTACGCTTTCCCGCTTAAACCTCTTAACCGATTTTGATGAAATTTGGCACAGACAATCTTAGACCCTGAGAAAGAACATAGGCTACCTTTTATCCCGGAAAAATATGATGTTCCCGAGGGAAATCTAAAAAGCGCGATATAACCGAACGTCATGCAGGCGAAGCCGCGGGCGGAAAGCTAGTATAGCAATATGTTCGAAAAATGAATCTCTCAACAGCGACGACACGATTGGTGCAGTGGCTGAGTGATCCACTGCTGCGCCGCGTGTCGCGGGTTCGATTCCTGCACTGAACAAATATTTGTATGGCCTACAATTAGGTAGTTGTTCCGAGTCTGGATGTTTGTGTATGTGAGTTTATATGTTTGTAAACGCACCCACCATACAGGAGGAAATCCTATTGTGGGGCAAAGTTTTACAAAAAAATAATAATAACGCAATGAATGTTGCTTAATTGTCAAAATGAAACCCATTGCTAATAATAATTACAGTGGGTTACGCAACCACCAACCACTACCAACTACTGATTTGGCTAAACTTTTCCCACGTACTGGAAGACGCAGCGTAGGGAGACCCCCAACAAGGTGGACCGATGACCTGGTGAAGGTCGCGGGAAGCCGATGGATGCGGGCAGCACAAGACCGGTCATCGTGGAAAGCCTTGGGGGAGACCTTTGTCCAGCAGTGGACATCTATAGGCTGAGGAAGAAGAAGAAGACGCAACCACCATGTTGTTTTCGATTCTACAGGGCGTCTCGGCTGTTACCACTAGACAGCCACTGCTGCGCTCCATCATAACATCACATCACACCAATCCTTGAAGGTTTAAGCAGAGGTGTATTCTGCACACATTTCCCCAGTTATTTTTAATTCCATGTAATGAAAGTGAGTCTATTGACATCAACTGAGCCAACTTTGTTTTACCAAAAATGTTCTACCAATTTTTTTTTATTTGCTCGTAGGACCGATGCCCGATGGGGCCGACGGGTTCTCGAGTGGCGACCACGTACCGGAAGACGCAGCGACGTGGAACGGCTACCTGGTGAAGGTCGCGGGAAACCGCTGGATGCGGGAGGCGCAGGACCGGTCGTCGTGGAGAACCTTGGGGAGGCCTATGTTCAGTAGTGGACGTCTTTCGGCTGAAATGATGATGAAGCGAGTGTTTGGCCGTGATCCCGCTTGATGGTAAGTAATGATGCATTCATTGATGGTAAAGCGCAGTTGTGTACGTGGGACACTCAGAAAGTATTGGAATAATAAAAAAAAATGTTCCATAGGTATCGCCATATATTATTTCTCCAAGGGTCTGAAACCGTTTTCTCCCTTTTTCTCTCTTTCTGTCGAACCAATCTGAACGTCCGACCCACCAATCGACAGATATTCGTCCCTGGTACCATGGAATACTATTTTCAAATTATTAGTATAGTGCGAATTTTTCGCACGGGTCAGCTAGTACCTACCTATATATTTTTATTACATCTTTTCAAAGTACTCTTCACCAGCCTCTATAAAAGTTTCATGCGTCTGAACCAGTTTTCGAAAAACTTTTTCAAGTCCGCCGCAGACACCTCGTTTACTGCCTGCTCGAACGCTGACAGCGCATCATCCGGCGATGAAAAATATATCCTTTTGAGCTGATTTTTTATTTTTTGGGAATAAGAAGCAGTCACACGGGGCTAGGTCAGGGCTGTAAAGAGGATGATCCAGGACTTTGACCGGTCCAGGAAGTCACTCGTTTTGATTGAGGTGTGGGCGGGCGCATTGTCGTGGTGAAGCAGTAACCCGCGCTTGTCATCTCAAATCATAAAAAATCATAGCACGAAAATGGTCTCGACGCAAATCCATTTTTCTAAGAGACACGATAATTTTAATTAGCTCGCAAAAATGTGGAGGGAAATTTTGAATTTGGAAGGTACCTGTTATTAGTATAAATAATGATATTTTTTAAATAAATTATAACTGGCCAGTTTCTCAAGCATAAAAACTTTTTGTCGCAATACTTTCTGAGTGACCTGGTAGTAAGAGCCAATTCACTCTAACCTTGAAGACGCTTAAATTGTAAACAGACGGGAAGATCGCCTTTAGGAAATTGTTTCAGGCCAAAAACTATTAATAAAACACCACACTGGCACCGATCTCCTTGTCCAAAAATTACACTAAATTTATGATCAGTGCATCTTTTTCTTTCTAATTGATTACGATCTAATTGATTATTGAAGAACAGAAGATAAATATAAATTTAGTTCAGTGCGTCTCACGAATTTATTAATGTAGCAGTACCTACATACGCCACAAATGAACAACACGTCAGACTGACGTCACACGAATTCTACATCTCGCAATCAGAGTTTACCGTATAATTAGCATACATACAACTTGGCAATTTCAACCGTCGGCGGCGGTCGGGCAAGTGCCTGCCAGACATAATACCCGTCTGGTCGGACGATCCTCCCTTTTCTATGGAGGATGAGAGAACTTTACTCCCTGTTCGTCATGCCTCCGCACTTCCTTTATCATAGAAAGAAAAAAATTAGTAGAACTTAAAATTAGTTTGTGAACAAGAAAATCAGCGCCATGAACGCACAAAACCATCATCATTCTCCTGCCCTTATCCCAATTTATTTGGGGTCGGCGCAACATGTCTTTTTCTTCCATACATCCCTATCAGAAGCCATCTCGGCAGTCACCCCCTTCTCAGCCATATCATCCTTCACACATTCCATTCATCGTTTCTTTGGTCTTCCCCTACTCTTATAGCCATCAACATTCATAATTAAAACTCTCCTCACGACATTCTCCTCATTTCTCCGTAACACATGCCCGTACCATGACAACCGCTTTCCACACAACTTTTCAGCTACCGGTGCCACTTTCAGACTTCCTCTTATGTACTCATTTCTTATTCTATCCATTCGTGTAACACCACACATCCCTCTTAGCATTCTCATCTCGGCTGCATGCAATTGCCTTTCATTCATCCCTTTCGTAGCCCAACATTCTGATCCATACAAGACAGCAGGTCGGATCATGGTTTTATATATTTTCCCTTTAAGTTTAAGGGGAATGCGGGAGTCGCAGATTGTTCCCGTGACCTGCCGCCATTTCATCCGCCCAGTGTTAATTCTGTGCTTAACCGTCCGATCTATTTCGCCATCGCTTTGCACGAGTGAACCGAGATACCGAAAGTCGGAGCAGATTGGGAGAAGTGCGCCATCAAGCGCTATGGCTCCAGAAGTGGAGAGACCGCCGAAATCGCAGAACATATATTCGGTTTTGGTTCTGCTGATTTTCAAGCCAACATTCTCCAGCTTCTGTTGCCATTTCTCCAATCTGCTCTGGATCTCAGGTCCATCTTCACCGACGAGAACAATGTCATCGGCGATGACATTGTATGATGAATGTGTAAAACCCTTTTACACATTTAAAAAACCAAGCAAAAGTACACATCCAATTTAAACGATATGATTATCGTTAACAAAACTCATAGGCGTCCATTAAAAAAAGTCCATTGCATTCATAAAAGCGGGGAGTGTCATCAACCGCAAAAAACTATCGAGCACTGAATAGAAAAAAAAACTTAAAAAAAATCTGCACAAAAAATTGTGCTCACTCAAAAAGAGCAGCAGATTGTCGTGGTTTCGAACCCAGTACCGTTCGTTATTAATTCTTGGACAGCCGGCTTCGACGAACCGCAGTGGACAATCGAAAAATAAAATAACTATTATTCATTTGAACACAGATCATGTTTACAAAGGTAGCTTCACTTGGATTGTTTAAATAGTGCGGGTAGCTGGAAAATATTATACGTGCTGAAAAGAGGGTAGTTTTACTGTATTGCATTTATGGAGTGAGTTACCGTGAGCAGCTTAAGAAACGAATTTTAGTTTGTTGGGGCTGCTCGCAGGTCATAATACCCTTATTCATAAACGCTGTTTAAAGTTAACTAGTGCTTAGCTATTGTTTAACCATACATTTTAGACGTTTGCACATCACTTAGCTTTAACCATTATTTATGAATATACTCCTTAAACACTGTGGTGTTTATTCATAAACTATGATTCAAGTTAAGTGACGTTAAAACGTCAAAAATGTATGGTTAAACAACCGCTAATCACTAGTTAATTTTAAATAACATTTCTGAATAAGGGGGGATGACTATAAGATGGGTTTGTAGTTATACATAATTATCTTCTGTTATATAATTTAACAATAATGGCGGATACCGCCAATGACAGTTGAAAAAGGCGGCCGCGTGAACCGTCTATGAGGGAGGTTTGAGGCAAAGTCATGATGTGGTCGCTATGCTGCGATATTTCAATGTTCTTTATGAATTATTTAGTAAATGCACTTTTTACTACATAAACTATTATATTTATTTAGTAAACGACACTATAAATAACTTTAAAAGTCCAATGAAAAATGCGCCTGATACTTATTTTAGCTTTTCCGTCAAAACCCTCAAAAAATACTTTTATTCAGTTTGCAAATGAAGTTTCCTAATTTTTTTTTTAATTTGAAGTTTGTACTTTTTTATTATATACCTACTCAACGTTTTTATTAGACCCGCCGTAACAATGTATAGACGACAGCACATAGCACATCAAGCTACTACAATCAGACAGATTTCCGTATTCGATTTTCAACTTTATTTCTAAAGCGTTAAGTCTCACGGTTCATTGGGAATATTTGACAGTTTCGGGTAGCCTTGGAAATCTTTCAGTTTGTCGCAATCACCAAACCGGGTTCAGGTTTAGTCGGTACTAAATAAATTTACTTTATTTTTTTTCTTTTCACCTACAAATCAAACCCACACTTTCCACTCCGTCATCCACTACACCATCACCCGCTCATACTTTTTCACTATTTTGTAAATAATTAAGCTTAAACCAAAAAATGTCAATGCCAGGTGGCGACCAGCGCTGAACGGGTTCAGATTGATAATGCATACGTAGTTATACAATATTAATAATGGAAGTCTGCATGATGATTACACCTCCTGTAAGGACAGGAATCAGTGACGATTTGCCTTTGCGTGTATTTGGGGAGTGACGACTTTGGCTTGAGCTTGTTTCGATCTTTCTTCTTGGAGTAGTGAGATGTATAACACCAAATTCATCTAGTGTTAAAAATGTTTGAATTGTAAGTGAAGTGGACCAGACCAGTGGTAGGTACACTCCCCTCTTACGTAGGTAGATAAAAGTTCAGACCAACTTTGGTTAATTTAATAGTAATATTAGGCAGCGTTTGGCAAGTTGTATTCCAAGGTCTTCTGCTCACATGACCTTAAGCTAGCCACGAAAATATCCGTATATATGGCAATTGTGTTGCCAAACCTTCTATATTCCGCTGAGACATGGTGTGTGTACCGCCACCACATACGTACTCTAGATCGTTTTCACCTTAAATGTCTCCGATCCATTATGAAGATCAAATGGTCTGACAGAGTGCCAAATACCGAAGTCCTGCGACGAGCCAATGTTGGTGGCATTGAGGCTTATTTAATGCGTCGACAGCTTCGGTGGTGCGGACACGTATCACGTATGGCGGACGAGTGGCGAAGCGCATCTTCTTGTCTCAGCTGGAGGAAGGCAAGCAAAAGCATGGCGGACAACTCCTCCGGTTCAAGGATGTCTTAAAACGACACATGAAGAGATGCAATATAGAACCCTCTGAATGGGAGCGTTTGGCAGCAAAACTGTCAGAATGACGCAGAATGGTGTATGGACAAGTACCTACGCGAGTTTGAGGAGCAGCGCAAAGCTGACCTCGATGCCAAACGCGACCAATTAAAGGCTCGCCCACCTGCTGCCATCACATACAACTACGTCGACGGCGTGCTTACGTGCCCTCAGTGTGCACGAAGTTTCGCCGCCAAGATAGGCTACATAAGCCATCTTCGGGCGCATGAGCGCCAAATCATCGGCTAGGAGTCGAAGTGGTCGCTGTGGCCGAAATCGGTCGGGAACATCATCATCATCAACATTAGGCTAAACTATACTTAGAAACCGTGGCCCTGGCCTACAGGCAAGTGAAGGAACACGGTTGGGTTTTCGTCAGTACAAGTCTGACACGCCCTTCCGCTTCGCCCAGAGCGGGAGAGGTCTTTGATGATTTCCCATCCCAAACAAAAAAAAAAAAAAGGCTTAACTATTCTTTTTACTAACATTATATGGATTTATCAGGAACAAAATTTTTGAATTTGAAAAATGTTAGCACAAACCTACTTACAGAGAAAAAAATACTTATCATTTACGGTTGAAAAGATTTTATGACGGGCTCAATAAAATAGCACCCTTATTCCGTAACTCCTCACACTCCGTGTGGTACCAGGCTTAGAATAGTACCGAACCATATCCTCCCGTGGGTGTCGTAAAAGGCGACTAAGGGAACTCTCACCAGGGAAGCGGGCAGCAGCGCTTCTCATGTGGAATATCAAATTACTGCGATCCCCAACCCGTCTTCTTAGCGTGGAGATTATGGCAAACCCCCCAATGTAATGGTAAACCTTGGAGGAGGCATTTGTCCAGCAGTGGACCTCTATAGGCAGATGAAGATTCCGTAACACACTATAAAGATTTTACAAAGGGTGACACTACAGAAATCGTAATAATATTGACTTGTTATTACGATTTCTCTGGGTGACACAATGGGCGGTCTCATCGCTAAAAGCGATGTTTTAAAACCTTTGGATGGAATACTAAGGGTAAGGAGATACAAATAATAAAGCTAGTCTATAGTGTACTATTTACATAGATTATATAATAAATGTGTACGTTAAGTAGTAAAAATATAATAATAAGTGTATCCTACTAACCATCATCATCATCATCTTAGCGATTATCCCGGTTGCATTCGCGGCTTTCGCGTTGGAGCCGCGGGTTCCGCTTTCTTGCTCAATTTCCTCCATTTTGTGCGATCTTTAGTATCCTGTAGTGAGAGATTCATCTCTTACGACGTCAAGCCAGCACTTCTTTGGTCTACCCAGCTTGTTCCGGCCCGGAGGAGGCGCCATGGCAAGACATTTGTGACCCACGTAACATGCCGGTTTTCGTAAGACGTGACCGTACCAACGTAGACGACCCACTTGCAGTTTGTCTGCTATGTCACGGACATGGAGACTGCCAGGGATGCGGGAGTTGTGTGTGTGTGAAGTGTATCATACTAGTCTCAGGTACTAATGACAGCCGGGTGCACAAGCTTGACATGCTTTCCGAAGCACGTAGGGTCTTGATGTGTAAAGATTTTATTCAAGACTTATCCAAGAACCACACAAACCAAGCGCAGCTTAACAGTTTCTTACTGAGCAACTAGCTCCACTCTTCAAAAAAGCTCAGATATTGCTTTAATATCCGCAGGTAGCTCAAACTCTGTTCAGTCACCCTAAATAATTTCAACCGGCCATAGAGAGAAAGCAATACGATGGTTAGCCGCTGAAAATTTTTAAAAAGAAACAGACAAAACAAAAATCCTTTGACTTCCGCTAGTTTGATTGGCTTGGGAGTGGAATTGTCCTCGATAAAGGACGCTAGGCTCGGCTTCTATCACTTGGGAATCAGATTATAGATAGATAGGGGTAGGCGGATCATCGTAGTTTGGAAGGTAGAAGATACGGGATCGTCATAGGGAAAAAAAACATTTAATAAAAAAATATTCTTTATTTTCGCCAGTAAATTGCATTCGCTTATGGTCTACTGTTACCCAAACTAAGCCACAGCTTGTGTTTTGAGTAACAGCGTTTAGCCGCGGGAAGTCATCATCATCATCATCATCACCCCAGCGTTCATCCCAGTCGCATCCGAAGCCATTTCAGCTTTTTTGGAGTCTGTGGTCCGCTTTACCAGTCTAACTGCTGATATGGCTAAACTTCAACATTTTCCGTGAAGCGACTGCCGTCTGACCTCCACAACCCGAAGGCGACATCGAAGAATTGCAGTTAGACCAATTGTTGGACTTTTGAGGGCTCCAACAACCCGTAACGACTGTCATTAGATGTTCGTATGGCAACCGGGACCAACGGCTTAACGAGCTTTCCGAGGCACGACCAGACCAGTGCAAATATTCATATTCATGCATACAAATACTTGCACTGTGCGGGGATCGAACCCGCGCCACCGCGCCACCACCCTGCGCAGCGGCCGCGTCAGCTACCGCTACGCCACGGAGGCTGTCAAAAACTGTCGGTGTTTAGCCGCGGGAAGTATCCCATCTGATAAACGAAGACATACATACATACACGTTCAAGACACGTTGTTACGAATATTCTTAATCTTATTCCATTACTTATTTAAACAATTTGGGTCGAGATCACTGTAATAATAAACATTTGGGTCGAGTAGGTATTAAATTTAAGTTTTTTATGGGACGAACTTCTCAGGGTGAACCGCGAATCTGTAAAGGCAAGTTGTCACGTCCTTAGGCTAGGTGGAACTACGATCTTGGTAGGATGGCTAGTAGCAAGGAAGAATGGTCTATATGGATACAATCGGAGAGGTGTAGACCCAGCAATAGAGATGTGTCCAAGGTATCAAAATCAAAAAAATAATTAATCCGTCTTATAGATAATAAAAAAAATTAAGACCCGTATTTTTTATTTTGTCAAAATTACCAAAAACTACTGAGATATAGCGTATTAAAGTTACGGAGTGGGGGCTAATTACGTCACGCCGTGGTGTATGTACCACGGAGTGACGTCATGCGACATTTCAGATCAGTATATCTTCCTAAGTATTTGAATGAAAGAATAAATAAAAAATGTGCAATGTTTTTTATAAACCTATCCGATGGGCATTAAATGGCTAATGATAATGATGACGGGTCGACTGATTATATTTTGCGATTACAATGTTGTACCCACGGAAAAAAATGTTTAGTTTGAGGGTCCCTATTTTTACCTAACCCCAAGAAAGTGCTACGGGATGGGTTATAACGAAATTACTTATTAGTCTCTTCGAATAGATTGTAATCAATTACTACAAACTTTATGGTTTAAAAGAGTGTCCTTGGAGTTTCTTAACAGTTCTTCTCTAAAGGTGCCTACCTACGCTTTAGCATAGACAACTAACTTCTTCTTTCTGACTGCCCGACCCTTAGACAAATAAAATTTGTCCATACCTATTTGGTTTACTTGAATTAAATGCTTTAAGTCTTAGCTTAAATCATTAACGTGATTCTATCCTGGGATTATTTCATAAAAGGAAAGAAGGAACAGTCTTTTTTTTTTTTAAAAAAAAACTGATCATCAAAATATCGAGCCGTGAATATCATGTATTGAAATTGGCTTAGCAATTAGCTGCCCTTTAGGCAAACATTGGTCCCGATTACCTCGTTTATAAAACACCAAATTAGAGTTCAGTACTTTCTAGTTCATTAAGAAAAGGAAAAAAGATAAATTATTAGTTAAGACCTGTCAAATTAAGATACTCCATAGACACTATGCCTATGCAGCATAGACCCTGGAAGACTTGGGCAAAATGCTCAATGACCCCAGCAGAGCTTCCCAACAAGTGGGTCTAAAAATGAACATGGATAAGACGAAGATCATGTCGAACTCTCATGTCGCACCCACTCCAATTGTAGTTGGTTGCTCTGCACTCGAAGTTGTTGACGAGTATGTATACCTGGGACAAACAGTCCAACTAGGTAGGTCCAACTTCGAGAAAGAGGTGTCTCGGCGAATCCAGCTCGGTTGGGCAGCGTTCGGGAAGCTACGCTACATCTTCTCGTCGTCCAAGATACCACAGTGTCTCAAGACTAAAGTCTTTGACCAGTGTGTGTTGCCAGTGATGACTTACGGAACTGAAACGTGGTCGCTCACAATGGGCCTCATACGAAGGCTCAGAGTCACACAAAGGGCAATGGAAAGAGCTATGCTAGGAGTTTCTCTGCGTGATCGAATCAGAAATGAGGAGATCCGCAGAAGAACCAAAGTCACCGACATAGCTCTGCGAGTCGCTAAACTTAAGTGGCAGTGGGCAGGGCACATTGCTCGTAGAACCGATGGCCGATGGGGCAGTAAGGTTCTGGAGTGGCGGCCACGTACTGGAAGACGCAGCGTAGGGAGGCCCCCAACAAGGTGGACCGATGACCTGGTGAAGGTCGCGGGAAGCCGATGGATGCGGGCAGCACAAGAACGGTCAGCGTGGATAGCCTTGGGGGAGGCCTTTGTCCAGCAGTGGACATCTATAGGCTGAAGAAGAAGAAGATAGACACTATGCTGCGATATTTCATTCTTTATGAATTATTTACTGAATGCACCTTTTACTACATAAATCACGCACTTTTATTTAGTAAACAACACTAAATAATTTTGGACTGTATGGATTTTTATACTGTGACATCAAGCTACTACAATCTGTCAGACTTCTTTATTAAATTTTTCAAACTTTATCACTAAAGCAGTAGGCTCTAAGTTGGCAGTTTCGGGTAGCTTGACCTGCTGTCGTCTGTACATAATTTTAATCATCGTTGTAACCCTTTTGGTCATCTTTGTCAGTCTTAAACACGGTTCTCAGCTGATCACTGTATCATCATCATCAACCTTTTTTACAGTGCAGGGCACAGGTCTCCTCTCTTACAGAGAAGGATTCAGATCAAAGTTTAATTAAAACTTCTTATCACTTGACCACGATTATGTGACGTGGCGCCAAAGCTGGATCCGCCCTTGAGCGTAATCACCACGCTTGCTCAATGCGGGTTGGCGATTTCAGACTTATAAAGTCCAGGTTAAGCCACCAGCCTCTCAAGTATGAGTGTGCGGGTTCGATTCCAGGTCAGGCAAGTACCAATGTAACCTTTCTAAAGTTATATGTACTTTCTAAGTATATCTTGGACACCAATGACTGAAGGTGAAGGAAAACATCTTGAGGAAACCTGGATCATTGTATGCCCCAAAGGTAAATATATCCACGATTTCTAAAACTTTCCCCCACACGAAACAGCACACAATTACAAGTAATTCAGTATAAAATGGGACTTGGTATAAGTGCATTGATTATAATGAATTATTCAAGCAGCGAATATCTGGTAGCAGCCGGGCAGTATTACTTACGCGTGGGACGCTTTATTCAAATCCGGGCTTATTAAAGTTATCTTTACTTTTGAATCCATTAAGCTAACTATCAGCTAATTAATTCGTAACTGAAATATGTAGGAATTTCCTCGGTTTTTGGTTGTTTTGCGATTTTGGAATCATATTGCTACTTCAGTTGTAAGTTTGTATTTTCTTGCAAAAGGAAATCACCCTAAATGCGTCATCATCATCGTCTCAGCATTAATCCAAGTCGCTTCCGAAGCTTTTTCAGCTTTTGGGGTCCACTTTACCAGTCTAACTACTTCTTCTTTTTCTTCTTCAGCCTATAGATGTCCACTGCTGGACAAAGGCCTCCCCCAAGGCCTTTGTCCAATTGGTCAAACAATTGGTCTAACTACTAATTTTAGCTAAACTTCGATATTTTCCGTGAAGCCGACTGACCGAGCGACTGCCGTCTGACCTCCACAAACCGAAGGCGATATCGAAGCATTGCAGTTAGACCAATTGTTGAACTTTTGAGGGCTCCAACAACACGTAACGACTGCCATTTGATGTTCGTATGGTAACCGGAATCAACGGCTTAATGTACTTTCCGAGGCACGACCAGACCAGTGCAATTATTCATATTCATGCATACAAATATTTGCACTGTGCGGGGATCGAAACCGCGCCTCTTTGCGCAGAGACCGTGTTCTCTACCGCTACGCCACGGAGGCTGTCCTAAATGCGTAACACACTACATACTTATAGTAGCACTGTAGCAATGGTTGTTCTTTTGACAGTTCACCAATATTTATTGCGACACGGTTGTCGCAGTAAAGCAGCTGAGCGATCGACTGCGGCGTTGCGTGTCACGGGTACGATTCCCGGACGGAATAAATATTTGTGTTGTCTACAGGTAGGGGTCTGGTCGGTTGTGTATGTTAGTTTAAATATTTGTAAAAATATCTTGCCATGGCGCCTCCACCGGGCCATAACAAACGAAAGAAAAGGCTTGATGTTGTAAGAGATGACATGCGTGCCAACAATCTCACACCACGGGTTGCCAGAGATCGTGCGAAATGCAGGCGTACATGTAGGAAAGCGGACCCCAGGCTCCAACGCGAAGGCCGCGGATGCAACCGGGATTATACGCTGAGATGATGATGATGAGTTTAAATATTTGTAACACCCACTTATTGTTGCACACCCACGATACTGGAGTAACACCTAGATTAGGAAAAAAAATGCGTTATGCATCTGATTACAATTTATATGTCTTCAAGGATAGATTGATTAGGCTCTTAATAAATTAGTGCGCGTTGTTGCGCTTACCATCAGGCGGGCTCATCACAGGCTCGCCCTCTATTACATAGGATTTACACATTACTGTAGAAATATGGGTGTTCTACATAATAAGTGCCTCTGCCATTCCACCATTCAGGAATCCAAGCTAGAGGTTATATGAGGCAGACTTTCCATAAAGACACTGGAACCTCAAACCAATAACGGTTGTGCCTCCGCATCAATAACGGTTTCCATCACCGGCGTTCTTATTCCTAGTAGTTGGATCGTGATAGGGTATTCTCGATGTGCTGGTTACCTACTTAAATTTAATAAATAACAAAACAGGAGCGTGTCTTAATATTTCATATTATAATGTCTCATTCGCCATTTGGCCTGAGGCGAAGTACACGGAGATTGTTATGCAGTTGGTTTGTAAGGCATTGATCAGTGGTGCCCCAGTGGCAACTAGTTTGTAGGTCGTGGGTTAGTGCCCAGATGGCGAAATATAATATAGAACCGAAAATTCGAAGACGTGACATCTATCAAACCGCGAGGTGGCCCTGGAAAGTTTCTGGGCTCGTTATAGCGTGCATGGAGAATACAGCGAGGGGTCTATGTTCGCTTTGTGAACGTCCTTTTCAAGATTTACCACAAAGTCGAGATATTTAGAGAATAGAATCCATATCTTCCCTAGTTTTCAGCAGTTTTTGGTCCTAGCTCCGACGTGTGTACAATAGGCCTAGTATGAGTTTTCATTACGAAACTCGATCGTCGATATCGAGCGCGTTTGACTCACCGATTGGCCCGCTTCAAGGTTGAAAGAACTCACAACCAACGCGAGCGCCAAACGCGCTCGATATCGACGATCGAGTCTCGTAATGAAATCTCGTACTGGGCATACTGATGACAGCAGGTCAAGCTACCCGAAACTGTTAAATATTCCCACTCAACTATGAGCCTTAATTTTACAGTCATAAAGTTGAAAATATAATAAAGGAATTTGATATACTGTAGTAGCTTGATGTGTTATCGTCTGTAACAAAAAGTTTTTATTTAACTATTATAAACTAGGTAGTACTTGACCGCGATCCCGCCTGATGGTAAGCAGTGATGCAATCTTTGATGGTAAAGCGCGCTAGTTTATTACGAGCCTATCCGGTAACCTTGAAGAAACTTAATGGGTAGCCAGACGTAAACACCGCCGCTGGCAAATTGTTCCAGTCCCTCGATGTACGCGGTATAAATGACAAGGCGAAATACTTCGTCCGGATCGTAGTGGTGTCAACAACGTAAGGGTGGATACTAACCGTACGACGGGTCGTCCGATAATGGAACGGAGATGGAGGAATTAAGTCATGCAATTCCCGAACAAACCCTCCAAAATGTAGATATCCTATGGACAAGTAAGTGACATTGACCAGCACCCTAATTGCGTCAAACACTCATCATCATCTCAGCGTTAATCCCAGTCCTATCCGAAGCTTTTTCAGCTGTGGAGTCTGAGGTCCGCTTTTCCAGTCTAACGCGCACACGATGTACGCGGTATAAAGGAGGAGGCGAAACGCTTCGTCCGGATCGTAGTGGTGTTAACAACGTAAGGGTGGAAACCAGCCGTACGATGGGTCGTCCGCTGGTGGAACGGAGATGGGGGAATTAAATCATGCAATTCCCTCGCACACTCCCCGAAATGCATCCTATAGAACACCGAAAGGCTGGATACTCTACGCTTGTGCTCTAGACTTTGGAGACCAACTCGAGTTAGATCAGGGTCACCAATCAGCCTCTTTGCACGTCTCTCTACTGAATCCAAAGTGGCCAGGTGACACTTGGCAGCACCAGCCCAATTTGCCAGCGGCGGTGTTTCTGTCGGACTACAATTTGAGTGTCTTCAAGGGTAGAGTGAATAGGCTCTTAATAAACTAGTGCGCTTTACCATCAACGATTGCGTCACTGCTTACCACCAGGCAGGATTGCGGTCAAGCGCTGGTTTATAACATGTAAAAAAAAAACGCTTGATTTTGGATTTTCCGTGAAGCGACTGCCGTCTGACCTCCACAACCCTAAGGCGATATCGAAGCATTGCAGTTAGACACATTTTTGGGGGCTCCAACAACCCGTAACGTGTGCCATTAGATGTGCGTATGGCAACCGGGACCAACGGCCCAGACCAGTGCAAATATTCATATTTATGCATACAAATATTTGCACTGCGCGGGAATAAAACCCGCGCCTCCTTACGCAGCGACCGCGAAACACACTATTACTATCAATCGGAATCATTTTGAAGCTTAATGCTAGTCCATTGCCTAAGTTCGAAAAATTTGTTTGCTCAACTAAGTACGTAAACAACGAAATGAAGGTAGTCGAACTGTTAAAATTAAACCAATTACTACCCATAATTTGTTACGCAATTACCCTGCCGATTGTTGTTAGTGTCAAAATAACAGCTGTAAACTAACCCCCTTACCATACATTTTTGACCTTTTATTGTCACTTAACTTAAATGCTATATTAGCTCTCATGTCGCACCCACTCCAATTCTAGTTGGTTGCTCTGCACTCGAAGTTGTTGACGAGAATATATACCTGGGACAAACAGTCCAACTAGGTAGGTCCAACTTCGAGAAAGAGGTGTCTCGTCGAATCCAGCTCGGCGGGGCAGCGTTAGGGAAGCTACGCTACATCTTCTCGTCGTCCAAGATACCACAGTGTCTCAAGACTAAAGTCTTTGACCAGTGTGTGTTGCCAGTGATGACTTACGGAACTGAAACGTAGTCGATCACAATGGGCCTCATACGAAGGCTCAGAGTCACACAAAGGGCAATGGAAAGAGCTATGCTCGGAGTTTCTCTGCGTGATCGAATCAGAAATGAGGAGATCCGCAGAAGAACCAAAGTCACCGACATAGCTCTGCGAGTCGCTAAACTTAAGTGGCAGTGGGCAGGGCACATTGCTCGTAGAACCAATGGCCGATGGGGCAGGAAGGCTCTGGACGGGCGGCCACGTACTGGAACACGCAGCGTAAGGAGGCCCCCAACAAGGTAGACCAATGACCTGGTGAAGGTCGCGGGAAGCCAATGGATGCGGGCAGCACAAGACCGGTCAACGTGGAAAGCCTTGGGGGAGGCCTTTGTCCAGCAGTGGACATCTATAGGCTGAAGAAGATTAGCTTTATGAACCACAGTGTTAAAGAGGTTCATTCATAAAAGATGATTAAAGTTAAGTGACGTGCAAATGCCTATAATAGGCTATTTGACAGATTTATAATTTTTATTTCGAATTACTTGGTTGCGGTTAAGAAGTTCACCGAAAGTATTTTTTTAATTTTAAATACGTATTTCGTAAGAAATATGCAAATAAAAATTCAAAATTCAAATAAGCCGCGAAAACGATTTATTCAGCAATATGGCGTCGCGCTTTCTAAGTGACGTCACAAGCGGTTTTCGGTTCTCAGTGGTGTTTGTTTTTATTTATTATTTGTTGATGTTATCTAATAAAATTGTTTACAAGTGATGTGCTGTACCAGGTTGTATAAATAAATCGATAAAAACCCCCAATAAACAGTTTAAAAGTTTGCCGAAAACAAGCGTTGATGCGCGTATGACGTTATCGCGACATTATAGCCAATCCGGATCGTTTCACAATGTGTGGCGCGACAAACAAAAAGCCAAACATATTTTTGTGTTTTGGATATATTAATTGTTATTACTTTTTATTAAAACTCATGTAAATGACATAAAGAACCCTCATTTTATGCAATTAAAGCAAAAAATCACAAAAATTGAATACTGTCAAATAGCCTATTATGAAAGTATACAGGTTACCTACTTCTAACAAAACAACTAATTAATAAAATCTTTATCAGTCTTTTTATTTATTACAGCCAATCTCCGAAACGCCTGGACCGATTTCCGTGTCCGTTAATGTGGTAACAGCTGACTTCAACTAAATTTTCAGGGTTTCACAGATAGGCCTGCTGTTATTCTGCAATACCTAAGGCCTGCCTAACGTCAGCTCGCCGCTCGGTAAGGACCAAGCCCGAGTCGACGGCCCGTTATGTTTCTCGCGCGCCTCAAGGAGATATCAGCACATCGTGACGGGGTCCACGAAGACCGATGCCTCCTGGGTCAAGGCTGCGGGTTAGTTAAAAAACAAACCATGGCCCTGGCGCACAGGCAAGTGAATAAAAACCCACCCGCAGTTTTAGTCAGTAAAAGTCAGTCTGGACAAAGGCCTCCCCCAAGGCTTTCATTTAATTGGGGGGAGGGGCATTACCATAATCCCTGCGCTTGGCAGGCGGATTGAGGAACGTAGTAATTTGATAATCCACAGTAGCAGCGCTGCTGCCCGTTCCCTGGTGAGAGCTCCCTTAGTCGCCTCTTACGCGACACCCACGGCAGGATATGAGATGTACTATTCTAAGCCTGGTACCACACGGGGAATATAATAATTAACTATTATAATATAATTTTAGTCACGAATCTCTCATCTCAAACACAAATTTGAAATTACTGACGCTTATACATATGTATAACACTAACACCATTCAAATCGGAAGACCGTACCGATGTGTGGGTGTATTTCTATCGCGACGCAATTGTATGAAGTTTGGTCTCTGTATGACACCTACTCATGTGTTATAGATATAATCAATTCTAGGAATTTCTGGCCATTATTGTAATAGAATTGTGAAGCTGTGATCGTCATAGCTTGTCTGTCTGTATATCACATATCAATGTTGCAGACGCACTGTCTGGAATAATGAGAGATCTTCCATTGTGGTACGCTGCAGACAGTATCATCACTGCGTTAGAATATCAAACAGAACGCTCGCAGATGATAATTATGACCAATGTACGGACGACAGCAGTTCAAGCTACCTGAAACTATCAAATATTCCCAATCGACCTTTTTTGTTCTGGATGGGAAATCAAATGACCTCTCCCGCTCTAGGCGGAGCAGAAGGGCGTGTCAGACTTTTACTGACTAAAACCCACCCGTGTTTCTTCAATTTCCTGTGCGCCAGGGCCACGGTTTTCCAGGAGGCGTTGTTTTTTTTTAAATATTTATAAACAAGTGCTTGACTCCAATCCCGCCTGATGGTAAGCAGTGATGCAAGAAGCTGTACGGAGGACGGGTCTGAGCAGTTATGTTGCGATGTGTACCGGGTATGATGCGCCAAATGTTGTTGTGTCAGGAGTTTGGTCGTGGAGGGTCCCTCTGGCGCAGCATCGTTGGTCGTGTTTAACATTGCATCACCTCGCTCAACTACCGTCTTCCTTGTAGTGTTATTTTATTAACCTACATATACTTACTTCTTCATACTCATATATCATTCATTTCTGCAGGTCATAATACGCATTCTAGTATTATGAGGCGCTGTTCTGATACTACACCAAGACTCATTATTCTGCTTACAGACACGGTCCTCAACTTCAAGCCTAAGTTTCGGCGACTTGGCGATAACTAGGCGTAAGAAGTTGTACCTGTGCTGTACCGTATTCATTTTTCCTACACAACACAACGCTATAATTTAATATTAAACTTATATTTACATATTTACAATAATATTTTCATTGTTATGACAGTTTTTGACAACGCTGTTGATTATGTCTCTATGACAACCCTTTTTCTTCTAAATTCTTAACTGCCCGCTATCTTTCTATCGGATTTGTTATGCCGAACTCCTTTACGGTATTTTATATTACTTTTAAATATTCAAATATTCAAAATTTTGTGGAATGCTGTTCTGCGAGGTTTCTTAGGAAGCCCTCGCAGAACGTTGACAGTTTTTTGAGTTCAGCTTGAGTCGCGGCCTGGTGCTTACATGTGTTTACTAGTATATTTATAGAGTGCTTTATCTCTGCAGAGCCCTCCTAGGGTTACCCTCTCCCTCGCGGAGAGGGGACCCTCCTATCGTGCTGCTGCCGGCTCTCCGTTGCAGGGGCCGGTCCTGCTGTATTTCTGCTGCCTGGTACTGTCTCTGTTGGCGGCGCCACCGCCTCTGATGGCGGCGCCGCTGCTGTAGCCGGACCTCTGCCGCGGGAGCCGCTTTTCGCTGCAGTCTTTGGATCTCCGCTGCTGTTGTCGGCCCTCTCGGCCGCCCCGCTCCTCTACAACTCTTCTGCGACCCTCAACCGCCTGCCTACAGCTGTCGCCGGCCCTCAGCCGCTGGGCTTCAGCCGCCGAGCCTCTGCGCCGGCCCTCTTCGCTGACCCTCAACCGCCTGTCTTCAGCCGCCGGGCATCTGCGCCGGCCCTCTTCACCCACCTTCAGCCGCCGGGCCCTCTGCGCGGCCCTCCGCCGCCGAGGCCGTTACGGAAGCTTTACTTTTATATTTTACCTTTTTTATATTTTTACTTGTACTTCACATTCATTCATCATTTTTATACTTTTATTTTTATTTGCTATTTATTGTATTGAATAAATTCTTTGTTTCGTCCCTCTTCCCTCTTCTTTTACTGTCTAACACGACATCCTTTCTAGTTTTTTTTAAGTGAATAGGGTCGTAATTAGGGTTGTAACGGAGGCTTGTTAGCGGAGGCGGAGACGGATGCGGAGGCGACGAGTCTCACCTCCGCGGATGCGGAGGTTAACGGAGGCGGAGGTGAAAGTACATATAGGAAAAATTGAAACTTATGGTTAATTAAAACAATTTTTTTATTTTAAATACGTACATTAATAGTAGTATACTTGGTAAAAAAAACTATTAAGTACCTTCTTGTAATGAAAATTAAGGAGAAACAAATTGTGTTTGCCGCATTCCCACCTCGCACTAGTTGATTCTTGACCATTTCGCGCTCAAACGCGGCCAGACGGTTGTCGAGAATCGCAGCTTGCGCGTTATTTATTTTATAAATACGTAAATAAACCTCCGTTATAACTCCGCAAAAAATTGTACGGTGGCGGAGGCGGAAGCGAAGATACGATTTCTTGCGGAACTTCCGCAGTAACGGAGCGGAGGCGAAGCTCCGTTACAACCCTAGTCGTAATAAACTAGCGCGCTGTACAATCAACGATTGCATCACTGCTTACCATCAGACGGGATTGCGGTCAAGCACTAGTTTATAATCATTAAAAAAATGGAGTGTATTGGGGACATAACCTCCTCAAACTAATTACTGGTTAATACGATACTCCTTGATGAGACTGTTTGTTAGATTTTCGGGCATTAGAAAATCCGTAACATCTCAAAGACCCACCAATCATCATCATCATCATCTCAGCGTTTATCCCGGTTGCATCCGCGGCTTTCGCGTTGGAGCCCGGGGTCCGCTTAAAGACCCACCAATGACAGCCGAAACCAACACTTTTTTCTTTCTTTCTTTCTCTTATGGCTTCGCACGGTTTGTGCATTTAGCCACGTAATGAATTATTCATGTCGAAAAAGACGGCCGCGCGGACCGAACACGGAGAAAGATTTGGTTCAAAGCCATGATGTGGCCACTATGCTACAATATTTCACTGTTCTTTATGAATTATTCACTGAATGCACTTTTTACTAAGTACATAAATCACGCGTTTTTATTTAGTAAACGACACTATAAATAATTTAAAAGTCCAATGAAAAATGAGCGTGGCACTCATCTTAGTTTCCCGCCAAAACTCCTCAACCAACACTTGAAGGTGCTGAAGTAAGCAATGGCGCCGATTCTGTTGTTCACAAACTAAACTAATTTTAAGTTAAGTGCATCTTTTACATTCCATTTCATTAAGAAAAGGACAGAGATAAAATGTCAGTTTAGACCTGTCAAATTAGTGCGCTCCTGACGTAAACTGGCGTATTTTTAGTCGCCATGTTTATAATCGCGTCTAAACTGTCTATGGAGTATCTTAATTTGACAGGATTAAATTAAAATGTTATCTTTTATCCTTTTCTTAACGAAATGAAAAGAAAAAGATGCACATAACTTAGAATTATTTTAGTTTGTGAACAACAGAATCGGCGCCATTGTTACCAACCGGCACCCTAATTGCGTAACACACTATTACTATCAATTGGAATCATTTCGAAGCATATTGCTCCATACGTTCTAAAATTGTGTCTACTCAACAACGTAAATAACGCAATGAATGTTGTTGAACTGTCAAAATGAAACCCATTGCTACTGGTAGTGTATTACGCAATCAACCTACAAGGCATATTTAATTGACAGGACTTTCTAACCTAATACTTGAGTATGTTTCGCTAGAAACCTTTCATTGCCAAAGCTGGTATAACAATTGGCTATTTGGGCATGCGTGATAATTGCCTTACGCACTAACAGTTGGAGTGGATTCATTTTGACAGTTCAACAACATTCATTGCGTTATTTACGTTGTTGAGCAGACACGTTTTTCGCATGTGTAAAGCAATGGAATTGTTGTTCAAAATGGTTCTAATTGTTATTGATACAGTGTTTGTTACTCAATTAGGATGCAGAGTACTGATGTATGTTAGCTTACCAGGTATCTTACTGAGGTGAAAGTGTTTTAGGTGTGACGTGACATATGTACTTTGTTATTGAAAGGAGTATAAGATTTTGATAATATTTTAGTAAAATTCCAAATTAAGAAATTAAAATGTTCAAACAAAAAACACAATATTCGAAACGAAACCAACAATAACCGCTAAAATATTCATAAAACTGAATCAATACCAGCTCCCAATATAATAACTCATTAAAATACTTCAAAGTCCGGCTCTAAAAGCAATCATTTAAAATATACCTATCTAGTTCCAACAAAAAAGCAAAATCGTGACTTATTCATACATAGCAACAAACGAACCTGAGGCTGTCAAGCAAATCTGTCACGTATTGCGAGAGAGACAACCGCTTTCGTGGCATTAACATTTTATTAACATTTCCCGTGCGTCATTAGGGTTGAAATTTGAATATCTGTAGATCGGAAATGCACAAATTAAGCGAGTGATCTGTTCTCGTAATGAGCTGAAAGGTACGTAATGACGGGGACGGAGGACGGAACAAAACAACACTCTTGCTTACCTCAGCGACTCGGTAACGAACGGATAACCCGTTGTAAGGAGAAGGCTTTCACCTTTTGGAGAACTATAACGGTGGGAAGAAATAAGTCGTTCCATACTAACCGAGCTTCCAGAGCTTTAGAGAGATTATATGGAAAAGTTACAAATTTAAATTTATAAACTTACTAGCTGTGCCCCGCGGTTTCACCCGCGTAAGCTTCTAGCCGAATGAGCCCTGTTGATATAAAATAAGCGCCTGTTAAAATAATGGGAGCAATATGTAGTACGTCCGCGTTTGCTCCCGTTTCCGCAACATTTTTTGTTCCTGCTCTGCTCTGTTTTATAGCCTTTGTCCTTTCTCAGGCTCTAGACTATCTGTGTACCAAATTTTATTATAATCGGTTCAGTAGTTTTGGCGTGAAAGCCGGACAGACAGACAGACAGACAGAGATACTTTCGCATATATAATATTAGTATGGATATCCTAACTATCTTTCCGCCCGCGTGGATTTCGGTTATATCACGCTTTTTAGATTTCCCTCGGGAATATAAAAAAATCCGGGATAAAAAGTACCCTATTATTTAATCTGGACTTCTAACTTTACGTGTGCAAAATTTCAAAGCGATCGGTTCAGTAGCTACGGCGTGAAAGCGGAACAAACAATCTCACTTTCCCATTTATAATATTAGTAAGGATTAGAAAGAAAAGAAAATACGTAAATTTATTTGAACTAAACGTGGCGTAAATAATAATTATCTTCACAGTTCAAAGTTTTTTTGCAATATTTAAGTAAAAGCGAAGCGCAGTTCAGTTACTCAGTCTAGCATTTTTTTTCTTCGTGGGGAGACCTTCAAAAGGCACCCGAACACTGGGGATCGATGTCGGGAAGTGTGGGACTTTTACCTCACTTAGGTTCGTATTACAGAACGTCACTCAAGCACTGATTTCTGCTTAAGCATTACTTAAAACTAGTTTCAACCAATCAAATGGCTTGAAATGAGACTTAAGTGGAGTTTGAGTTTTGAGTGACGTTCTGTAATACGTGCCTAAAACCACCAGCATCCTTCATGATCGCCAGCCGCACATAGAAGCGGTCCCGGTTCCTCTTAAAAGATCAATTCCGGAACCAACCCCGCGCAAAGCCTGTAAGGCACATCACTCAGTCTAACCTAGAACAGAGCTTGAATTAAAGAGTGTTGTCTTCTAGAATGAACGGTATGGCAGCAATTTTTCTAGTGACATCATAAACAAAAATTGACTATTGCGGCCTTATCGGAAACTATAATGGTCCTGCTCATGGGCGTAGCCAGCTTCTAGCCTAGGGGGCAAGTCAAATTTTTAGACTGACTAATCTTTGTGCGCTATACGCGTACATTCTGTCAGTTTCTACTACGTGGTTAATTTAGAAGTTTTTTTTTTTTATTAGTTATAAACTTGTGCTTGACTGCAATCCCGCCTGATGGTAAGCAGTGATGCAATCGTTGATGGTAAAACGCACTAGCTTATTAAGCCTATTCACTCAAAAAAACTGAGTGAATAGGAAGGAAGACAGCAGTTGAGCGAGGTGATGCAATGTTTAACCCAACAACACGACCAACGATGCTGCGCCAGAGGATGATCTGGAGACCCTCCACGACCAAACTCTCGACACAACAATATTAGGCACATCGTACCCGGTACACATCGCAACACAACTGCTCAGACCCGTCCTCCGTACGGCTTCACCAGACATCATGCCGGAACACGACGAATCGCTTGGCGGCAAGACTTTGTCTAGAAGTTAGAGATAAGCCCTCGTTTATACTTTGTTTAGTAATTAGGCGAGTTCATACATGTCCTGCAAGATTTCCAGGTGGGCAGGGGGGGGGGGACAGCTGCTCTCCCTTGCGCCACCTTGAAATCAAGTTCCATCTTCGAAATCAACCGAAAGCCTCCTCCATACAGCCAAACCGTCCAATACTCCTTATTAATAAGGAACGGTAGCTCTCAAGCGCACACAGACAGACGGACGGACACACGGACGCGGCGAGGGACATTTGTAATGATACTAAATAGTTGCGCGCGGTAGGTGCCCTGCAAGCGAGTAATGCGTTCGCTACTCGCAGAGGATGGATAGATGCAAGAGGGAATGACGCTATTTATATTAGTAAAGATTTTGGAAACGTGGGTCGTTTTGAACCAAATTGCTCTTTTGTTATTGTTTTCGATGATGTTATGGTTGGGGACAACTACCGGGATGAAGACTTACAAGGAAGTACGGAAGAAGATATCCTGTTACGTCCCATTCAAATAAATTGAAATAAGGAGAAAATAATAAATGAGGTGTACAAAAACGAATACAATTTTCGATTTTGTTAGAAAGCCTTTTTGTAGCTTCAAGCTTGTGACTTTAGAATAAGTTAGATTAAAAGTTACGTAATAGTTAAGACCCCATAAGCACTTACCTCTCTTTTTGATGCGGGTTTATGATTGTTCCTCTTGGCAAATATTTACCACCTAAGCCTACATTGTGGTGTGCCACTAAAGAATTGAGTATAGATCCGGAATCATAAACCGTGACTGGAACTCAGTCTTCAAGAAGCTATAGACTAGATAGAAATTTTGTGGATAGCTTTTATGTGACCTTGAAACTAGTAGTCCTAGATGCAGTTGGCTAGATGCATTTACAAAGTAGCATGACCTTAAACTTGCCTGAACAGCACTGATAAAATAAATACAGGTATTGTTATCCAGACCGACATCATTTAGCTAAGCATATCGTACCAAAAGAACGTTGAAGTCGTGTACTTCTAAAAGGATAAGCTGATGATGGATCGCTGGCCCAATTTTAAAACAATTGACGGGTTCCTGTCTAGTCTGGGCAGTTTAACTCTAGGTGCTTAGCTACATTACACTTCTTTTAAGAAATAAATAAAGACAAGTGTTTAATGAAACTCGTACAGGGACCTCTTTGATCGATTTCCAGCACCGCGGTTTAGGTTTATCCTTTACGTTTTTTAACTAAATAAGTATAACCAAAATTTGCTGGTTGAAGAAGAACAATCCTGGCTGAACTACAGAACTTGGTGAACTCACAAGCCAGATGAAAAAAATACCCAAAACCGTATCGAAATACTTTGTCACCCACAAAGCTCACATAACGTGGTCCAGTCAATAAGTCAGAAGCACCTATCTGCGTAATGTCTCGGCAGGCATTTACATATTTTAATGAGCACCGGAGGCCTATCTCCTAGCTCTACTAGGTAGGCGGCCACAGGTAGCCAGGCAGCCTGCTCCGTACTCTCACCCGCGCTGTGATGGATGTGGCCGATTTGCTTTTTGCTTGTTCAATGCGAGCGTTTGAGATTATTGGAATCTAATTATACTTGTTTTTTTGTTGTCACGTGAGGCTGGTGATTGGATAACTATGATGGTGTGAGATTATGGTGTTTGCAGTTATTATGACGGGTTAGTAGATAAAGAGGTTAAGGAGTGAAAGGTTACTTCTTCGGGATACGTAATGAGCGTACTGGGGGAAGAACGACTATTACAAGATTAAAGGGAAACTTTTTTTTTTAACAGGTAGTTATAAACTAGTGCTTGACTGCAGTCCCGCCTGAAGGTAAACAGTGATGCAATCGTTGACGGTAAAGCGCACCAGCTTATTAAGTCTATTCACTCAAAAAAAACTGAGTGAATAGGAAGGAAGACGGCAGTTGAGCGAGATGATGCAATGTTTAACCCAACAACACGACCAACGATGCTGAGCCAGAGGATGATCTGGAGACTTTCTACGACCAAACTCCCGACACAACAACATTAGGCACATCGTACCCGGCACACATCGCAACTCAACTGCTCAGACCTGTCCACCGTACGGCTTAACCAGACATCATGCCGGAACACGACGTATCGCTTGGCGGTAAGACTTTGTCTGGTGGGTGGTAACTTATGCCGGCGGCTGATGTTGTTGTTATCAACGCTTATTGACAAAGAAGTGACACTTTAAGACAATATAGTGTTTAATCATACAGATAATGGTCCCGATTTCTTTGTTCATAAACTAAATTATATTTAAGTTCAGTGCATATTTTCTTTATATTTCATTAAGAAAAGAACAGAAGATAACATGCTAGTTTAGACCTGTCAAATTAGTCCGCTCCTGACGTACACTGGCTTAATTTTAGTCGCCATGTTTATAATCGCGTCTAAACTGTCTATGAAGTAGCTTAATTTGACAAGATTAAATTAAAATGTTATCTTCTATCCTTTTCTTAATTAAATAGAAAAAAAAGATGCAATTAACTTAAAATTAGTTTAGTTTGTGATAAAAATTGGCGCCAATATTGTAATCATAACGAAGCAATTGATCAATTGGGTCAAGGATTTTAACATGCCTAGTCAATTGCTACCCATAGCATATAGGATTTTCGACATTCCTTGCCCCAGCGAATGTCGAAAATTCCTATGGGTAGGCAGTGTCTTTTTTTCGGCTTTGTCGCTTTTCTTCTTTTCAATGAACGAATAAAGGGTGCCGATATGAATAATTTATAAAAGAACTAGCTGCCGCCAGCGACTTCGTTCGCGTGGAGTTAGTTATGCTCCGCTCCTATTGGTCACAGCGGGATGTTATATAGCCTGCCTTTCTGGATTAATAGGTATCTAACGCAAAAAGAATTTTTCAAATCGGACCAGTAGTTCCTGAGATTAGCGCGCACAAACAAACAAACAAACTATTCAGCTTTATATATTAGTATAGATACAACAATCTGCTGTTACTAAAAATTATTGCATTTGCGTTGTTTGGCAAAACAGTCGCATTAAAACATTATACGGAGTGATGGCCGTTTTTTTTTCACCTGGATATGACGCATATATTCCCCCAGGGTGTTCTTTTTTGTCTTTATTTCTGCATTTTTAGGTACCTTCTCTATGTTTGACACCTTATTTAAACGGTAAAGGAAACTTACAACCAGAAAAGACAAAACCATTGGCTCCAAAGAAAACCAAGCAACGTTTGGACCGATATCAAATATATTCAGAAAGTAGCTGTTAACATTAGCCTAAGTGTGCTTTGGGGGGACCGTCTGATGTCTCGTGCATATTCATCGGCCGTCTGGGGGACACCGCCGATAATTAGAGAAGCCTAATTGATGGTAAAATCTACGAAAGCTTCTTTTTTATAGGTAAGTTAGGTGGGTTGATTGTGTAGTTATCGTGATTATTTACTGTTTGACTGGCCAGAATGTAACCATGAATCAAAATTTTTAACTTTCTTAAAAACAATGAATGCCAGTAAAAGGCGAGTACTTATCTTTTTTTCCCTACCCGGAACTGTCAAATATTCCCAATCAACCTTGAGTCGTGGTGGCCTAGTGGTTAAAACACCAGACTCTCAAGTATGAGAGCGCGGGTTCGATTCCAGGTCAGGCAAGCACCAATGTAACTTTTCTAAGTATATCTTGGACACCAACGACTGAAGGTGAAGGTTAACATCTTAAGGGAACCTGGACTTCTGGAAGTCAACCCGCAATGAGCAAGCGAGGTGATTACGCTCAATCCTTTTTGTATGAGAGGAGGCCTGTGCCAAGCAGTGGGACGATATAAAGGTTGATGATGATGATGATAATCTTTTTTTCTCTCAGCTTAGAGCTGATCTGAAGCTACAAAGCTCTTGTTTGTGTTCTTTTTTCTCTATGTTACTCATCGCTAACCTGAAATGAATAGACAGACACTTTCATTCGTCAAATCCAATGAACCAACAGAAACACGCGGCATTTTAGAAAAAATAAAAACTCGCGAGTTCCCAACAATCAGACATGTGACCTCAGCAACATAACTCATTTATACCTCTCGGTACATACCTGATATATGTGTTTACCCTACATGAAATTCATTAACAAAGCCGCCTAATAACTTCCCCCTACGACCAGAGGGTGGTCAGTGGGGGGTGATGGGGGGGAGTTGACAAACAGCTCCCTGTAATGTGCTACTGTTGAATTGCAAAAATCTCATTATGCTCTAACTGTCGTTATAGGAGTAATTAACTACCATGGACAGGTGGTGCTGCGGAGTTGTGTTGTGTTAATTTTATTCAAGTTCGTTTAGTAAATTATTCTAAGCTGTAGACAGTTTAGTCCCAACCAAATTAACTGTTTAGTCCTAAGTTAGTTTATTTATTTTTTTTATAAATTACACACTAGTGGTTGACTGCAATCCCGCCTGATGGTAAGCAGTGATGCAATCGTTGATGGTAAGGCGCGCTAGTTTATTAAGCCTACTCACTCAAAAGAACTGAGTAAATAGGAAGTAAGTCGGTAGTTGAGCGCGGTGATGCAATGTTAAACCCAACAACCACGACCAACGATGCTGCGCCAGAGGGAGGTTGATCTGGAGGCCCTCCACAACCAAACTCCCGACACAATAACATTTCGCGCATCGTACCCGGCACGTACATCGCAACACAACTGCTCAGACCCGTCCTCCGTACGGCTTCACCAGACATCATGCCGGAATACGACGAATCGCTTGGCGGCATGACTTTGTCTGGTGGGTGGTAACTTATGCCGGCGGCCGATGTTGTGGCCTACCACCATCCTGTCATATTAAGAAACTCCATATATGGAGAAAATTAAACAACTGCGTAAACATAGGTACTAGTAAGTGCTTCTCATTTTCAGTAAGAAATCTTTATGTTGTTGCGACGAAGTTAACATAAAAAAATATATGCTTTCATTAGAAAATATATATATATATTTTTATTTATATAATTAGATCCGGAAATTTAAAATAAGATGGAAGTTCCTCAAACCTGAAAGAAGTTTATAAAGATACGGCCGCCAGTGATTTCGTTCGCGTGGAGTTAGTTATGCTCCGCTCCTATTAGGCGCAGCGTGATATTATATAGCGTAAAGCCTTCCTGAATTAAGGGGCTATCCCACGCAAAAAGAATTTTTCAAATCGGACTAGTAGTTCCTGAGATTAGCGCGTTCAAACAAACAAACTCTTCAGCTTTATATATTAGTATAGATTTGTCTACGCAACCAGTACACGTTTATTTTTATTAAAACGTTGCCTCACACTAGGTATTACTCCTGTATCGTACAGACGACAGCACATCAAGCTACTACAATCTGTCAGATTTCTTTATTAGATTTTCAACTTTATCTCTAAAGCATTAAGGCCAGTTTGGGATAGCTTCACCTGCTGTCGTCCGTACATATATTGTCACACATTGTTAGAATATTATAACGTTTTGTTTCGACATCCCGAATTGTGGGGATGGTTTTGTAGGTAATAGAGTTCTGGAAACGCAAGCAGACTGGTAGACTCACCAATGTAGTTACAGTAAGGGTCAAAAGTGGAGTAACACTTTTGACACTTATTGTTAGTGCAATAAAGTTCAAAAGTGGTAATGCACTTTGACCCTTACCTGTAACTACCCATCCTACACCTAAGTATTGAAAGATACTAGGTACTATTGAAAGATTTCCCAAAAATATCAACGATGATATCGAAGCGGTCAACGGATAAAGAACCAAAGAGAAGAAGATATATTATCTACCTAGTCTTCGCCAAACTCTCCGCCAAAGTTTGGATCGGCATCCAATCCAACCGATAGCAGATGTTTATCAAGACTGATTACCAAATTTGTGCATAAATATCGATCAACATCGAAGTATTCTGTAAGGGTAATGCTGAAATACTTTCTGAATTATCTCACATGATTCACTACAGTGAAGTCTCTCAATTACGTAGGATACATCCTACGTAATTGAGAGACCCATCAAGATCACGCCCAAAGCAGGCCTCACAGTCCTAGAATGTCACTTATCGCCAAGATCTAAACTTAAAGCCAAACAAAATTTAAAAAAAATGTTTTTGTCACCGACACGCTTCAACCAACTTTGGAGGTACACTCCTAAGTTGGTGAAGTGCGTGGCGAACAGTGTCGTCAGAAAGACAAGGGAAGCATCCTGGAGATTCTTGAAAATAAAGGATGTCGGTCGCGTGTGTCGCGACGCCGTAGTTGGACGCAGAGCAGACACGCGCAGAGTCGTCACGAAATCATGTACGTAGTCAGTGGCATGGGATGGACTGGCTATCAGGAATTCTCCCGGTAGGCGCAGCAGCTCCTCATAAACAAGCTCGGCAGCTGAACACTCGAGATCCTCCTTCAATGCAGTTCGAATGTCGAGAAGTACGATAGGTAGGCTCGGTGTCAGATGTCGTTTTGGCACATGAGAGCCGCTTTCAGCTGCCTATGAAAGCGCTCGATGATGCCATTAGCCTGAGGATGGTAATTGGTGTTTCGCCTTCGATCGGTCGCGCCAACGTTCATGAGTCGTTTGAAGAGGTCGGACTCGCACTGGCGGCCTTCAGTCAATGAGAGCGACCTCTCCCAGGTAACCACTCCGCAACACACCTATCCGTCCGTAAAATCCGTCCTCCATCCTCCTTGCCTTTTCCCAACTACGTTGGGGTCAGATACACTTACACCAATGACTGTTTAAAAAAGGTGAAGGAAAACATCTTGAGGAAACCTGGACTTTAAGTCTGAAATCGCCAACCCGCATTGAGCAAGCGTAGCAATAGGATATTTGACTAAACTGCTGGACAAAGGCCTCCCCCAAGGCTTTCCACGCCGACCGGTCTTGTGCTGCCCGCATCCATCGGCTTCCCGCGACCTTCACCAGGTGATCGGTCCATCTTGGTGTGGGCCTCCCTACGCTGCGCCTTCCAGTACGTGGCCCCCACTCCAGAACCTTACCAGTAAGGGGCAGCCCATAGGCCATCGGTTCTACGAGCAATGTGCCCTGCTCACTGCCACTTAAGTTTAGCGACTCGCAGAGCTATGTCGGACTTTGGTGCTTCTGACTACCCTTAACTACTGTCAAAGAACTACCAATGACAGCCGGGACCAACGGCTTAACGTGCTTGTCGAGGCAGGAAGGGTCTCTGTATGTAAAGATGGTCACCCCCCGTCCACAGACCGACCGTGGGAAGCGTAGTTTAACTTGATCGATCGACCTGTGCGGCTCTTATTGTTTAGCCATGAGCCCCTTTACAACCACCATTAATTATAACCGTTTATCTATCTACTCCAAGCATTTCCCTGTGCTATGGTAATTGTGTTTCGTTATAACGAGTTTTTTGGCGACCGCGGTGACTCGACCCACGGCAAACCTGTGTTTTGCTTTGCTCATTTCACTCCCCATAAGATCTGTGTTGGTATGGATATGATTTTGAATGTACATGCGGGGTAACACTAGGAGTGTCTTTCATTTTGACAGTTCGACAATATTCATTGCGTTATTTATGCTATTGAGCAGACGACTTCCTCGAATAGATGAAGCAATTGATTAGCAATATTCATCAACAGTGGCGGCGTAGCATAGGTTGGCACCCGGGGCGACTTTCTATCGAGCACCCTCAAAATATAACGACAAATATTAAACGCAAAAAATTTACTTTCCTCTCAACATGTGATATATCTGGTGTACTATCGATAATGATCCCGAAATATTTAGCTTCTTTTATGTCGTCCAAAATATTATTCTTCACCTTTCTCCCCAAAAGACTGTTGAACTCATTTTGAATGTCTTTAAACAAATAAGAATCTACCCGTTTAGTGTAGCTAGTTTTAGTTTTTTGATGTTGGCAACACTGTCAGAGTTGGCATTTCTTTGTCACCGTGTTGTCACCCCTTGATGCTTGGCACCCGGGGCGGACCGCCCCCACCGCCCCCCCTTTACGCCGCCACTGTTCATCAAGGTAACACTAACAGTAGGAGTGACTTTCATTTTGACAGTTCGACAACATTCATTGCGTTATTTACGTTGTTGTGCAGTCGAATTTTTCAAATACATTTAGCAATGGATTAGCAATATAATTTTGATAATGATTCAGCTTGTAATTGATACCGTGTTACGCATTCAGGGTGCTGATATCATATAGGTACTGCAGCTGTACTAAAGCAGAAAGTAGGTTCATGGAAAAAATGTAAAAAATATACACAATTTATTATTGTACATATTTTCTACATAAAAATGTAAAAAAATATACACAATTTATTATTGTACATATTTTCTACATAAAAATGTAAAAAAATATACACAATTTATTATCCATACTAATATTATAAATACGAAAGTAATTCTGTCTGTCTGTTACGCTTTCCCGCTTAAACCTCTCAACCGATTTTGATGAAATTTGGCACAGACAATTTTTAGACCCTGAGAAAGAACATAGGCTACCTTTTATCCCGGAAAAATTTGATGTTCCCGAGGGAAATCTAAAAAACGCGATATAACCGAACTCCACGCGGGCGAAGCCGCGGGCGGAAAGCTAGTTGTATATATTTTCTACATAAAAATGTAAAAAAATATACACAATTTATTATTGTACATATTTTCTACATTTTAATGTTATTGCTTAATGATGTAGTTAAAATATTCTGACGTACGCGGGCACAGTCATTAGGTACGTATTTTTCTTCCATTGGATTCCATTTCATGGTACATTCCAGTGAAGTTTACTTTCTCAACAATATCATCCTCACACAATTCATAGTTTATTTAGTCTAAGGCGTTCATTTCCTAACCTCGTATTTCCTATCCTAAATACTCTCTGATAACGCAAACACTATATAACCCACTTGTGTAACAATAAGGATGTTTCATGGGTAAAAAAAATTGATTCTATTTAGTCCGTCATTCAGATTGTAGAAAAATATTGGATACCTACGTATATTGTGTTTTATGAAATCAATAAAAATTGACAAATATAAAAGGCATCAAAGATCAGGAGTGGTGGCTGGTGACGTAACTGCTCGCTAAAACGTGTAGCGTGCAGTGACGTCACACGAGTTTTCAACACACTGTGTCGTCTTCATTTTTTGTTTATAAGAAAAAGAAAAAATACGTGTCTAGTATTTTTTGGAAATCTGACCGTCAGACTAATCAGTTTTTTTTTTAGTCAAATACCTACCCTATTCCTATGCTCGAGTCCGCATTTCACTCTTCATCGTAGTATAAGGAGGTAGTAGGAGGATTCGATATAACTATCTAAAATATTTAAACTAGGCCTTTACCACCTACTAGCTCCTTTCTATGTCTTTTTCAGGACGTTCGATGTCCAAGGGCCGTCATCTAGATATTGGTAATTCTCACTTTCTTACTTAGGTGTAAATGAAATACACAAGTAGGTACAACAAAATTTCTTTTAATCAAATGTTAAATCAATCATATCATCGATGTCCATACTCACCTCTATTTTTCCATCCTGTTTATCTTTCTCTGTCTGGTTAGCATTCTCTGCCTCTTTCTGTTTGGAAGTAGGACTCTCTGGTGCCGTTGAAGTCGGAATGTTTTTCGAAGTCGAAGCCTCTGGCTCTTTCTGTTTCGCAGTTGAAACCTCTAGTTCCTTTTGGTTTGGAGCTGGTGTTTCTGGCGCTTTGCTTGCAGTCTTCCTGCGTTTTTCTTTGGGACTTGGTGCAACAGTGTTTAGGTGATTTTTCTGAAATATTATGACTAGATGTATTCACTAGATGTATTTTGTATAACTTTTTATGACAGTCCACGAAAGTATTATTAGATTTAGAGATTCGGCAGCAGAAACCGGTTACTTGAGATTGTGTCAGAGATACACTTGAAAAGGTATACAAGAAAAGAGACTAAATCGAAAACTATATTATTGTTACGGGCTAGGGGTACTTAAACGCCGGTTAAGGGTTACGAAGTTTATTGGCAACGAAGGTACAGTCGATTGTAGGCAATGACAAGTAGAACTTAGCTGATGTCGTACCGAAGTCTTCTCTTACGTCCACGAAGTCCGTGTTGTAAACACACAATAACGCTACAGATGTTTCTTCACGTAGTACTTACAGTTCTCGTTATAATTGTCGCAGTAGGTCTTCTTTAAGATTGCTTCTTAACTGTCGCTGTTTTCGTATCGCTAGTCGAGTGTAGACTGACTGTGTGTCGGCGTCACGCCGCTTTATATAGGCCAGCTGATCGAACATTCCAGATTCCTCTAGACGTAATAATAATAGCACATAAGTTCGAGGTCACTCGGAAGTACCTACGGTAATTCCCGGAAACGGGTTTCCAGAAATTTCGATGTCGACACTTTGTTGACAAAACTGTTGAGACCTGTACCATTCGATAGGCCGTCCTAAGTCTAGCAATGCGTTTTATTATTGTACCTAGAAAATGTCTAGATCTGGCGAAATAGGACTTAAAAGGGACACACTGCTTGTCACGCGATATTGAACCTTATGCCATTGACATAAGGTCCATTCGTAACATTGCCTCCTTCTTAGTCATGCTCGTCCCGAGCATGATTTGATCCATAATAGCGAGCTAGGCGGTCAACGTGTACGACCTTCAGCTTCCCTCTAGGTCCTTTCTTAATCCGGTAGGTGACATCGTTTATTCTGGTTACTATCGTGTATGGACCGTCCCATTTGGCTTGGAACTTTGGACTCTTTCCTTTTCTTCTAATGGGTTTATGCAACCATACCAAAGTTCCCTCTTCGAATCCGGGCACGTTAGCTTTGCGGTCGTATCGGATCTTCATCTTCTCACTGGTTTTCAGACCATTCTCTCTCACTAGCTCATGTATTCCATCTAATTTACGCCGCAGGTCGGCCACATAGTCGACGGCTAGGATAGGAGTATCGGGAGGTGTTCCGGTTAGTGCATCTATGGGTAGTCTAATTTCTCGGCCGAAGTTGACTTTCGCCGGTGTGCAGTTTGTGCTGTCATGTGTTGCTGAGCGGTATGACATTAAAAAGAGTGGAATGTATTGGTCCCAATCCCTTTGATGTTCTTCCACTACTTTGGCCAAATGATTCTCCAACGTCTGATTGAATCTTTCGACCATTCCATCTGACTGTGGGTGATACGGTGTTGTACGAGTCTTATGTATCCCGAGTAGTTGGCAAACCTCTTGAAATAGTGAAGACTCGAAGTTTCTACCCTGGTCAGAGTGTAACTCCAAGGGAACGCCAAATCGACAGAACACCTCGTGAACTAGCTTTTTGGCGACTGTATGAGCTTCCTGGTTAGGTACTGCAAAAGCTTCTGGCCATTTGCTGAAATAGTCTTGCATGACTATGATATACCTATTCCCTTCTTCAGTAACAGGGAATGGTCCAGCTATATCGACAGCAACTCTTTCCCATGGTGCACCAACATTGTACACTTTCAGCCGACCTCTGGCTCTCGTTTGCGGTCCCTTTACTGAGGAGCAAGCTACGCATTTTCTACACCAGTCCTCTACGTCTTCGCGGCAATGCACCCAGTAGAATCTTTTCCTCACCTTCTCCAGGGTTTTCTTTACTCCTAGATGTCCTCCGGATACTCCGTCGTGCACCTGTCTTAGCACTGACGCGACTTTATCGCAGGGGACAACTATCTGTAAGGTGACCTCCTGTCCACTGGGCGATTCCCATTTCCTCTTGAGAACTCCATTATCAATTATCAGGCTGTCCCATTGAGCCCAGTAACTTTTTGCTGTTGGGCTAAGCGCTGATATTTCACTCCAAGTGGGCCTTTGGCCACGTTTCTTCCATTCGATTACTGTCTTCAAGTCACTATCTTCCTTTTGTCCGTCTTCCAATGATTGATTATCCCAGTCTTCGTCCAAAGCGTTTACCTGGATAATCCGTACGTTCTCTTCCTGTTTGTCACAATGTCGGCCGTTACTTCCTGAAGTAACCTGGCGACGGCGGTCCTTTTGTCTTGCCTTTTTCTCGAGGCGCTTCTTCTTACGCGCCTCGTCCTCGACTTCCTTGTCCCGCCTTGCGTCTGCGTCACTCCACGACCTTCCGCGCGACCGCTCGCGCTCGTGTTCTTGCTTGCCGGGACGTTCGCGTTCGTCTCGGTCTCGCTCCCGGTCTCGGTCTCGCTCCCGGTCCTTGACGCGTTCCCGCTCTCGTTCAGCGGGTCGCTCGCGGTGCCCGCTCCGATCGCTCCGCTCGCGCCACTCGACTCGCTCGCACGGGCGCTCGGGCTCGACCTTCGCATCGCGCTTGCGCCACTCCATCACCGCGGCCTCTTCACGTGACCAAGAAGTTCTTCTTCCCTTGGCCTTCCTGGGACAATCAATTCGAATGTGCCCCTTTTCGCCGCACTCGTAGCAAGTTGGTCCTCGTCGGGCTTTTATTTGTGCGGTCACTTCTCGAATACGGTCGTGTTGTGGGACATCTTGACGTACTGCTTCCACCTCCAGAGCATGCGTCAACGCTGCCTTCAGGGTCTGATGGTGACCCAGACGTACTGCAGCCCTGACTTCTGCATCTCGAATCCCATCGGTAAATAATCGTAGACTAGTAGCGCCAATCAATCCCGGTGTTGATGCATACGCCTTCCGAACCATACGTTCTATTTCCGTGGCCCATTGTTGCAAACCCTCGCTGCTCTTCTGTGTGCGTTCGCGGAGTTGAGCCCTGTAGACGTGTTCCAGGTGTTTCTCTCCATATCTAGTCTCCAACGCTTCTAACAGACAGGCTAGGGTATTGCAATCGCCGGAAATATTCTCGAGGATTCGTACGGCATCACCACGCAAAGCAAGCATAAGGGCTGTTAGAGCTTGATCGTCGTCCCAGTTATTGCCTTTTGCGACCTTTTCAAACTGTAGACGGAAGGCCACCCATGACGTTGTCCCGTCAAAATGAGGTACCTTGAAAGTCGGCAAAGCACTGGGTACCGGTACCACACCTTTAATAACGCCTTTTTGTACCTTCTCATGCAAAAATTCTACTTCCTTCCCAAACTCCATGATGGTATTGTCTAATTTATCGAAACGCGCATCATATTTGTCTATACGAGCGTCTTGCTGGTCTATGCGCGTATCTTGCTGGTCCATACGGGCATCTTGATGAGCTGTTTTTATTCTGAGTTCATTGACTTCTTCTTTGGTTTTTTCCCATTTTTCATTTAATTCTAATACCAGCTGCTGGGATTCCTTTATTTGTGCCTGGGTTACCGCCTGAGATTGTTGTATCTGTGCCTGGATTTCTGCCTGGGATTTTGCCTGAGATTGTTGTATTTGTGCCTGGATTTCTGCCTGGGATTTTGCCTGAGATTGTTGTATTTGTGCCTGGATTTCTGCCTGGGATTTTGCCTGGGATTCTGCCACACTTTTAATCTGTGCCTGGGTTGCTGCCTGGGACTCTGCCATACTTTTTATTTGCACCGTCAAATGGGCCAGCAACGCCGATAAATCGCATCCACTGCTTCCGGGAATAGTAGTGGTAGTAGGCGCACTAATAGGTGTTACGACGGCCGCTTCTGTTTCGGGTGCAGGGACACCAAGCGATTCTTCCCCTTGACGCGCCAAATCCATCGCTGCTTGTCGTCGCGTGCGAACTCTTTCGTCTTCCCTTGGCGTGACCGGCATGCCGCTTCTGACACCAATTGTTACGGGCTAGGGGTACTAAAATGCCGGTTAAGGGTTACGAAGTTTATTGGCAACGAAGGTACAGTCGATTGTAGGCAATGACAAGTAGAACTTAGCTGATGTCGTACCGAAGTCTTCTCTTACGTCCACGAAGTCCGTGTTGTAAACACACAATAACGCTACAGATGTTTCTTCACGTAGTACTTACAGTTCTCGTTATAATTGTCGCAGTAGGTCTTCTTTAAGATTGCTTCTTAACTGTCGCTGTTTTCGTATCGCTAGTCGAGTGTAGACTGACTGTGTGTCGGCGTCGCGCCGCTTTATATAGGCCAGCTGATCGAACATTCCAGATTCCTCTAGACGTAATAATAATAGCACATAAGTTCGAGGTCACTCGGAAGTACCTACGGTAATTCCCGGAAACGGGTTTCCAGAAATTTCGATGTCGACACTTTGTTAACAAAACTGTTGAGACCTGTACCATTCGATAGGCCGTCCTAAGTCTAGCAATGCGTTTTATTATTGTACCTAGAAAATGTCTAGATCTGGCGAAATAGGACTTAAAAGGGACACACTGCTTGTCACGCGATATTGAACCTTATGCCATCGACATAAGGTCCATTCGTAACATTATGTTTGGGCAAGATTAACTTGATCAACATAATCCATACTAATATTATAAATGCGAAAGTAACTCTGTCTGTCTGTTACGCTTTCCCGCTTAAATCTCTCAACCGATTTTGATTAAATTTGGCTCAGACAATCTTTAGACCCTGAGAAAGGACATAGACTGTCTTTTATTGAAAAAAATCATATTGCCGAAAGCTAGTATTCAATAAAAAGTATCTATACCATTACTTGAATAAGGTGGTCCTTTATGCATACCGAACACCAGTTATCTCAGAGCAAAATGACCAATAGCTATAAAACGTGCTAATTATGTTGGACAAAGGTGCGTGCAAGTCAACAAATCGTGACGCCGACCCGATTAGTTCATCAAACAACATGTTGTAATAAGTCAATTAGGCATATCATTTCAACGCGAAAACTGCAATTGCATAAATAAACAGCTCCATCACACAGCTATTTAAAGATTCAGCATCGGATTTAAATTTAAAATCGTTGTTAATATAACTTTGATCCGATTCATGGGTTTTGCGTTCGCACCGACTGTTGTCGATTTAAAAGTGATTTCAAGGTGGGAGCTTTAAATAATGAGGTGATAGTTTTCGATTATAATTTACCTGTGCACTTTTTCATTTTGACTTCATTTGTATGCATAAAATAAAATTATTGAGTGGTTGAAACGTACTGGCTTTTTGGTATCTATTAAAAGCCCATATGATGATATCGCAAATCTTGGGACTTCATAGACCGAAATACTTTGTCATATGTCACACAGTAAAAACTTTTTTAGAATGCTGGCCATAAAAAGTTTTTGGAATTCGAATTTCGAATTGTCCATGGAAATAGCAGGCACTTTTTAGAATTTCATTCATTTTTAAAAATGGAGTGACATTTGATTAAGTCATGGTATGGTTGGGAGTTTCTTGTTTGGGATAAATGAGATATATTTTGTGAGAAAGGTGAAAAAACGAATACAGTTGTGTATAAAAATGCATTTCTGACGAACTTCATGCAACCTGTTTCTTAAACCATGTTCAATAATAGGTACTGGGTATTCCAGTAAGATTCGGCGCCAGCTCATAGAATGAAGAGCACAAAAGACTAGCTGACGGGGCGTGAAATAGACTTCATCCGGCGCGAAAACTATCTTTCCTCCAGTCCAGATTTGAGTCCGTTAGATTGCAAGATATGGCAACGAATGGATTTGGAGTCACTCGAGGGATCCTTGATTAAGGCAGCAGCCGATATTTACATGGACCTCGTTCGTCAGTGAAAGAAGACTGTATTCAAAATCTCGGAGGACATTTTGAATGCCTAAACTTCATCATCATAGGAATCCAAGTTTTGTTAAGTTTATTTTGGTACATAAATAAAAAATAAAAATTAGCAAAACTTGTCTAAAATATTTCATACTAGCTTTCCGCCCGCGGCTTCGCCCACGTAATTTTCGGTTATATCGCGCTTTTTAGATTTCCCTCGGGAACATCAAATTTTTCCGGGATAAAAGGTAACCTATGTGCTTTCTCAGGGTCTAAAGATTGTGTGCATTCCGCCCTCGTCTTCGCCCGCGTGGTGTTCGGTTATATCGCGCTTTTTAGATTTCCCTCGGGAATATCAAATTTTTCCGGGATAACAGGTAGCCTATAGATGTTTTTTCTCAGGGTCCAAAGATTGTCTGTGCTAAATTTCATCAAAATCGGTTGAGAGGTTTAGGCGGGAAAGCTTAACAGACAGACAGACAGACAGAGTTACTTTCGCATTTATAATATTAGTATGGATTTAACAGATGACAGAATTTATGACCTGACTGGGTAATTTTAAACGAAATTACCTTTACCTACGCCAGTTATTTAGCTTTGGGCATTCACATACAGTTTTGGTTAACCTTGCCGAAAAAACAATGTTGAATGGTATCTACTTGTAGAGTTCGAATTTTAGTTATAGTTGGAGATTGTTTACCAGAGAAGGGCAACGTCTGACTAGTAGTTTGACATCGTCTGTAGTAACTGTAGAACGTTTCGCATGTCTGAAATTAAAATAGGCATTATAAAAATATGGATTGGATAAAATAAACTGTTCCATCATCACAGCGTTAATCCCAGTCGCATCCGAAGCTTTTTCCGCTTTGGAGCCTGGGGTCCGCTTTACAGTCCAAGGCTGATTTTGGCTAAACTTCGATATTTTCCGTGAAGCGACTGCCGTCTGACCTCCACAATCCGAAGGCTATATCGAAGCAATACAGTTAGACCAATTGTTGGACTTTTGAGGGCTCCAACAACCCGTAACGACTGCCATTAGATGTTTGTATGGCAACCGGGACCAAAGGCTTAACGTGCTTTCTGAGGCACGACCAGAGCAGTGAAAATATTCATATTCATGCATATAAATATTTGCACTGCGCGGGGGTCGAACCCGCGCCTCCTTGCGCAGCGGCCGCGTTCGCTACCGCTACGCCACGGAGGCTTTCAAAAAATAAACTGTTACATTATCATTAAATCATTCGTTTTATCCTGCTCTTTATGTCCCGGAACATGCAGACCAGATGACCTTTACACTGTCACAGACACGACGCATCATGAATTAGACAATCTGATATACAGTCGTGCCAGCGAGCGACACTAAGGAAGAAAAAAAACAATGAACAAACTTTGCAAAAGCTTCCAAATCGGCTGCGTAAACAGAGAGTTTCTTATAAACAAGCTCTGCTACAATTTCCATAGCAGGTTTTGTTATCTCCAGGCCAAGGAAATGGCAAGTTTCCGTGCCAATAGTTCGAACATCCCGGTGCAGAGCAGCTCGAATTTTCTTTAAAAAAATAAAAATCGTTAAAGCGCCATCTGAGATATATGTTAGGAATTATTTACAATAGTACTGACGTGATTTTCAAAAGCATTATATAGTATTACGCTTGCGTTTGCTTTTTTACACATAGATGGCGTTAATCCCTAATTCTGATGTTCGATTGTTTTTGTTAGTCTAAGCATTTAATTCAATTTTGGTAATGAAGAGTTTAACAATACTAAGTATACACATTTGAATGATTATGAAATAAAACTTACTTGAGCTGAAGACAGATTTTCAAAAGATGTCATTTTACCCAATCAAAGCAATATTTTTTTGTTTACGTTTGAATTATAACACTATTCTCTAGAATAGATTAGTAACAATTTATAATTAGTATAACGGTTGTCTTAGATCAAATTTACACTTCTAAAGTAGTGTATACATTACTAACAGTAACAAAATAACAAAAACTTAACTTCTTTGGTAATACCCATGTTTTTAATTCATAAGAACTGTCATCCGGTGTATGTACTTGTCAGTTGTCAGAGTTGTCAGTGTCAATCCCCTAAATAGCCATAGATTATACAATATAAGCAAAAATATAACGATTTATTTTGCATTCGAACAAAAAGGGATCAAAAAACTAAAACTCGTCATGGATTTGTGTAGTTTGTTCAGAAACCATCATTTTATTTACGGTAAAGATATACCGTGTTTCGCAAATCAAAAGAATACTATGAACGATAACGATTGTGTCGGTTAGGTACTTACTGTACTTAGTTAAAAGAAGGTTAAAAGGCTAGTTAGAAAAAAAGGGAAGTGTCTACCAGTACCTACCTAATCACAAAATTGAAATGGAAAAGTAGTTTTAGCATAGGGTCAATAAATTAATAAGTATAAGTATACAAATTACATTATTTTATATTTATTAATTAATTTATAATTTATTGAAGACTGGAGGTATACTACAGACGACAGCACGCTACAATCTATTAGATTTTTAACTTTATCTCTGAAATATTAAGGCTCAAGGTTGATAGTGAGGCGCCAGGGCGCACTTACCTTCCGCCTGGAGCGGGAATGCCAGCCACCGCAGGAGAAACCCTGGTCGAAAGATTAGGGAAATGATTTTCGATCCAGAACAAAAAAAAAGTTGTTTGGGAATATTTGACAGTTTCCGATAGCGTGACTTCCTACGTCAGGGATTACCAAGTCGAGTATGATCTTCCTGATGAAATATCTTCAGCTGTAGGTATCCACACTGAAGATACACATTCGTTGATCTATTTAGATGATAATATGAACACTTTCGGGTAAATTATAGTGTGTGTAGGTAACACACACTATAATTTACCCGAAAGGAAAGGAAAATTGATCACAAACTGATTTCTCCATATTTTCTTGAACTAGCGATAATAGCGAAATCTACCGTCTGACGTGATGATCATGTTAAGACGCTGTGAATAGCAAACTTTTAGGTATTTGAGGGGGTGAAGCAGACGAAGTGGGACACGACTAGCCCCGCCCACTGAGGGGCGCTCCGCGCGAGTACATCGATGCGTGAGGCGTCGTGCATCGAGAAATACGCACGTTCTATTAAATCTATACCAACCATTCTCTATTCCATCTACATTTAGAAGCCTAATTTCACAACCCAACCGCGAGCATGGCTGGCTCTGTTCGTCACAGTCCCGGTTCGCATTAGACGAGCACCAGGTTCAAATCCCAACATCCGTTTACTTTACCTTGCGATTTTCGAAAATTTTATACATATTTTCATTTTTTATTATTTTTTTTGTTTTCTTTTTTAATTCGCTTTGTCCGTTCTGCTTAAATTTTTTGTGTTATGTCCTTTTTTCATGAAACTGTTAGAAATATATCATTTCTAGAAATTACTATTTATAAACAGCTGTTTAGAGTAACTGTTAAAAAAAAATGCATTTTCGGATATTTAAAAAATAAAAGATTTTTTCTTCAAAACTGCAACTCTTATCGAAATCGGGTTTGTACGAGTGAAATAGATGGAGGCACTTGGAGGAGGCCTATACTGAAAGGGGCCATGAATAATGCAACAAAATTAAATCTAAATTTACTGTTTTGAACTATTATCAAATTAACTGTTATTTTTATTGTTTTTCTTTTGTTAAATTATATTATGAACTAAGAAATTCATGGTTAAATAAAGGCTTATTATTATTATTTATTATTAATTTCTAGAAATTTGTAGAAAGAAAATTATAACGAATTGATTTTAAATATTAGTTTGCATTATAATTGTTACAAAAAGAATATATTTAAAAAGATGGAACAATTACTACAAAAAATACAGAAAATCGGCTAAATTAATAATAATTAAAAAAAAACAATTGCAAATAAGAAATCCAACAAAAAGCTGGGGTTTGAACCCGAACACATACAGGTGAAGAAAAATTTGCCGCGAAAAAGTAAAAAGAAAGAATAATTACAGAAATACGCACGTTCGTTCTATTAAATCTATACCAACCATTCTCTATTCCATCTACATTTAGAAGCGTAATTTCACAACCCAACCGCGAGCATGGCTGGCTCTGTTCGTAACAGTCCCGGTTCGCATTAGACGAGCACCAGGTTCGAATCCCAACATCCGTTTACTTTACCTTGCGATTTTCGAAAATGTGTATTTTATACATATTTTCATTTTTTATTATTTTTTTTGTTTTCTTTTTTATTTTTATAATGCGCTTTGTCCGTTCTGCTTAAATTTTTTTGTGTTATGTCCTTTTTTCATGAAACTGTTAGAAATATATCATTTCTAGAAATTACTATTTATAAACAGCTGTTTAGAGTAACTGTTAAAAAAAATGCATTTTCGGATATTTAAAAAAATAAAAGATTTTTTCTTCAAAACTGCAACTCTTATCGAAATCGGGTTTGTACGAGTGAAATAGATGGAGGCACTTGGAGGAGGCCTATACTGAAAGGGGCCATGAATAATGCAACAAAATGAAATCTAAATTTACTGTTTTGAACTATTATCAAATTAACTGTTATTTTTATTGTTTTTCTTTTGTTAAATTATATTATGAACTAAGAAATTCATGGTTAAATAAAGGCTTATTATTATTATTTATTATTAATTTCTAGAAATTTGTAGAAAGAAAATTATAACGAATTGATTTTAAATATTAGTTTACATTATAATTGTTACAAAAAGAATATATTTAAAAAGATGGAACAAATACTACAAAAAATACAGAAAATCGGATAAATTAATAATAATTAAAAAAAAAAAGACAATTGCAAATAAGAAATCCAACAAAAAGCATACAACGTAAAGCTGGGGTTTGAACCCGAACACATACAGGTGAAGAAAAATTTGCCGCGAAAAAGTAAAAAGAATAATTACAGAAAAAAATCAAATAAAATATCGGCAAAAATACAACAGTAAATTAAAAAGCATTTATTTCAATTTAAATCTACAAAAAGCATATAATGTAAACATGGGGTTTGAACCCGGGCAAAAACGAAATATGATTATTCATCAACAAACAGACACGTAAATATAATTATTTTCTGTGCGGGGTAAAGCAAAAAGTGACATAGGTCCGATAAGCAGCGCGCCTCAGCGGTCACTGTCGCTAAGCATAGATTGGCTAAAAAAATGTTTTTTGAAGCCTATTTTTACTGAGCACAGCGCCTTAATGGAATCTATGTAGCAAACTACTAAGTTTATAAGTACTGCAATAAAACAACATTTGATTTTTATATTTATCTATTAAGAGCATTCTGTACAACACAAGTCTAACCACACAAGTTAGTTGATTTATGAAATTAAAGGATTTAAGTTATTTGTATGAAAGATTACGCGGTAATGAGCGGTTTACCATTTACGAGGTATTAAAAGTACTACTTATTGGATCTCGTTCAAAACAATTTTCGTTGGTAGTTTTTATAGTAGTGTACATCATAATTACCTATGCTTTTCTTAGATTTTTCATTTTCTTATTTTAGAAGTTAGAGGGGGGCCACTTTTTTCCAATTTGGGAGCGTCTGTCACGCAAACTATTCGGTATAAAAAAAATTAGAAACCTCAATATCATTTTTGAAGACCTATCCATAGATACCTACCCCACCCGTATGTTTGATGAAAAAAAATTTTTGAGTTTCAGTTGTAAGTAGGGGGAGCCCCCAATATTCATTATTATTTTTTTAATTTTTGCATCAAAATCTTAATGCGGTTCACAGAATACATCTACCTAAGTACCTACCAAGTTTCAAGAGTATAGCCCTTCGGAAAAAAATGGCTGATGAGGAATATATAAGGGTTCCGTTTTTTGCCATTTGTCACTCGTACAAAATAAAAAAAAGGTTAAGAAATCGTTAATTCTGATTTATTATGTTATATCAAGTTGAGGCACACGTAACTGTTGGCTCATGAAGTCATGATACGTAAATGATAATAAAGGATGATTTCCACCAAACGACTCACATCGCATCGGATCGGAGGGGATAGGAACGGATGCGGTGACAGCCAATCACGTCAGGCAGGATAACTTCGATGACGATAGCTATTACGTGTCGCCTGCGCAGCAGTTTGGTGGAAATCACTCTTTAATTGAAAATAAAAAAAAAACTTTGTAGAACTCAATACAAATGTATTCCTTACATAAGATTTGCTTTTCCAACAATAACAAATTTATTTTGAGTATCCGAAGAATAGACAAATGGACGTTAAAAAATAATAACAACACTTGGTGAAATGGAACGGTAACAAAAGCTTTTGAGTTACGTGTTAAAAAAACATTTGCTCTAAATATTTTGATCTTGTATACATAAGTACAAACATACAAACTCACATACACAAACAGCCAGACCCGGAACAACTACTTGTAGGTCATACAAATATTTGTTCCGTGCGGGGTTCGAACTCGCGACACGCAGCGCAGTAGTCAATGGCTTCACCACTAAACCAACCGTGCCGTGCCGTTTAAACCTCCCTCGCTTAACGTGGTTTCTGATTAAAAATGTTATGCATGGATGCCCATCCAGAAACTGCTTGATGATAATATGCATTCCAAGATTAAACTTTTAGTTTTTTTTTTTTGGTGTGGATAGAAAATCATCTAATGACCTCACCCGCTCTTGGCGGCTACGGTTTCTCTTTTGACCAGCCTGCAACTCTGACCCAAGCATTGGTCTTCGTGGATCCCGTCACGATGTGCTGACATCTCTTTGAGGCGCGCGTGAAACACAACGCGCCGTCGACCTGGATCTGATCTTTACCGGGCGCCTCTGCTCTCTGTTCGCCGACCGCAAGCCCGCAACTACGGTGGCGGGGAGTCCGATGTTGTCTCCCGACCAGAGCGTCTCCTGCGACGGCTAGAGGCATCAGGGCCCCGAGATTCCTGCTCCCTCACCGGTCCTTTGCCAGCATCACTTCTTCGCAGATGACGGCTTGCCATGCACTCTCGCTCCGGACCATGGCCTGGACCAGGGCCTGACGCGTGAGATCGCCGCCACGAGGACACGGCGGTGCTCCACCCAAGCCGAACAGACCTCCACCGTGTCCTCAGGGCGATCCCCACAGTGGTAACACCCTAGAGTTTCCTCCCGATTTATCCGGAACTGGAACCTCCCGTAACAGCCTTGTCCGGTGAGGACCTGCGTCAGGCGGAAAGCGAGGGCGCCGTAGCTCCTCTCTAGCCACTCCTCAAGGAGGGGACTAACCGCCGCTAATGTGGCGTGCCCAAATTAAAGTTTCATCTTGCTCCCATGCATCAGACAATAACGTTTCAGTGTTACTTGTCTGTGTAGATTATAGCGCGATAGGACCCATGATATGTGACAAAAAAAAAAAATGTCTAAGTACATAAAAGTTCCAGGATTAAATATTTACTTAATTTAAAAATATAAAGTATATTTTAACTTTTAGTATTCGGCGACTTTGAGCCAAAACACGCATATACATACACGTGTCGTCAGCAATCTAAAAGGACTGGGCCCAGAATTGGGCTACTTGTTCGGAGACATCACCAGCGTCCACCTCTTAAAAAAAATATACAATTCACGTCACGACATCGAGCCGCGATGTGACGAAATATCGTGTGGATGAAAAAACATGTGTTCTGACCCTAAATCCAAAGGATATACTTATTTACAAGCTGAATAAAGTAGTTTTAAAATTCCTCGGATACTCGAAATAACTAACGTTTATTTCACTCTTGTTTCATATACAATATATTTCTATACGCTTCCGTGCGTTAAACTTTCTTCACGATTTGGACGACGTCTTCATCCGCGAGCACGTGATCTACGCCCACTTTCTGCGGCTGATGCTTTACTGAAGAACCCCACACCAGAGCACTGGAAACAAAGAAAACATCATATTTAATGTTATGATAGTGTTTGCAGGGCCAACATGACTAGAGATTGCACAAGACAGTGAGCTTTGAAAGGTAAGAAAGAAAAATACATTTTGCTCACCGATAATAGATATATCGGAACATCAAAACGTAGATGTGCCCATATACTTATTACTCGAAGGAAGGGCGTTTTGGGGGTCCTACTGTCTTATGTAATATTGACGTTCATAAAGGGCTGATTCTCAGCCTAATTTAAATAAACGACTTTGGATTTCATTAAGAAGGGAGAAAGATTTTTTTACAGAATCATGTCTTAGATACTAGTAACAAAACGTAGTGCTCAACGGGTTCGAGGTATTAGTATAGACGCTAATATTAAGGTTATGTAATAGACTCTTCTCAGCTGACGCCAGAGGTCAACGTACCGCCCAAAATGTCTTTATTTATGGTTTTAGATGATTTAGTTATGGTGAGAGATGGAATGAGAGGTGAAAACAAAAGGTAATAGTGGAATCGCTGTGAGTGGACATCCTCCTAGGAAGACATATAATAATTTTAAATTTTATTTGAGGTGTCTTTCAGGAAGGTCAAGTTTATTACTATAGGTAATAAACTTGACCTTCCTTTGTTACTAAATGACAGTCTTAAAAATGAGAATAACTAAAAAGTCTGATAATAATAGATACTATTTCGTAGTTCTTTTTCTTAATTATTACAACATTTTTTAACTTTTTTTTTTAGTAATTTGTTGAACTCCTATTATCGATAAGATTGCTCTTTGTAAAATCTTCCTATTTATTTTTAATTATCTTCATATTTAATTAATAAAGTCCACAATAAAGAGAATATTTATATATTTATTCTACACAACTTCAAACGGTGAGAATTGCGAAATAAACACTTATTTCACCAGAATTTGACCCTAATTTCTCTCGCCGTCGTCTATTCATAACGATTAATTAAAAAAGCAACAGGTTGTGTTATCAATAGATTACAAGTGAAAACCAGTAAAAATAATTACTTTTTCTATAGACATTAGGGTGTCCCAAGACAAGGAATTTTTTTTCCGCAATAAAATAATCATACCCTCTATTTTCATTCGTTTTGACTTTATTAACTTAAATCCATACTAATATTATAAATGCGAAAGTAACTCTGTCTGTCTGTCTGTTACGCTTTCCCGCTTAAACCTCTGAACCGATTTTGATGAAATTTGGCACAGACAATCTTTACATCCTGAGAAAGGATATAGGCTACCTTTTATTGAAAAATTACTTATGAATAACTGAATTCCACGCGGGCTGAAAGCTAGTATTAAATATTATTAAATGATAAGCTGTGCGGACTTGATGCCAAACTATTGACAAGAACATTTTTTTTTCTTCTATAAATTATAAACTAGTGCTTGACTGCAATCCCGCCTGATGGTAAGTAGTGATGTAATTGTTGATGGTAAAGCGCGCTAGTTTATTAAGAACCTATTTATTCACTCTATCCTTGATAACACTTAATTTATAGTCCGAAGAAAACAGCGCCACTGGCAAATTGTTCCAGTCCCTCCATGTACGCGGTATAAAAGAAGAGGCGAAACGCTTCGTTCGGATCGTTGTGGTGTCAACAACGTAAGGCAAATGTGCACTGACTTAGTATAGGAGAAATGAGAACTTTACCTACTTTTATTACTTAATTAAAACTCCATTACACCCCAAATACTATGTTATGTACTGAGTTGCATTAAAACGGAATATAATTTTACAAGTACCTCCAAACTTGCATATAACTTTAGACACACAATTTTAGGCAAAGATTTAGTAGAAATTCGCACCTTCCCCCAATAGATAAATACATTCGCCAATGGTAAGGTTCGTCGTGCTTTCATTGGCAGTTAAATCCACTTCACAAATATTGTAAAATAAAACTGCTAGAACATGTCCATTCAACCCGCAGGGTAATTGCGTAATACACTATCAGTAGCAATGGGTTTCATTTTGACAGTTCAACAATATTCATTGCGTTATTTACGTTATTGAGCGAACACGTTTTGGAACATATAGATCAACGGATTAGCAATATGCTTCGAAATGATTACAACTGATAGTAATAATATAGAAGGATCCAGCTGGGATGGGCAGCGTTTGGTAAACTTCGTCGGGTAGTTTCGGCACCCATACCCCAATGTTTGAAGACAAAAATCTTCAACCAGTGCGTCCTACCCGTCATGACTTACGGAGCCGAGACGTGGACACTAACGGTCAGACTAGTCCATAAGTTTAAAGTCGCTCAGCGAGCTATGGAGCGGGCTATGTTGAGTGTCTCTCTGAAGGACCGCATCAGAAATGAGGTGATCCGACAGAGGACCAGAGTCACCGACATAGCTGAGAGGATTAGCAAGCTAAAGTGGCAATGGGCTGGTCACATATGCCGCAGGACCGACAACCGTTGGGGTAAACGAGTCCTCGAGTGGAGACCGCGTCTCGGCAAACGTAGCGTGGGACGCCCTTGGGCGAGATGGAGCGACGACATCAAAAAGGTGGCTGGCACTGGCTGGCGGAGAGCTGCTCAGGATCGAGCTTGTTGGCGTGCCATGAAGGATGCCTATGTCCAGCAGTGGACGAGTAGGGGCTGATGATGATGATGATAGTAATAATGTGTTACGTAATTAGGGTGCCGTTATTAGTTTTACGTCACCTATCCCACTAATATTATAAATGCGAAACTTTATGAGTATGGATGGATATTTGTTACAGTTTCACGCAAAAACGCCACATAAAGGATACTTTTATCTCGATATTCCCGCGGAAACGAAAATTATAATTAATCTATACTAATATATAAAGCTGAAGAGTTTGTTTGTATGTTTGTTTGTTCGCGCTAATCTCGGGATCTACTGGTCCGATTTGAAAAAATCTTTTTGCGTTGAATAGTCTATTAATCCAGGAAGGCTTTAGGCTATATAACATCACGCTGCGACCAATGGGAGCGGAGCATAACTAACTCCACGCGAACGAAGTCGCTGGCAGCAGCTAGTAAATTATATGCGGGTAAGAACGCGGGGAATAGCTACTTAAAAATTAATCACCCCTTTAAGGTCCGTATTACAGAACGTCACTCAAAACTCAAGCTCTACTTAAGTCTCGTTTCAAGCCATTTGATTGGTTGAAACTAGTTTTAAGTAATGCTTAAGCAGAGATCAATGCTTGAGTTTCCTTCTGTAATACGCACCTAAATACCGAGTAATGACAAGCAGATTGACACGTTAGGTCGTGTAGGGTTGTCATAGCCCTAAAATTCCGACGCCGGAGCAACACGGCAAAAATCCCGGACTTTCAGGCGAGTGTTTTTTCCGGACACCTTTGAAAAATTATTTTTTGCAACTAAAATAAAGTAATCATTTATACAGCTCGATATTAAAATCGAATGAAGAACATGCAAATGCAACAAATAATAAACATTTTTCTTAAGATGTATTTCAATTTATGCTTATCTATAAAAAATATTCATTACCCCTTGACAAAAAAAGTGGCTAAAGTTACAGCCGGACACTTCAAATACCCCTGCCGGATGGCTCCGGGACACTCATCAAACTAGGACAAATCCAGAAAATTCCGGACGGATGGCCGCCTTAGCTATAGAGCAATGTGTACTAACATGTATGAATGTAGGTCAGCACGGGTTACTGTGGTACCTACTTTGCGTGCATATTTACCTTCTTAAAATATTAATGATCCTACCTTCTAAAAATTTCATTTATAATTGTTTGAACTTAACAGTGAAAAATTCTGAGGGTATACGTTAAAAAAACGACTTGGTTTTTTTTTTGGGACACCCTAATAATATTACGAAATACCAAAATATATAAAAGCAAGAACTTGGTTCTATTCTCAACATTTTAATACTAGTATAAAGACGTGCGAATTGATCGATTAGGGCACTCAGCGAAAATTTGGCACTAAAACAGATCATTGTTCAGAAACATGGATTTAGCTGTAAAAGCATTATTTATTTTTTTAATAATTCAATGCAGTACTGCCCACGTACTGTCAAAATCATTATCTGAAGAGGATTCATCAACTACGTCATGTGTGAACGCAACAAGAAGAACAGAAGATGGACTACGTTTGAAAAGGTTTGTCCAAACCTATAGTCTAAAAAACGTGAGCATCTCAGGTCTTCTGGGCTTGACAAATTTGAAAAAAGCAAACGGTGCACTGGATTTTATAAGTTTAATTAAGAAGGTTAGGACTTTTAGCACCCAGTTTTTACGCACAATCGCTGTACATAATACAGAAGATGGACTCCTGGACTTTACGGGACTTGCAAAGAAGTACATTGGGACGGTAAAAGCATATAACGTGATCACAAAAGACGGATACATACTGAAGATTTTTCGCATACCGAACAAGTCTGGCAATGTAGTTCTAATAACCCATGGAATATTATGTTCTTCGGACGATTTTATAATACGAGGAAAATCCTCTTTGGTGTACATGCTCGCACAGAAAGGCTATGACGTCTGGGTTATGAACTTTAGAGGCAATCGATATTCACGAAACCACATTACTCTAAATCCAGACATTGATGCTGAGTTTTGGAGCTACAGTATGCACGAGTTTGGAGTGTACGATTTATCGGCCGTAATCGATTTTGCATTGAACACAACTAATAAGGAACAGTTAAGCGTCATTGGACACTCAGAAGGGACTTCGTCTGTTTTTGTGTTAACGTCGATGATGCCGGAATATAATGACAAAATGAAGGTATTCGTAGCGCTATCGCCTGTCGTTTATTTATCTGACAGTGGCTTAGCAATGAAAGCATTAATACGTGTGGCACCAATTTTTAACGAAATCCTGCCATTCGAAATTCAAGAAGTTCTAGGATATCAATCTCTAGAAAGAAAAGTTTTTCAATACTTATGTTCACACGGCCAAGTGGGTTATGAATTGTGCTATAATTTAATTTTAGCGGCCTTAACTGGTTACGACCCGTATAATTTGGAACCTGAGTTTTTCTTATCAGTTCTAGGCCATTTCCCGGCCGGAACCAGTCGAAAAAACATAATGCATTTTGCTCAAGTGGGAAATAGCGACAGATTTGCCAGATATGACTACGGGGCTTACAACAAAGACATATATGGCACCAGAACCCCACCGAACTATGATTTAACTAAAGTGACGTGTAATGTTACGATGTTTGTGAGTAAAAATGATGCAATTTTGGGATTAAAATCGGCAGAAAGATTAAAAAAGGAGCTTTCAAATGTAAGAGGATATTACGTGTTGAAATACGAACTTTTTAGTCATTTGGATTTCTTGTATGCGAGAGATGCTCATAATATTTTGTATCCACAAGTTATTAATATGTTGAATTAGTCCAATATTAATATTGGTAGCAATAATTTAGTATTAGTACGACTAAATTTTTGTTTAGTGATAATGGTTAGATTTTACAAATAATGACATAATAGACGGTCTTATCGCTAAGACCGAACTTTTAGACAACCTTTGGATATACTAAGGGGAAAGACTAACAGTGTAGGTAGTCTACCGTGTATACTATTTAGATTATATAATAAAAATACTTTAAATTTAATATCCTAATTTTAATTCATACAGTTAGTTGTATATTAAAACCAATGAATAAATATAAGCTAATGACAAATATAATATTAAATAAATAAAACATGTATTAATATTAAAATATTTCTCTGTATTCTATTTCTTTGTATTTTATCTCTGTGTTTGCTGTCCTTCTGCAAGTATGCTGGAAAAGATTTCTTATTTCATTATATCCTTTCCAGCATATCTGAAAAAGCCTCCTTTCTCCTACTGAACCTCTGTATCATTTCTGTTTCATTTTTTTTTGTCTATGTATGAGTGTGCACATAAATGGTTAAATAAATTGAGACTTAAATTGCTATTTTCATTAAGATAACTTTGGTATCATTTACCTAACCTTTTCACAATGTTGTTGAGTTTGGCTTACAATTTAACCGGCTGCAGCTAAATACCAGAGTTTGACATGAAGCGACTGTCTATACTCACAAGAACACAAATACGCAAACATACACGCACGCGCGCACACACACTCCCTTGCATGCTGATTATACGTAAGGTTTTCAAAAAGTTGTATACTGCTGTGGAAGAGCGGAGTATCCTAACACCAGCATTATTTGCATAACAGGAGGCTCCAATCACCAACTAATGTAAATAATTTGGAGCCCTAATAAATTTGATTTGAATTGATCTAATCTAGTTGCTAGTAGTAGCTAGTAACGCTGGTTGTAAATTTCGGTTTCCAACCAATCCATGAATCACAGTCTTTGTGCTTTCCATACATGGAGATCTTAGTATGTTATGATGGTCACCCATCTAAGTGACCCTGCAGCAAGTGTATCTTAACTTTATTGATCGAAATGTAAGCTGTTATTACTATACTACTTACATTTTAAATTCCTTGATGATGGATCTATGCAGCTTATTACAAAAGTCCTCAACGGTCGTCCGGTCGGCGTGCAGTACAACAGGTGCATTATAGTCGGGTAACTGTCCTTTAGGCTTCGTGTATATCCTGATTAGCTTCAAGTATTCCCACATTTTCTCCAATAAGTCATCAAAGTTCCATTTGTGGTGAGCCGAGATGGGCACACAGTGGGGTATCTTGTATATTACGTCCAATTCTTCTATGCTGATTTGATCTACAGAAATAATATAGCAATGAAAATTTCACAAAAAAAATCAGACTATAGTCTGGCCTTCGAGAGAACACGTTCCTGACTAGGGATGGGCAAACAACCGGGTTTAAACCCTATTACTGGGTTAAAACCCAATAAAAACCCATTTATTCCCTCCCACCGGGTTTTTATTTTAATTATAATTTAAACACGGTTAATGTAAATATTTGTGAATATTATAGTCCGTATTATATAGTATTGTAGTAGTAAGAGTCATCGTCCGTTTTTTGAAGAAAAAAAAGGCAGAGATTAGATTTTATTATATACTGTACTTCTTCTTCAGCCTATAGAGGTTCGCTGCTGAACAAAGGTCTCCCCCAAGGCTTTTCACGATGACCGATCTTATGCTGCCCACATCCGTCGGCTTCTCGCGACTTTTACCAGGTCATCGGTCCGCCTTGTTGGGGGCCTATTTATGCTGCATCTTCCGGTACGTGGCCGCTACTTCAGAAACTTACTACCCCGTCGGCCATCGGTTCTACGAGCAATGTGCCACTTAATTTCAGCGAATTAAAGAGCTATGTCGGTGACTTTGGTTCTTCTGCGGATCTCCTCATCTCTGATTCGATCGCGCCGAGAAACTCCGAGCATAGATCTTTCCATCGCCCTTTGTGTAACTCTGAGCCTTCGTATGAGGCTCATTGTGAACGACCACGTTTCAGTTCCGTAAGTCATCACTAGAAACATACACTGATCAAAGACTTTAGTAGACAGTAGCTTCGCGAACGCTGCCCAGCCGAGCTGGACTCGACGAGACACCTCTTTCTCGAAGTTGGACTGTTTGTCCCAGGTATATATAGTTATGTATACTAGTTAACAACTTCGAGTGCAGAGAAACCAACTATAATTGAAGTGGGTGAAATATGAGAGTTCAACATGATCTTCGTCTTATCCATGTTCATCTTTAGACCCACTTAGGAAGCTCTGCTGAGGTCATTGTGCATTTTGCCCAAGTCGTCCAGGGTCTACGATCGGCTACGGGCGCTATGATCACGGTATCATCTGCAAAACGGAGATTAATTATGTACCTACTCGCGGTTGATGTTGATGACAAGTCCTTCCCAGTCCAGGAGCTTGAAGATATCTTCCAACGCAGCAGTGAACAATTTAGGAGATATGACATCTCCTTGTCTCACTCTAGGCTGCAGTTGGATCGGTTTCTAGTCCTGATGCTGGAGACGGACTGACATGGTGGCATTTTTGTACAAACACTCACCCCAATGTGTCGATAGTCAATTTGGCACCGCTGGAGAGACTGTAGCACCGCCCAAGTCTCGATCAAATCGAAGGCCTTCTCATATTCCACAAACGCTAAGCATAGTGGTTTGTTATACTCCTCGGACTTCTGTATAACTTGCCGCAACGTATATACAGTATGTTAACTAACAGAGGGCGTTCCCGTTAACCCGAAATAGTATAGCATACATACATGCTAAAAAAATATTTCCATTATTATTATTTTTTCCAATAAGAAAATATTCAATAAAAATTTTAAATTGACATGTAAAAGAAACACACTGTACACGCGAACATGAAAGACGGCAACGTCGCAATTTATTTATACATGACGACTACTATTTTGATTTAAAACAGGAGGTTTCAAATTTATTTCCAATTAGAATTTTTTTTTTATTCGGATTTTTTTATGCTTATTTTTCCATGCTGATATTTTTATTTTAATCTATTAATGATATATATTAACGAGTTTAAGGGAACGCCCTCTGTTATTTAACATACTGTATGTGGTCTATGATGCTAAAGCCTTTTTGGAAGCCTGCTATATAAAGCCTTTGCGGAGCGAGACGATTCATGATGACCCTAGAAAACAGCTTATAGACATGGCTCAGGAGGGATATCTGTCTGTAGTTTTTCAGTAAGGTATTATCACCGTTTTTGAAAAATAAGACCACCACGCTCATGTGCCATGCCGAAGGCGTTTCGCCTTTAAAAATGACGGAATCAAATAGCTTCTGAAGCGATTTAAGAACCGGTTTGCCACCCGCTCTCAGAAGCTCAGCCGTAATTCCATCATCTCCAGCCGCTTTATCATTCTTGAGCTGTTTCAGGGCCATACTAATCTCGTACAGGCTGACGTCCGGGATATCGTCGGTGTAGTGTCGGGTTAGTCTGGCTCTAGGATCATTGGCCTGGCTCACAACAGGTGCGCGTGTTGATGTGTATAACTCTCCGTAGAATTTCTCAATCTCACCCAAAAAGCTCGGGGTGGAAGTGACGATCCTACCATCCCCATTCTTCAGCTTCGCAAGTAGGCTCTGTCGAACAGATAAATCTCTTGCGAACACTTTGGAACCTTTGTTCCGCTTGATAGCCTCTTTAATACAATTTGTATTAAATTGGCGTATATCGCGAGTCAGAGATTTTGAGATTTGTCTGTTAAGGCATCTGATACGCGAAGCGTCATCAGGGGATTTTAAGACCACCTCTCGTCTTTCTTCCATTAGCCGACGGGTGGGACAGGAGATCTTCTTCTGTCCTTTTGAAGGGAAGGTTTTGAAGAACTTGGACCCTTCCGTATGCAGTTTCCACAAACCTGTTGTTATAGTGGTCCACATCTACGCATTCACCGAGGCATTCAAAGCGATTTTGCAGTTCGATGTGAAAGCTTTTAGAGTTTTGGAGCTGGGTTGATGCTGGACGGAGTGTAGACTTCATAAGTCGAGAGCGTTCGAACCTAATGTTGAGGTTCAAGATGCCTCTAACAATACGGTGATCCGAATCCGAACCCGGTTTAAACCGCATAGAGCACGAAGACATCGATGAACATTTGCCTTCTCGTTGATATTATGAAGTCTATCTCGTTTTTGGTCTCACCATCGGTGCTAATCCAGCTCCACTTGAGGTACAATGGTTTCTTGAAAAAAGAATGCATCACAAAGACTCCTTCCTTTTCCATGAAGTCCATTAGCATCTGACCTCGGGGATTCCGATTTCCAACTCTAAATTCCACCTACTTCCCACTTTCATCTCGTCCGCCTTTCGCATGCCCAGTTTTGCGTTAAAGTCCCCCATGATAACAGTGTAGTGGGTTTAAGATGTATATATGTATCTACTGACGTCTTCATATATAACCTCCACCTCACTATACATTACGCGGCGCAGTACAGCTGATTTTCGGGTCTTAAATCGAAATGTAATGCGAGAATACGGCGTGCAGGACTCTGCGTAACCACATAACTTCGAGTAACATTATATATTTCCGAAACTGCAATGGTTAATGAGAAAACTGGAACGCAAAAACTGAAACGGCCGCCATTTTGGTTCAAGTTATATTCCGAGTACTGTATATTTCTTTGGATACCCTTGAAAGATGTAAGTGAAGAATGTTAATTCATAGGATGGACTCTTAAATCAGCAGTAAAGCGTATGTCTTAAACTACTGTAACTATTATTTTAAAATAGGCTTGATCATACAATGAATGGACTGTGATGAAATACTTGTATAAATAATACAGTTGAAATATCACGTTCGAAGAGTAAAACATGCTGTGATCTTAAATGCACCACTATTAGTGATATTTATACTCCAAAAAAACACTAGAAGTACCTAAGTCGTGTTAGGTCCACAATCGAAGATATTAGCGATAGTAATAAATAAAGACCCGCTTCTTGGGTTTTTATTCGGGTTTAAACCCAAAAAACCCGTTTTAACCCATTTCCACCCATTGGGTTTAAACCCTCTGCCCATCTCTATTCCTGACACCTGTCAGTTAATTTCATATAAAAAATACATGTCTTGCGAATTCGATCTTCTTTAACGTCTGAAATAGCAGTGACACATGTCAAGAAGGCCTTCTCTCGACAACCGGACTTTCAAGTATTTTGCATAGAAATTACTTGACAACTGAAACCCTCAGACACCAGGATCCTACACAGACATTCACAATAAGGCAGGCTTTACTAAGCCTACTGGCCGCTACCTGGCTGGCCTACTGGCTGGGCTGGTTGGAGTGGCTGCTGGCCGACTGGCCTTAGGAGGAATTAAGGCTGATTGGAATAATCATCACCAACAGCCACCATGGTCCACACACAATGGTCAACTTGAAGAACTTAATGTGGAAACCAGAGCTGTAACTTAGTATATAGAACATTGGTCTTAAGGAAAGACAGTTACGTACCTATCTTATTAAGCAAATAAATACAAGGCATGTACACCCTGTTGCCCTCGATAACGTCGATCAGGTCGTCACTATTAGCATCGTATCGCAGGGTAATGTCAGCATTGTGGATTTTGTACTCCGATAGAATTGTCTTCACTGTTTCTATGTCCAACTCGGTCTGCGGGCACTGGAATTGCAATAATGGATTAAAGTCGAAATAAAAAATTATGGTAGGAGAAAAAAAAGTACATTACAACACATGACTGCAGTTGCAATTTAGATTTATTCAAGTCATATAATGAACTATGTATGTATACTTTTCGGATTTTGCTTAACATGGCCGGTCCTGCCAGTGCTGCGGGATGTTTAAAAAAGATGGCCCTAGCCAGGGCCACGGTATATCTAGTTCGGTTTGGTTCGCAGTACGGTTCCAGGGTGCACAGGCAAATGACGGAACACAGGTGGGTTTTAGTCAGCAAAAGTCTGACACTGCCCTGCCGCTCTGTCCAGAGCAGGAGAGGAGAGAAATTTGATTTCCCATTCGCAAAACAAAGTGTCATGAACCCTATGGATGCCCCAGGGGTGGGCGGTGGTGTAGGTCAGACTCTTACTAACTAAAAACCACCCGATATCATCTCACACCTACGCCGGGGGTCGCGCCTACGAACGATACTTCCGCAGCCTCCACAGATTAGATATTGGGGTCTCCTTGGGGCCGGTCGACTACTGTGGTAGTAGTCGACCGAATCGAATAGTGATGCAAAAACAGGTTTAATCTGCAGTCGCAAGGCTTTTCACAAACATGTTTATTTTTTTAAATAATCTAGAGCTTGACTCCAGTCCTGTCTAATGGTAAGCAGTGATGCAATTGTTGATGGTAAAGCACGCTACTTTATTAAGAGCCTATTCACTCAAAAAAACTGAGTGAATAGGAAGAAAGATGGCAGTTGAGCGATGTGATGCATTTGACCTTGTATTCTTGAAATGAACATAATAAAAAAAAAAAAACTCACAGTAGTATTTAAATTGATTCCACCCTTATCTTTTTTCCTAAAGTATATGTTTGGTGGTTGCTTGTTTAACCGGAGCCCGAAGCCTTCCAATTCATGCTCTATGAGTTTCTTATGCTGCAAAGGTTTCAACACATCCAGGACTATAAATATGAGACTGCATGTTCTGGCTACGGCGATGACTTGACGACCTCGACCTTTACCATCCTTTGCACCTTCGATAATACCAGGCAGATCGAGAAGCTGGAAAGACATGGAAAAACTTCAGTTACAAAAATGTTTTTTTATAACTTTTATACAGAATTCGGCTAACAAATGTATGTATGTTGTAAATAACTTAAATATATTGCAATTTCTTTTAACCAATGCTGGGCAAAGGCATTTTTTAATTCCTTTTCAAAATAATTAAGTAGTAAATTATTACATAATATTGCTAGTATTTCTCTTTTTAAACTAAGTATATAAGATAAATAGGAAGTTGAACTCCAAGAAGATTGGTCCTTGGCTCTGCACAAAAAGAGGTGGACATTAATGGCTAATAAAAAAAATGTGATGTGTTTGTCCCAACCTACCATATTTAGTTGCTTTAGAAACAAATCTCTGTGGTCTATTCTCTGTTTTAAACTTTTTTATTTATGATAAGAATGTTAGGATTTATCACCTGAATCTTAGCACCCTTGTATTTGATACACCCCGGTACTGTTGTCAGCGTTGTAAATTCATAAGCAGCCACTTCAGAATACACTCCTGCTAAATTAGACAGCAACGTAGATTTTCCCACTGATGGAAACCCTACAAAACCGATTCGGGCATCACCAGTTTTGGCAACATCGAAACCTGAAAATGGTAAAAGTGAAACATTACTACAAACAATATTACATTAATTGTTTTAATACAAATGAAACTCCTATTGGCAAATGTCCAGAAATCACACTGCATCATAAAATACATTAAGGACTGCATTTGCAAATGCAGTCATTAAATTTAAAATTAATTATTTATCAGAATAATGTGGGGTTCAAGTAGCACAGTTAAGTGTCTGGATAATTAAGCTTAATTCAGACACTTGCCTTAGATACATGCGTGTACAGCTTTTGTTAAGATTACTTCATTTAGCAAAAAAATAATTTTGTCTGTTTCAAATATTTGAACAGGTTAGATTCATATATTGCATTTAATGTAATTTGCATAAATTACGCTACTAGTGATTTTATTGGGGGAATTCTCTAGTACTTCTATCATATTATACTACTTGGTACTTAGTATTATTATGTAGTTATTAGCTATCATAGGTTATAAAATAATATTATTTACCTTCGCCGGTTGCTCCGCCGCCACCTTTAGGAGTGATCAGTTCACGTCTCAATTTAGCTAACCGGGCCTTTAATATACCTAAATGGAGCGCAGTCGCCTTATTTTTTTGCGTCCGAGCCATCTGTAATGTTGTGAATAAATTATTAAACAAGTATCAAGACGAAAAATACGGCCCATAACTGAAATATGTGGAGATTTAATGCGAATGAATGTTATTGTAAAAGATTTCGACATTATTATGTTAAAAAATGACTGAATTTTTAATATAACCTCTTCTACAAACCTCGGACTCTATAGCCGCAATTTTCTCCAATATTGTACTCATTTTCGCGGTTTTTCTGTTTCAAACTTTCTAATTAGACCACGAACTTCATATAAGTCATAAAATAAGTTAATTGTTTTTACAGTTATTACAAAAATAGAAGAAAGCGTGTCAATCCCTAATCGTGTACAATTTTCCAGAACACGAACGAAACCATAGAGTCTACACGAAACTGACACTTGACAGTTCGTACTTCGTTGTCTCTAACTTTGCCATGATAAAAATGATATTTTGAGCGCGATAAAATTATTACAACCAAAAACTTAAAAATAAAATTAATTAAACAATTAAAAGAAGGTGTAGCAAAAATAAAATTGATGAAAAAACATACTGTTACAATATTTTCACACGATTTTAACAACTAATAAGTTAGCAAAATCGATACCTACGGCATCTATTGGCACAGTAGTTCATTTGAGCGGATGTCATGATTGTTAACTTTGTTACTTTTCGTGGCAGCCAGGAGATGGCGGTAAATTAAGCTACATAAACAAACCTTATCACGTGGAAAAGCTTTTCCCGCAGGTTTGCGCAACGTAGTATGAAGGAAAGGAACAGTGGAAAACTGTTTGCTGGGTATGTTGGAAACAGACATACTTCAGTACCACCTTAGGCGCCGGTAGAAGGAGTCGTGTATTTGCTTCTCTGGCTAACTGACATAAGTTACGAACGTAATCTAGTTGGAAAAATGTTTTCAAGTAGTATTTGTGAGACTTAATTTTTTCTATGTGGTGTTTAGGCATTCTCGCATATTTAGTAAAAGTTTTGTGTAAATAATATAAGCATATAAATAAATAAATGTTAGATTTTTCGGCCATTTCGTGTGAAGTAAAAGTAATAGATACTATATAATTATTATTATATTATTTCAAGTATTAAAAGCTAGTGTAATAATGTTTAATTAACTCTTTGGTAAGTACCTATTACTTAAAAACTTTTCTCATTTCAATTTACAATCATTTCTACTTCCCTGCATACTTTGACTTGCTGTACAATTTGGTAGCTACCTAAATAAGTAGATTAAGTAAGTACTATGTATTAGGTGAGTATGTTATAATTTTATCTACAAACTTGCCTATTAGGGAGTTATTAAGTAATTATTATTTCTAACTTTTTTTTTATCGACAATATCGTTATTTTAATGAGGTTGGTTCATAAGTTCTTCGTCATCGTAGGTAGGTTGTCTATTTTCCTAGCTGTTAAAGACGATCTTGAGATGGTAGGCAGGATCACCATCCAATAGGGGCTGCAACTTTACTTTGACTACGTAATGAAGTTTATGTTCTTAGGATCTATCCTATTTACACTCTATTCGCGTTAAAATTATTAATTTGAAGTAATCTTTTTTACTGACTCTTCAACCGATTTTAACTTCTATTCCATAGGCGTAAGTTTGGCATCACAAGCAAAAAGTCGTTAAAAACCATATAGTGCAGCCGTCATTTGTCATTCTACTAATGTAATCTGTGATGGCGATATTTTACTAATATAGATGTTGTCGAGCAGCTTACCTTTCGCATGTAGAGGGATCTCATCATTAACTAAAAAAAAAAAACACCCCAAAATGTACCACTCTTTACAACCATAACCAGTGACAGATAAAACTAGGTAATAAGTAGATAAATCATTTTATGATTATCGAATCATTCACAGTCAACCATGGAATTAGAAAACCTTTGAAGATTAAAATTAGTTTTGTTCACTGTGAAAGAAAAACTGAATATTACATACATACCTACAATTGTCTACATTGTTTAGCCGTTTACTGTGAGGAAACACCAGAAATAAATCGCTATTGAAATGAGAGTCTTTTTATACGTTTATTTTTTGGCTAATAAAATCTATTTGTTCTGTAACCTCAGATCTAAATTCGAATAGAATTGATAAAACCTTTTTCAAATAAATCCGACATTCGGCTTCATGTTAGTAGGTAGCTATCGTTCGTTCGTATGTATCGTCTTTAGTCATCAATTTAGTCAGAGATTTTTTTTTTTTTGTAGGTTGTCAAGTCGTTTATATTCTGGTAGTATGCCACGGTGGTAGCGTGTTTAGGTAACGAAGCAAGGAGGAAATATCTACGTAAAGATAACTTCATCATCTCAGGATAATTTATTTAACCATCGCCACGAAGAGAAAAGTCTTATTAAAGTTCTTAATGAAAAGATTGAGCCGATATGCACAGAGCCTTAAATTTATAAACGTTCTTTGTCATGAATTTTTCACATGTAAACAAACGTCTTCTAATTTGTTTTTGTAGGTTTTTTGACGGCAAAGCTAAGATGAATGTCACGCTCATTTTACATTGGACTTTTAAATTATTGATAATGTCGTTTAAATACTAAATAAAAACGCGTGAATTATGTAGTAAAAAGTGCATTCAGTGAATAATTCATAAAGAACAGCGAAATATTGTAGCATAGTGGCCACATCATGGCTTCGTACTAGGGTTGTAACGGAGGCTTGTTAGCGGAGGCGGAGGCGGATGCGGAGGCGACGAGTCTCACCTCCGCGGATGCGGAGGTTAACGGAGGCGGAGGCGGAGGTGAAAGTACATATAGAAAAAATTTAAATTTATGGTTAATTTAAACAAAATGTTTATTTTAAATACGTACATTAATAGTAGTATACTTAGTAAAAAAAAAATATTACCTCCTTGTAATGAAAATTAAGGAGAAGCAAATTGTGTTTGCCGCATTCCCGCCTCGCACTAGTTGATTCTTGACAATCTTGACCATTTCGCGCTCAAACGCGGCCGGACGGTTGTCGAGCATCGCAGCTTGCGCGTTATTTATTTTATAAATACGTAAATAAACCTCCGTTATAACTCCGCATAAAATTGTGCGGAGGCGGAGGCGGAAGCGAAGATACGATTTCTTGCGGAACTTCCGCAGTAACGGAGGCGGAGGCGAAGCTCCGTTACAACCCTACTTCGTACCAAAACTTCCTCTTAGTGTCAGTTCACGCGAGAAACGAAAGGAGATAGGTTTAGTTAGGATAAGTTTAGGATAAGTTAGGATAAGTTACAAAAGAAGACAAGATATAATTAAGACTTGGCTTAAAGGTCTCAGAGACCAGGCCATAAAATCCCAAAAAAATAAAAATTAGTTTATTTTGTTTATTTTTTTTGGGGGAGTTTTTGGGGGGAGCTAAGATGAGTGCCACGCTCATTTTTCATTGGACTTTTAAATTATTTATAGTGTCGTTTACTAAATAAAAACGCGTGATTTATGTAGTAAAAAGTGCATTCAGTGAATAATTCATAAAGAACGTTAAAATATCGCAGCATAGTGGCCACATAATGGCTTTGCATCAAATCTCCTCTTAGTCGACTCACGCGGTCGTTTTTTCAACTGTCATTGGCGATATCCGCAATTATTGTGAAATATTTTTTTTAAAGAATTTCTATAATTTATTACACGTGTTATTGGCAAAATTGTGGTATCTAACCACAGAGGCCATTGAAAAGTTGAAGTAGTATTCATTCTAAAGAAAAGAAAGAAAAAAGAGTCTTCTAATTTAGTTTTTTTTTTCTGAAATAAATGGAGAGAGAAAAAGAGTCTGTCCTAAGAGTTCCATCTGTCAAAGTACTTCTAAAATCAATGCATTTTTGACATTTGACACTTAAGATCGATGAAATGAGATTGTCATTAGATTTTGAATAGTTTTAATTACGGGAATCAGTCTTTATCAGAAGTCGACAGCCTCCGTGGCGTAGCGGTAGCGGACGCGGCCGTTGCGCAAGGTGGCGCGGGTTCGATCCCCGCACAGTGCAAGTATTTGTACTATCCGTGTGCGATAAATTGGGACCTGAGTGCGGTGACGTTGAGAGATGAGATAATATAAATAATAGATAAAATAAATGTATAAAATTAAACATTGTATTTTTATTCATTACAAAACCATAGTCAACACTTTCGGTGATACATAATTTAATACCTAGGGTCCTATTTTATTCAAATAGTGTGCACTCAGGTCCCAACTTATCGCGCACGGGTAGTATGCGTGAATATGAATATTTGCACTGGTCTGGTCGCGCCTCGGAAAGCACGTTAAGCCGTTGGTCCCGGTTGCCATTAGAACATCTAGTGGCAGTCGTTACGGGTTGTTGGAGCCCTCAAAAGTCCAACAATTGGTCTAACTGCAATGCTTCGATGTCGCCTTCGGGTTGTAGAGGTCAGACGGCAGTCGCTTCACGGAAAATGTCGAAGTTTAGCCATATCCTCCAAAGCTGAAAAGGCTTCGGATGCGACTGGGATTAACTCGGGGATGATGATGAGTCTTTATCAGAAGACGGATTCTGTTGTCTAGATACGGCTGTAGTTCAAAATACACAAATATTTTTCACCACCAGACAAAATCTTGCCGCCAAGCGGTTGGTCGTGTAGCCTTACGGAGGATGGGTTTGAGCAGATGTGTTGCGATGTGTGCCGGATACTATACGCCAATGTTATTGTGTAGGGGGTTTGGTCGTGTGAGGGTCTCCAGATCAATCTCCCTCTGGCACAGCATCGTTGGTCGTATTGTTGGTTTTAACATTGCATTACCTCGCTCAGCCGTCTTCCTTCCTAATCACTCAGTTTTTTTTTGAGAGAATAAGCTCTTAAGAAACTAGCGTGCTTTACCATCAATGATTGCATCACTGCTTACCATCAGGCGGAATTGCGGTCAAGCACTAGTTTATAATTATAAAAAAAAAAGATAAAGTATTAGAGTTCTAGGAATTGAATTCATGAGGAGCTCTAGAAGGTTTTTACTTTTATTTGATGAAAAATAGGCTCTTCTATTCCATTTAATGCATCAGACGGCAGAATTTATGTTACAGCTGTAATCAAAACAATATCATTCACGGGTCACGGGTTTCAGGTCCAAATCACGGTATTGTGATGGTTCTGTGACTTCTGTGTAATCCTATAAAATACTTAGGAGAAGGAATGGAGGCATATTTGGTCATTTATTAAACATGCTTTAACGAAACTAGAATGGCGCATGTTTGGAAATAAATAATTTATGAAAGCCCCTACAAATTGGACGGTTGACGATTTTAGTTTACTTGATATAAGTACCAATCGACTTACCCATTTGAACAGCAGGATATATTCTGATTTTTCATTTACGTATTATACGACGGATACCTAACATTCATAGTCATGTTACGATTGTAATTCAAAGGAACATTAATGTTACCAGTCGCGAATTTAAAGGGTTATTTATTTATTTATTTATTTTATTTTATTTATTGGTCTATCCACATATTATATATTTATTATATATTCTTATTATATTATATTGGTTATTCGACTATGTCTATGGTATTTTTTCTCTCTCTTACGATGACGTAGGAATGTTTGATAATTTGATTTTTTTATTATTTTTTGTGGCGTGTTTAACGAAACAAGAATCTCGCACGTTCGGGTTACTGCGTTTGATGTTTTTAAAATGAAACTTTTATTACATTGTGTCAAACATTTTCGTCTGTGTGTTGCATGTCGCATGATGGTCGGCCGCAAAGTACGGATAAAATGAAAGACGCTCGTCAGGACATCCCTCGCGGTCTAAAGTTTCAATTTTAGCGTGGTTTCATAAAACCACACGATCCTAAACCACACAATCCTTTTTCACTTTCATTAGATGGAAAGTATAACCATTTCCTGATTAGTTCCGTATAATCAATACATAGTATAAAACAAAGTCGCTTTCGCTGTATGTCCGTATGTATGCTTAGATCTTTAAAACTACGCAACGGATTTTGACGCGTTTTTTTTTAATAGATAGAGTGATTCGTAAGGAAGGTCTAAACTACCTTTTATCCCGGAAAAAAATGATATTCCCGAGGAAAATCCCAAAAGCGCGATATAACCGAACTCTACTCGGGCGAAGCCGCGGGCGGAAAGCTAGTATATTATAAACGCGAAATGTTGTGACGATAAATGATTTTTACTCTTTCATAAATAACTACTGATCGGATTTCATCCAGATATTCTTTCGGAATCGAAACTAACGCAGGTGGAACTGTGGGACGCTATTAATCTATACTAATATACAGTATGAAAAGAAAACCCTGTCCGACCCATAAGGATAATAAAGGTTAGGTAAACACTTGACCAAATATAATATAAAATTTTACATAATCATCATAGTAATAATACTAATGAATTTTGAAATAATCCTTTTTTCCCGGGAATTAATTCCAATTTCCCCGAAATTTGGTAATTTTTAAAAAAGTGACAACACCGGTATTATTATAAGCGAATAGCGACGCGACCACGTCACAAGCGCCGCGTGCCCTGCCCCCCGCCGCCCGCGGAAGGGGTTGCTTACCGCATATGTATTAAGTTACCTCTTTTTACGAAATAATATTTATTTTTTAGGGGGATTTTTTTTTAAGTTTACCCTGTCTTTGTGGGCATTAGTAGAATCAGTTATCGATACCTAACAATACCTTCACCGATTGGACAGGGTTTTCTTTACATATTGTATAAAGCTGAAGAGTTTGTTTGTTTGAACGCGCTTATCTCAGGAACTACTGGACCGATTTGAAAAATTCTTTATGCGTTGGATAGCCCATTAATACAGGAAGGCCTATAAGGCTATATACAACACATAACATCACGCTGCAACCAATAGGTGCTGAGCATAACTAACTCCACGCGAACGAAGTCGCTGGCAGCCGCTAGTATTTAATATGTTCAATTGAAAGAATGGCCCCGATTCCCTTGTTCAGTAACTAATCTGAATTTAATTTCAGTGCATCTCTTTCTTTATATTTCATCAAGAAAAGGACAGAAGATAATATGTTAGACCTGTCAAATTAGTCCGCGCCTGACGTCAATTGACGTATTTTTGGTCGCCATGTTTATAATCGCGTCTAAACTGTCTATGGAGTGGGGGTTTGGCGGGAATGTCAAGATGAGTGTCACGCTCATTTTTCATTGGACTTTTAAAATTATTTATAGTGTCGTTTACTAAATAAAAACGCGTGATTTATGTAGTAAAAAGTGCATTCAGTGAATAATTCAAAGAGAACAGTGAAATATTGTAGCATAGTGGCCTCATCATGTCTTTACGCTAAACCGCTCCTTATCGTCCAAACGCGTAAAACGAAAGGAGTTAGTTTAGGTTAAGTTATGCTAGGATAAGTTAGGATAAATTAGGATAAGTTGAGATAAGTTAGGATAGATATTTAATGAAGAAAAAAAAAATTACTGAAGACTTGGCTGTATGGCGTACTATGCCTTTGCCTTTTCCATTCGCCCGAACGGAAAGAAATGAACCAAAAAAAAAATGTCTATGGAATATCTTAATTTGACAGGATTAAACTAAAATATTATCTTCTATCATTTTCTTAATTAAATAGAAAGAAAAAGATGCAATTAACTTAAAATTTTCTCGGTGGTAGGCCACAACATTGGCTGCCGGCATAAGTTACCACCCATGTGTTCCGGCATGATGTCTGGTGAAGCCGTACGGAGCACGGGTCTGAGCAGTTGTGTTGCGATGTACGTGCCAGGTATGATGCGCGAAATGTTGTTGTGCCGGGAGTTTGGTTGTGGAGGGCCTCCAGATCAATCTCCCTCTGGCGCAGCATCGTTGGTCGTGTTGTTGGGTTTAACATTGCATTACTGTGCTCAACTGCCGTCTTCCTTCCTATTTACTCAGTTCCTTTGAGTGAGTAGGTTTAATAAACTAGCGCGCGTTACCATCAACGATTGCATCACTGCTTACCATCAGGCGGGATTGCAGTCAAGCGCTAGTTTGTAATTTACTAAAAAAATTAGATTAGTTTGTGAACAAGAGAATCGCCAATATCAATGTTTTACGAATCATGGATTTATGACCATCATTTAGGACCACTATTAAGGTTCCTCTTAAGTTTCAAGAAAATATGGGCTTAAAATTTTGTACTTAAAATCTTCATGTTACAACTGTAATACAAAGAACATAAATGTTACCAGTCACGGATTTAAAGAAAAGAAAAAAGAAAAGAAAAAACGTTTATTTGCAGTAAAAATGACGCAAGAGTTTACAAAAACATAAATAATAAGAAATAATTAAGGGAAACATGCGTCACATCCACGCAAAACGGCTGTCGCTCAGCATTATGCTGCGACTCTATGCAAAAACAGAGGCCAGCGCTGGTTTTCAGCGACGCCGGCGTCGGCGTCGTCATGTTGACTACGTCACGATATTGTGGTCGCTTTGCCTAATCCTATGACATCACGGAATAGATATTGTCCTTTTACTATTCTGTTTACCTGTGACATTCTTCTCCTTCTCAGCCTATAGAGGTTCACTGCTGGACAAAGACCTCCCGAAAGACTCATTCCATTGGGGAGGTTTGCCATAATCCCTACGCGTGGCAGGCGGATTGCGGATCGCAGTAATTTGATATTCCACAGGAGAAGCGCTGCTGCCCTCTTCCCTGGTGAGAGTTCCCTTAGTCGCCTCTTACGACACCCACGGGAGGATATGGGTTGGAACTATTCTAAGCCCGATACCACACGGGTCCTATGACAAACTGAGCCTGAACGTAGCCATGTTTAGCGTGTTTAACGAGGCAGGAAATGTCCGGATATAGATAACTTATGAAAGCTCTTAAAAATCAAATTAACGCGTTTGTGGTTTTTACTGTCACAATCCCATCACACACACACATCTAGTAACCATCGCGGCAGATCGGTAGAAATTGGTAAGATGAGATGGGCAAAAGAAATAACTACCTAAACACTTGATCGAAAAAGCTGGAACTCAGGGGAGTGACGCCCAGCAAGGGGATGATACAGGCTAACAGTAACTTTTATTTGAGGAGTGGATCCCTCTTCAGTTTTAATCTTTACAATGAGTCAGCCATTCGTCTTCAAAGAACATCAATGTTACGAGTCACGGATTTAAGGACCATGTCGAATTAGTCGTATTGTAGTTACTGGCTCTGTTTTATGGTGTCCCTGTCTGTCTTATGAGGTTAGCATGTTTGATGGCTTACTGTAGCGCGTTTTAGGCAAGAATGTTGCTTGTTTGGAAATATATGTCGTGGATAACGATAGCATTTTAATAAAACTTGCTAATTTGTTTTATGTAGTAGTGGGGCAAACGCTGTGACGTTATTTTGTAATGGCGGCACGTAAAAAGAGTCGTTTTGAAAAGTGGTGATTATCAAACGGTCACTTAGGATTGAGACGCGGACCAGGGCACTTCTCCGGGGCGAAACTGTCGGTTTGCCTATTTAAATTGTTATTGCCAAGATTAGAGGGTATATTTACACTTCGTGCTTTATTTTAAAACTTACCTACGAAATGGCGCCTTTACCACTACACCAAGATGGTGACGACATCGTCATATATAAATTTTTATTAGAGCTCCTTAATAAATCGAATTAACGAATTTGAGGTTTTATATCTTAACTAGCTTTCCGCCCGCGACTTCGCCCGCGTGGAATTCGGTTATATCGCGCTTTTTAGATTTCTCTCGGGAATATCAAATTTTCCGGGATAAAAAGTAGTCTTGTCCTTTTTTAGGGTCTAACGATTGTCTGTGCCAAATTTCACCAAAATCGGTTGAGAGGTTTAAGCGGGAAAGCGTAACAGACAGACAGAGATACTTTCGCATTTATAATATTAGTATGGATTGATGAAAAATAGGTTCCTCTACTGAATAACGAATCAGACATTCGTGTTAATTTTACAGCTGTATTTAAAACATTAATGTAACGGGTCACGGATTTAACGTCCATGGCGATTCTGTCACGGAATTGTGGTCTTTAGAAAATGGCTCGTTCAAAGAACATCAATGTTAATCACGAATTTTAAAGGACTATGAACTTGTCGGCTATTTCACGGTATCGTTGTGTCTTTTCCTTTCTTGTCATGTTTGATTTATTGTGGCCTGTTTGGCGAGGCAAAGAGGACGAATATTTGGATCGGGAATAAGTAACTTAATATTAATACTTTAAAGAAAGTCATACTCTTCTAAGTAACGTTTCAATGTGCTAACTTTTTATTTTTACATGCTTTTTATTAGCTTCACTTGTATGTTTGCTTGCTTGCTTGTTTGTTTGTTTGTCCGTCTCTAACTCTTTGGACTACGAGTAAGAGGCTCATTACTGTAAAATATCCCACCGTTTTCAATACGTTCGTTCGTTTTTTTTTTTTTTAAGAATATAGAACTAAAAAGTTGAATATAAATATAGTTTAAAAAACTAAATAAACATGCTTTTAAAAAATATCAAACTAGAAAGTTCAAAAATAATTTTTATTAAAGCGTGAGGCGCTTAGTATACAAAATTCAAATTATGGCACAAAGCGCCTCACGCTTTTTTAAAATTATTTTTACCTTTTTAGTTTGATATTTTTTAAAAGCATATTTTTTTAGTTTTTTAAACTATATTATTTGTGATATAAATAGGTACTTATGTAACTTAAGGGTGTCTCAGTAAGAGTGTACTTTTTCATTAATAAAAACACGTATTTTATGACAGAGTTGTGATATTGTTATTGTATTGTAAAGAAGACATCCGTTCCGATTAAGTATGAAATAAAATATCCGGCTAGGTAAGACGTCCGGTAAGGTTCTGGAGTGACGACCACATACCGGAAGAAGCAACGTAGAAGATCCTCAACAAGGTGGACCGATGACCCGGTGAAGGTCACGGGAAGCCGACGGATGCGGGCAGCACAAGACCGGTTATCGTGGAAAGCCTTGGGGGAGGCCTTTTTCCAGCAGTGGACCTCTATAGGCTGAAGAAAAAGAGAAAATATCCGGCAAATGACCCTCACGGTTCTGAAAACAGGATATTACTCCTTTTATGAAATTTTTCATGACATTTGCACAGAGATGTGGATGTATCTCACCGATGGCGAGTTGGATGTCCGATTTGAGCTTAGGAATTGTTTCGGGTTTATTTGCATACGCCCGAAATTTCACAAAACCCCAAAGTAAAAAATCGCACGGCGTTAAATCGCACGATCTTGGCGACCAACTAACATCAGAATTTCGTGAGAAAATGTGTTCTGGAAATCGTTGCTGTCATAAGTCGCTTGTTTCATGCGCGGTGTGGCAGGCGCCGTCCTACTGAAACCACATGTTATCCAGATTCATGCCATCCAGTTGGGTCAGGGTTGCGGGTTGGTTAAAAAAGAAACCGTGGCCCTGGCCGTTGCACAGGCAAGTAAAGAAACACGGGTGGGTTTTAGTCAGTAAAAGTCTGACACGCCCTTCCGCTCTGCCCAGAGCGGGAGAAGTCATTTGATGATTTCCCATCCCAACAAAAAAAGGCCACAAGAAGTCCACGTATAAGCGGTTTCAGGGTAACTTTCCCAATTTTTGTAACGAGTTTTCATAATTATAACACGTTGTTCATTCAAAAAGCGTTCTATTTTTAATAATTGGAATAAACAGAAGTGACAGCTGTCAAAATTCAGAGTTGTCAGCTGCATGAAAAAAAATTCTAATTTTAAAAAGTGCACTCTTACTGAGACACCCCTTATTTGTCCTACTCTCGATTTAGACTTCAGAAAATGTTTGTCGTTCAAAACACATCATTGTAGCAAGTCACGGATTTAAGCGCCATTTTGACTATGTCACGGTATTGTGGCGTCTCTATCTGTCTTATGATGACGCAGGCATGTTTGATGATTTATTGTGGCGTGTTTAACGAGGCATGAACGTCGCACGTTAGGAAATTTTATAACTAATGACGAAGATTCTAAATGAAACTTACGTCAACTTAATGATTATAAATAAAAATGGTACCTACCCGTGTGCCTTTCTACCGATTTGGTGTTCAGGAAACATCGCCGCTTATGTCACAGTATTTTTTTTCGTATAGGAAATCATATAATGACGTCTGCCGCTCTGTGCTGAGCGAAAGGGCCTCTCAAACTTTTAGTCAGACTAAAACCCACCCGTGTTCCTTCACTTGCCATATTTTTGCTGTGTTCCAGGGGAGTTTATCTTGTGAGCGATATCTTTTTCGACTTACCCTTTGGCAACTTTACCATGTCATGGTTTTGCAGTGGCTCTATTTGTCTTGTGACGTGGGCATATTTGATGATTAATTGTGGCATGTTTAACGAGGCAAGAATATCATATGTCATGAATCGATAACTCACGACGACGTTGAAGAGCCATCTAAAAAATGAAATTCTAAGACACTGGCCCCGATTCCTTGTTCACCAACTAAATTAAATTTAAGTGCATCTTTTCCTTTCTATTTCATTAGAAAAAGGACAGAAGATAGAATGTCAGTTTAGACCTGTCAAATTAGTGCACTTGACGTAAACTGGCGTATTTTAGTCGTCATATTTTTAACCGCGGCTAAACTGTCTATGGAGTATCTTAATTTGACAGGATTAAACTGAAATGTCTTCTATCCTTTTCTTAACGAAATGGAAAGAAAAAGATGTACTTAACTTAAAATTAGTTTAGTGTGTGAACAAGAGAATAAGCGCCACTATCTAACATAGTGTAGATTTTAATAAGCGCCACTATCTAACATAGTGTAGATTTTAATAAGCGCCACTGTATAATATAGTGTAGATTTTAATAAGCGCCACTGTATAACACAGTGTAGATTTTAATAAGCGCCACTATCTAACATAGTGTAAATTTTAATAAGCGCCACTATCTAACATAGTGTAGATTTTAATAAGCGACACTATCTAACATAGTGTAGATTTTAATAAGCGCCACTATCTAACATAGTGTAGATTTTAATAAGCGCCACTATCTAACATAGTGTAGATTTTAATAAGCGCCACTATCTAACATAGTGTAGATTTTAATAAGCGCCACTATCTAACATAGTGTAGATTTTAATAAGCGCCACTATCTAACATAGTGTAGATTTTAATAAGCGCCACTGTATAACATAGTGTAGATTTTAATAAGCGCCACTATCTAACATAGTGTAGATTTTAATAAGCGCCACTGTATAACATAGTGTAGATTTTAATAAGCGCCACTGTATAACATAGTGTAGATTGTAATTTTCTGTGATATAAATAAATAACTATTAGCTACCCATGAATTTCTGCCGATTATTTGGTCGTAAGAAAACGTTTGTCATTCAAAGAACATCAGTATAACGAGTCACATATTTAAGCAACATTTCGACAATACCACGGTATTGTGGTAACGCTGTCAGTCATCCATACTAATATTATAAATGCGAAAGTAACTCTGTCTGTCTGTCTGTCTGTTACGCTTTCCTGCTTAAACCTCTCAACCGATTTTGATGAAATTTGGCACAGACAATCTTTAGACCCTGAGAAAGAACATAGGCTACCTTTTATCCCGGAAAAATTTGATGTTCCCGAGGGAAATCTAAAAAGCGCGATATAACCGAATTCCACGCGGGCGAAGCCGCGGGCGGGAAGCTAGTAAGAAATAATTTATGATTTAATGTGGCGTGTTAAATCAGGGAAGTAGGTTGAATATCCGGAAATGGAGAAGGTGCGGTACCTCCTAAGCCTTCTTAAGGCTATTCAAGTATTTAAATCAAGAGCGTCTTGGTCAGAACTAGATAAAATGTGTTTAAATTAAACTTCGTAGTTTATTACTTTACTAGCTGCGCCGCGCGGTTTCACCCGCGTAGGTTTCGATATGTTTTTTATATGCTCCGCCCCTATTAGTCGCAGCGCGATGTTACATAGCCTAAAGCCTTCTTGAATTAAAGGACTATCGAACCCCAAAACAAAATTTTCAAATTGGACCAGTAGTTCCTGAGATTAAACAAACAAACAAACTCTTCAGCTTTATATATTAGTATAGATTCCAATTGTGAAAATTGTTTCAGCATGAAATGCTCACAATCCTCTTTCTATTTGTGGGTAAGAGGTGACTAAAGGAACTCTCACTAGGGAAGCGGGCAGCAGCGTGTGTCCTGTGGAATATCAAATTATTGTGATCCTTAACCCGCCTGCCAAGAGTTTGGATTCTGGCACTCCCCCGAAAGCAACCTAGATTAGAAATATCGGAACAGGTGAAGCTTAAGTATTTATTTGAAACGGAAACTGTAGGTAGATACAACTTGTAGATGTTAGAACTCTAATCTCTCAAGAACTCCAGCTCGGGGATTTACTTATCGCTGGGCAGAAAGTATTAACACATTTACACAGAGAGATTGCCTATCTGACGTCAACAATCCAGTTTAGTTCTGGTTGTCAGATTTTCAAGCGTTTGACGACTCGCAACGACTGTCAAAGATCACATCCAGGACCAACTGTTTAATGTGATTCATAAGAAGTTGACTGCTGGATAGTGGCCTTCTTTTTCTTTTTCCGGGGTGGAAATCCTCAATGGATGTCCGCCACCCTGGGGTGGGCGACGGGGTCTGTCAGACTCTTACTGACTAAAACCACCCCGGTATCTCTTCTATCACGAGTGCGCGTAGGGCCGCGGGAGTCTAAATTCTTCCACGGCCCCACACCCTTGTGCTGGCCCGGTCTGTCAGGGCCTCCTCTCCTGCACGGGGTAGTGGGGTGTTAAACTACCCCGTGCATCGCCTCAGAGGCGCGCGCCAACACGCGCGCGCGCCTTCGCCTCGGGATCCATAGAATAGGGGGCAGAAGAGGGCGTTATCCGCCCTTCTTCGGCGCCCGGTGCGTCTTCTGCGGCCCGGGAAGGGAGTTGAGATCTCCCTCTCACATTCCGCAGTTTTCTTCTGCGACATCACGTCCTCGCAGAAGGACTACCTACCTAATTTTGGTAAGTATACATTGGCTTGGTAACCATTCACGGCGAGCCTAATTGATCAACTCGTTTAGCTGTTAATTTTTAGCATAAATATTGTGTTCGATATTTGATATACTTATTATTTTGCCCGAATGACAGTTCTATTTTTAGGACGACACAACCACTGTTCATTTGAAGATTGCCTGGAAGATATCGCAAAAAGCGATAAGGTCGCCCATTGTATGTTTCGTGACGTTAAATGTATTTTTTGCTATGCTATTTCTGGTGTACAATAGAGTACAATATAAATAATAAATGGGTATGGGTTTTAGGGACTCTAAAATATTTATCGAGACGACATCTTTTGGTTAAAATTAGGAAGTAAAACATAATGTTCAAGGCAGAAAGGTGCTTTATTTTATATAAATAATAAATAAATATATACGGACAAATCACACAGATTGAGCTAGCCCCAAAGTAAGTTCGAGACTTGTGTTATGGGATACTAACTCAACGATACTATATTTATAATAGATACATATATATATAAACATTCAAGACCCAGGCCAATCAGGAAAAGATCGTTTTCCAACATGACCTGGCCGGGGATCGAACCCGGGGCCTCCACGTCGCAGGCACGCGTGTTGTCCGCTGCGCCACGGAGGTCGTCAAATTAATTGAAGGAAAATATTGTGAGGAAACCGACAGTCCTCGAAGGAAACCAAAATGTTCGTAGACATGAGACATTCACAAAATTGCACTTAACTGTATGGTGGATACACACACATACACACACTCCGTCTCACTGAGAGAAAACCTGTCTCTCAGCAGTGGGAACATTTCAGACTCATTATGTATGTATTACTAGCTATACCCTCGGTTTCACCCGCATAAGTTTAGATCCCGTAAGAATGTCGAGATAAAAAGTATCCTATGTGTTATTCCTGGTTATAAACTATCTGTGTGCCAAATTTCATCAAAATCCGTTAAGTAGTTTTTGCGTGAAAGAGTAACAAACATTCCACCCATAGAATAGAATACTCTTTATTATATACACCATATAGATTACAGAACATAAGTATAAAGATTTTACAAAGGGTGACACAATAGGCGGTCTTATCGCTAAGAACGAACTTTTACAGATAACCTTTAATTACAAACTTTTGCATTTGATTTTAAGCATAAATAGTAGAAATGTAGAGAAGGCAGAATTGTAAAAAAGGAACGTTCGTTTCATATAAAAGTGAAAATGTAGAATCAGGAGTTATAAAGTTAAATGTCAAATACAAATGAGGATATACTTATGTATATCCTACGTAATAAGATGCGCGATTGGTAAGGAAATCAACATCGACTTCAAACGTTCTTTGTCTTCAAATAAATCAGAATCTGTGTACAACCTCATAGTAGCTACCGTGGCTTCCAACCCTCAAAGAGTTGAAATTTTTCCTGTTCGGTTGTTAAGTCATATTTTGATTTAAAAACCATTGGTAGGTATACACTGTGTTCTTCACGTTATTCTTAAACTTTAGCAAACGCTTTTTAACTTAAAAAAATATTCAAGACAAAAAAAAGGAGAACTTAAAAAGCTTTCGTTTATAAGACGATTTGATGAGATTTCATTGAGCTAAGCCTTAAGAAAGGATCCCATTTTCTTTATTGTCGTTAAGTACAGACGGCAGCAGGTCAAGCTATCCGAAACTGTCAAAAAAAATCCAATCATCCTTGAGACTTAATGTTTTAGCCATAACATTGAAAGTCTAATTAAGAAATTTGACAGATAGTAGCTTCATGTGCTGTCCATGTACATTTAAAATGACAAATCTCGCAAATGCTTCAGATCGAAAAGAAAAGGAGCATATGGCATATCGGGTGATTGACTTCGTATGAAGTTAATAAAAATCGAATCGAATCGAATCTATTAATGTGTTCCTAATGAAAAATGGTTATTTCAGTGGTTTGAAGTTATTTATAACGTCTGAAATACGGTGGATAATCAGGTTATTTTGAGGGATTATTCGATTAATTTTTATGACAATTTATGATATTGTATGATAAACATAACGTAAAAATGTCTCACATTTATTGACACTGAATGTGTTAGATTTCAGTCTGACAGAGAAGAGTTGACTAAAGTAAAGAGTTGCAAGTAAATAGGTTTGATGTTATTATTTTTCATTATATATTGTCCACACCTAGTTCGGAGGCCGCCTGCAAAGTTTTTATGTAAGTTATTGGGTTAGGTACGATGGGACTGGCATACACGGGCGTGATAAAGTCCCTAAAAAAACAGAGAAAAAAAAAAATAGAACTAGAATACCTATGTGGTGTATCAAAGCAGAAGTGGGAAAATCTCAAATAACTTTTGATGGCCATTGGCGCTGATGCTCCTGTTCCCAAACCAAACTTTTAAGTTCAGCACATCTTTTACGATTTATATTAATTTAACGAAGATTAATATTAATTTAGTTCTGTCAAATTAAGATAGTCCATATACAGTTTAGACGTAAAATAAAAATGTCATTACGTCATACGTCAATTTATGTTAGGCGCTGACTAATCTAATTGGACTGAAGGAGTTTTGGCGGAAAAGTTAAGTTGAGTGTCACGCTTATTTTTCGGTGAACTTTTAAATTATTGTAGTAAAAAGTGCACTCAGTAAATAAATCATAAAGAACATTGAGATATCGCAGCATAGTGGCCTCATCATGACTTTGCCTCAAACCGTCCTCGTAGACGGTTCACGCGTAGGGCTTCCATTACGTAATTACGTAATTACGCAATTACGTAATTACGGACTCATTTTGAAGTATTTTCGATTCCGTAACTGAAAATTTCAATTCCGTACTTACGTAATTTTGGTATCATAACTCAGTTAAAATAGTCAACCAATAAAAAAATCAATCTACTACGTATCATTTGATGCAGCAACACTATACGATATATCTACATCGAAACTATACAAACAGGGAATTCCCCGCAGTTTATATTTTTATCGTTTGTTAAATCTTAAAAAAAAAAATCTAAGATGTACAGAATAGAGTTCAAAATATGTTAACTTGGCGAGTCGCGGTCGGTAGATCCGGGGAGTCTTTATATAAATTTATATAAATTACAAACTAGTGCTTGACTGCAATCCCAAAATGGGTAAAATGGGTAGAAATTTTGACGGCCACCACCAATTCTGTTTGGCTCATGGGATACAACTAGCAGTCCTGGAAGTTTTATATAAAACACAAAAATCTCCAAAACCTGAAGTGGAGGAGGATGTCTCAAATACTGGCGCTGAAGAAGAAGAAGAAATTGAAGAAGATGCGTTTATTTTAGAATCGACCAGAGTTCCAGAATCGGAGTTTTTATACAAAGACACTATAAAAAAATTAAGAGATCTAATAAAATCTTTTAAAAACTCTCCTTTGAAAAACGACTTGTTGCAAAAGTACGTTTTAGAAGAATATGGTAAAAATGTTGACCTAATACTAGACTGTAAAACGAGGTGGAACAGCTTATCAGATATGGTAGGCCGATTTCTCAAATTAAAATCATGCGTTTTTAAGGCGATATTAGATTTGAAATTGAAATCAAATGTAAAATTTACCTTCACGAAATTCATTACAGCTTGGACGTAATAAAAACTACAGTTTTGTCATTATGTCACCGTGATTCAAACTTATTGACGGCCGACGCTGCGCTTCGATTTATGCTCGAGAAACTTGATCTTCAGTCAAACGATCTCAGTGCAAAACTAGCCACAACTCTTCAAGAAAAAGAATAAAGGAAAGGCGAACAAATGTATTCGGTGTTTTGCAATATTTGCATAACAATGAGGAATTTTTTAAAACTGCTGCCACAGAATATTTCACAAAACCATCGTCGGATGAGATACGAATGTATATTGTGGCACTGTTGGAACGGTTGAAATATAATTCTACACAAAAATGTGTAAGTTCACAGCCAAAACCTAGTACATCGGACGCAATTGCCACCAGTGACGATGATGATGAGGAGTTGACAATCGCATAACAGTTAGAAAAGAAAATAAACAAAGTGACTGTGAATAAACCAATTTCAACAGTAAACACAGATCTCGATTCGATTATTAGGGTAGAAATGTGCATTTACGACAGCGCTGGCGGCGGTCGCGAAGTTTTTTTGACTGCAGCGTATAACTATTTGCTTTCAATAACGCCTACAAGTGTTGAAGCTGAGCGAGCCTTTTCATCTGCCGGATATTTTTGTAATAAACTTAGAAGTTCCCTGGGTGACAAAACTTTAAATGCCTTGTCATTTATGAGGTCATATTTTCAAGAAAAGAGATTATATTCGGGAGGAAAAAAATGATTTGACTAAACTGATTAAAACTACAATGCTAAGTTCTTAAATAAATATTTTTTTTTATTAATCATTGTGTTTATTTTGATAAACCCTTGAATTTGAGATAGTAAAAGATAATTGTAAATTGTAACTACAATATTTACAAAAATTCATAGTCGATTAGGGAAAAATTACGTAATTACGTAATTACGGAATTGAAGAAAAAAGTTGCGTAATTAGTTACGTAATTGATATTTCCGTAATTTTGGAAGCCCTATTCACGCGGCCGTCTTTTTCGACATGAATGAAAATTCATTACGTGACATTGAAGAAATAAATAAACTGGATTGAACTAATATGTATTTATCTTATGTCTTTTTCTTACTGAAATAGAAAAAAAAGATGAACTAAATTTAAATTTAGTTTAGTATGGGAACAAGAGAATTGGGGCCGTTGACTATCTAAGCCGCAGATATCTCGGCCTTGACCGAAATATTCCTTAGGTATTAGGTACAGACAACTTTAAGCCCGTAAGACCTCTAATCTTCGCACTTCTGGTGGCAAGTTCGTTTCAAACTTGTTGGATAGTTAAGAGGGGACTCTAGTGCTGAGGAATTTGGAAAATATGTATTTAAAGAAACTTTTGCCGTCGCGCTGCTTCCAACCTTTCCCGGCAAAGTGCGAAAAGGAGAGCAGCTCAGGCTGATTTTACCTACAAAAACGTTGACCAAAAGACGTTTCGTATTCCGCTGTTTTCTTTTTCAAAACACGACAGATCTCAATTATTTTTATGTCAAAATTTAGAGGAACGGTATACCTATATTTCTATTATTTTTCTTTTTTGTAAAAAACTTATCACGTTTGTCTAATAGTCATCTGAACATCACGGTAAAAATGGGTTATTTTTCGCGATTTTGAAACATCGTATTTCTTTTATTAATTAAGTTTCGGAAAAAATCAAATGATAGGGGCACGTATAATCACGGTGTAAAATTGTAGAAAAAAATTGCTCTTAAAGCATTATCCATGAAGAAAACAGCGGAATAGGTTTGTATAGAGAAAGCACCACAAGAGTTCCCTCTTAATACATTCCACCTAGTACAAAGTTATTTAGGAATTAGTATGTCTATGATACCAATATGTTACATTTAGCAGCTGGCTATCTGACCGCCACAGCCTAGTTGCTGGGTAATACGGAACCCTTTGGTAAGATTAGTGGTTAAACTATCAAACTTCTGATCACCCGTGATTACTGTCAAAGATCTACAAATGACAGCCGAAACCATCGGCTTACGTGCTTTCCGAGGCACAAATAAAGTACCTTCAGACATACTCTGTCAGATTTCGTTAATAGATTTTGAACTTTATCTCTAAAGCACTAAGACTCAAGGTTCATCATCAACATTTTAATCCTCCCACTGCTGGGCACAGGTCTCCTCTCATACAGAGAAGGATTGAGCGTAATCAGCACGCTTGCTCAATGCGAATTGGGGATTTCAGACTTAAAGTCCAGGTTTCCTCAAGATGTTTTCCTTCAACTTTTAATCAGTCATTGGTGTCCAAGATATTTAGAAAGTACATATAACTTAGAAAAGTTACATTGGTACTTGCCTAACCTGGAATCGAACCTACAGACATGCTCTGTCAGATTTCATCATTAGATTTTCAACTTTATCTCTAAAGCACTAAGACCCAAGGTTCATCATCAACCTTGTAACCGTCCCACTGCTGGGCAAGTCTACTCTCATACAGAGAAGGATTGAGCGTAATCACCACGCTTGCTCAATGCGGGTTAGCGATTTCAGACTTAAAGTTCAGGTTTCCTCAAGATGTTTTCCTTCACCTTTTAATCAGTCATTGCTGTCCTAGATAATTAGCATATAACTTAGAAAAGTTACATTGGTACTTGCCTGACCTGGAATCACCCCACACTCATACTTGAGAGGCTGGTGTTTTAACCACTAAGCTACCAAGACTCAAGGTTGATTGGGAATATTTGATAGTTTCGGATAGCTTGACCTGCAGTCGTCCGTATATAGATTAAAAATATCATGTGGATTGAGTTCTGGGAAGCAATTGAGGGAGCCTTTATTCTACGTATTGGTAGAGCAAACGGATTTATAATTCTCAGTGTTGAGCCGAACATAGCGACTCCTACAGAGAACACATTTTTGCCCCAAAGGGATGGACACAGAATATTACACAGTGCACTGAAAGGCCCACAGCCTAACCGGCGAACACATTTTTGTCAAATGATTGCGACTAGTTGGGATCGTTTGGACCGCAGTTGATATTATTTTACACTAAAATTTATTTCTATTATTCTTTATTTGATTAGACTGCAGAAAAAAACCCAGTACGAACAATAATGTCTTGGTAAAAACGCCCCTGTTAACCTGAATCCTAATTGCATAAGAGACTATTACTATCAATATATTACAAACATTTTGAAACATACTACTAATCCATTGCTTCATATGCTCCAAAAATTTGTCTACTCAACAATATAAATAACGCAATGAATGTTGTTGAACTGTCAAAATGAAACCCATTGCTGCTGGTAGTCTGTTACGCAATTACCCTGCAGGGCCTAATAGTCATCGGAACTGTGTTGTTCGTAAACATAATTAAAAGGTTAATTTGCTGCGTAGTTGTTAACACGCTTTGAGTTACGCTTCCACATTTTCAGGCTAAAATAGCAGGTACATTTGGTTCGTCACTGATTACCTACGTCTAAACTACGTCGGTGACTGAACGTACTTACAATTAGACCAAAAGTAAATTGTTATTTTACAACGTCAGCTGCGACACTCACTCTTTTTATGTAAATTACTAGCTTTCCGCCCGCGGCTTCGCCCGCGTGGAATTCGGTTATATCGCGTTTTTTAGATTTCCCTCGGGAATAAAACTAATTAAATGACGATTGATCAGTTTTCGACCGGAGATGAAAAATGATTAAATTACTAAAATGGCTATTAAAAAATAAGGGTTGATCGAAAAAGGGTGAAAATTTAGGATTATATGTATTTTTGTATGTTGTATCATAAAAAAATAGAAACTAAACATTTTGTCTAAAAAATAAAAATTTAGGGGTGGACTACCCCTTACATTTAGGGGGATGAAAAATAGATGTTGGCCGATTCTCAGACCTACTCAATACGCTCACAAAATTTCATGAGAATCGATCAAGCCGTTTCGGAGGAGTATGGGAACGAAAACTGTGACACAAGAATTTTATATATAAGACGAGAATTTTATATATAAGACGAGAATTTTATATATAAGACGAGAATTTTATATATAAGCTAAACTGGTGCTTGACCGCAATCCCGCTTGATGGTAAGCAGTGCTGCAATCGTTGATGGTAAAGCGCGCTAGTTTATTAAGAGCCGATTCACTCGAGCCTTGAAGACACTGGAAACACTCTGTTATTCCGTCAACTGTCAACTACAATCAAAGTCGACATGTATTAAAGACCAGCAGCCGCCAGCGACTTCGTACGGGTGGAATTAATTATGCTCCGCTCCTGTTGCTCGCAGCGTGATGGTATATATAGCCTAAAGCCTTCCTGGATTAATGGGCTATCCAACGCAAAAATAATTTTTCAAATCGGACCAGTAGTTTCTGAGATTAGCACGCACAAACAAACAAACAAACAAACTCTTCAGCTTTATATATTAGTATAGACTAGCGGCCGCCAGCGACTTCGTTCGCGTAGAGTTAGTTATGCTCAGCTCCTATTGTTCACAGCGTGATGTTATATAACCTAAAGCCTTCCTGGATTAATGGGCTATCCAACGCAAAAAGATTTTTTTTCAAATCGGACCAGTAGTTCCTGAGATTAGCGCGCACAAACAAACAAACTCTTCAGCTTTATATATTAGTATAGATTTGCATTTAAATAATCCAATGATGCCCAAGTTCCCTCCACCATCTCCCGACTTCGCCGCCCTCGGCATGCTCTCACAGACCCCGATGACCCCATTACCCTCCTCCAAGAGGCCAATAGGGCCACCAGCACATTACACAAATACAGACCGATCTACCGACCTCGCCGCCGAGGTCCATCGCGACGCTCTCCACGTAGTAGTCCCCTCCCCCGTCCCTTGTCCGATGAAGGCCAGCCCGCGCCGCAGCTGAGCCAGTAATTATAATAATGTCTCAACAATGACCTCTGAGTTTGTTTCGGCGTTTCTTCTCAGAGCTAGTACTAGGAAACGCCGCGGTCATCAAACCATTAAGTATAACTTTCGATCCAGCCGTCCCTTGCTGTCCTCTCTAGCGACGCCCTAAGCCGAGGTTCGTACCCCACGGGGGTGCCCTTAGTGCGTAGTCGCCTAATTTTAAGTTAGTTATATGTGCCCCTGGCTGGAGGCTTTAATTTTTAATTAAGGCATCCACAGGAAAGTCCGGTTAAGTAGTTACGGCCTCTAATGGCAACCTACGAGATGCCATAAAAAAAAAAAATGGTGCCCAAGGTAGTCCGGTGACCTGGTGAAGGTAGCGGGAAGACGATGGATGCGCAAGATCGGTCATCGTGGAAAGCCTTAAGGGAGTCCTTTGTCCAGCAGTGGACATCTACAGGCTGAAGAAGAAGAAGAAGAAGAATCTTTAAATTCTTCACACAACACAACATTAAAAATAACGTCTACTTGTCTGTCTGTCGGTTTATTCGGTTGAACTATTTATCTATTTATTTATACATAGATAAACTAATTAAGATTATTTTCCGGTTAAAATAAGCAACTATATAGTTCATTTTTAGGAGTCTTTTATCCATTCTTCTCCTCAGTCTTCTTACTATGCCTTGGTATGCGCAATATGTAACGTCATCTTTCTGACTGACCGAAACATAAATTGCAGTCCGATGGAAACACCACCGCTGGCAAGTTGTTCCAGTCCCTCGATGTAAGCGGTATAAAAGAAGAGGCGAAACGCTTGGTCCGGATCGTAGTGGTATCAACAACGTAAGGGTGGAAACTCGCCGTACGACGGGTCTTTTCTAGTTCTAAATGTTTATTCTGTAATCATCTCACTAAGGACTTTTTTTTAGTATTGGATGTGAAATCATCAAATGACCACTCCCGCTCTGGGCGGAGCGAAAGGGTTGTGTCAGACTTTTACTGACTAAAACACACCCGTGTTCCTTCACTTGCCTGTGCGTCAGGACAACGGTCTCTTTAATAACCAACCCGCAACCCTGATTACTAAGAAACCTTAGGTGAACTAAGCGCGGAGTGACCTGTCATTCCAAGTAGGGTTGTAACGGAGGCTTGTTAGCGGAGGCGGAGGCGGATGCGGAGGCGACGAGTCTCACCTCCGCGGATGCGGAGGTTAACGGAGGCGGAGGCGGAGGTGAAAGTACATATAGATAAAATTGAAATTTATGGTTAATTAAAACAATTTTTTATTTTAAATACGTACATTAATAGTAGTATATTTGGTAAAAAAAATATTACCTTCTTGTAATGAAAATTAAGGAGAAACAAATTGTGCTTGTAGCATTCCCGCCTCGCACTAGTTGATTCTTGACCATTTCGTGCTCAAACGCGGCCGGACTATTTATTTATTGCATAAATACGTAAATAAACCTCCGTTATAACTCCGCTAAAAATTATGCGGAGGCGGAGGCGGAAGCGAAGATACGATTTCTTGCGGAACTTCCGCAGTAACGGAAGCGGAGGCGAAGCTCCGTTACAACCCTAATTCCAAGTACTGCTGATATTGACACTCTAAGGTCATTTCATATAACTTTCACACGGTGAGATTTTTACAGGTCAGGCTACCCCAAACTGTCAAATATTCCCAATCAACCTTGAGCCTTAATGCTTCAGAGATAAAGCTGAAAATCTTATAAAGAAATCTGACAGATTGTAGTAGCTTGATGTGCTGTCGTCTGTACACTGTAACGTTTATATTGACTAATTAAACTTATCTACCTTATAATAAAAACAAACATCTATCTATACTAATATATAAAGCTGAAGAGTTTGTTTGTTTGGACGCGCTAATCTCAGGAAGTACTGGTCCGATTTGAAAAATTATTTTTACGTTGGATAGCCCCAGGAAGGCTGTAGGCATAGATTACAGAATACTACGTCTTTAGGCTATATAACATTACGCTGCGAACAATGGGAGCGGAGCATATCGAAACCTACGCGGGTGAAACCGCGGCGCGCAGTTAGTGTAATATAATTATGCTTGTTGATAAATAATAACAGTCACACAGGTCGATCAATAAGGTTAAGCTAGGATCCGTGGATGGGTGGACACCCCTGGCTCCGTGTCTCGGAATGCACGCTAAGCCGTTGCTTCTAGCCACCATTCTTGGTTCTGAAACAGTCATTAAAGGTTAAAACTCTGACACTTACATATCTTATCAAGGGATATCGATCTGCCCAGTAAAGGGTTGTAGAGGTCAGATAGGTAGGTCACTCCATGTAAAAGACTGGTATCGGTTAGACTGAAAGCCAACACCAATGTAGTTCGGTAAAAAAGCTAGATGAAAAAAATCAAGTAATCTTTCAGGATAACTTTGCAGCTTGGCAAAAAGCCAGGCAAAAAAAAAAAAAACCAGTACCTACCGAAATCCTTTTAGATAACTTAATGTTTATTTTTTATTTTAAATTGTAATGTCGCTAATAGCTAAAGCTCAATGTCAATTGATTTTTCGAGGCGAATTGAATGCATCAAACTCAAAATCAATGCATTAAAAAAAATTAATTCAAGATAACGAGACGAAAGAAGACGCAGTTATATAATGCTTATAATGCTTCCGTCTCATTTTCTCCTACATAAAATCTTATAAGCATTGATAAAATATTAAACAGATACGATATATTCTAACAAACTGACCAAAAAAAAATGTGCCGACCACAGCAGCAGCACACATGCATATTTTTATTCGGCATACATTGGTACAGTGTGAGTGAGATGGGGCACAATCTAAAGCATAGAGAAGAAAAAGATGGCTAGTGTTTGTCGTTTGCGCTGTTAGTGTTTGTCTTTTGTTTTTACGAGTGTATCGAGAGTGACTAAGGCGAGATGCAGGACTTTCCTTCCTTTTGTACGCTTCATTTTCAGTGCGCTAATGACATATCTACCTTAGTTTAATATTTTATCAATGCTTATAAGTTTGTATGTCTCTTTTTAGTGTCACTTTTTCGACTATCCAATCACAACGATGCTAAATAAGTTTTTTTACTTAAAAACAATTACAGGCACTTTTAAACTGTCAAGGTATCATCGTTTAGTCAGAAAGTTGAAGCTAGTTACCAGTTATCGAATAGTTATAACTTATCACCAAACATGGGAAATATGTTTATTATTACAAAAAAGGATTATGTTTAGCTAAGATTTAAACCACGTAAAGAGTTTTTGAGTTATGAATCCATATGAATCTAACCATTATCTAAATGCAATTCTTTTTATAAAAATGACAGCTGTAGTTGATAGTTTAGTATTATGAACTTATTTGGCAGAATAGTCGAAACTCGCTCAGTTGCCAAAAACGAAAAAAAAAGAACTTCTTTCGAATTCCGAAATCTCGAAATTCGAATTACAAATACTGACTCAAAGGTTATGGCTGGTACCAAAGTTAGATTTCGTTTTGTAATAAGACGGTTTATTTGTTACCTATGTATGTGATATCTACTCGTATGGTTGGTGCATGGGATCTGAAACATAAACATAATATCATAACGTCAAACACATTTTAAACTAACTCCCTGAGGCAACATCATTCAATTAGAGACAAACCCATATGTCTACAATATTACTGTTATTCTTATATGTATGTATCTGGGTACAGGCGGCTACATAAGTCGATGACAATTTGGGATTTTTAGTGATAAATTTGTAGACCCAATTATTTTAAAATATACTTATTAATTATATGATATCTAAAGAATAAGAAGAAAGAAGCGGTGGCCTTCGAACCTCAACAGGCGCTTTACTTTGTATAAATTATTTCATCACCACTACTCTCAAAACGGTGAAGGAAAACTTCGTGAGGAAACCGGCATGTTCTAGAGGCAAAACTTCTAATACATGTGACATCTACCTACCCGTACTGGATCCTCGTGGTAGATTACAGTGCTTTCACCGAGAGGAGGCCCGTATCCCAGAAGTGGGAACATTATAGGCTGATTATGTATGTAAATATATCTATACTAATATATAAAACTGAAGAGTTTATTCGTTCGAACGCGCTAATCTGAGGAACTACTGGTCCGATTTGAAAAATTCTTTTTGCGTTGGATAGCCCATGCATCCAGAAAGGCTTTAGGCTATAAAACATCACATTGCGATCAAAAGGAGCGGAGCATAACTAAGTCCACGCGAACGAAGTCGCCGGCGGCCGCTAATAGTAATATAATATTATAATATACAATATAATATATAAAGCTGAAGAGTTTGTTTGTTTGTTTGTGCGCGCTAATCTCAGGAACTACTGGTCCGATTTGAAAAATTCTTTTTGCGTTGGATAGCCTATTAATCCAGGAAGGCTTTAGGCTATATAACATCCTATAATATATAAAGCTGAAGAGTTTGTTTGTTTGTGCGCGCTAATCTCAGGAACTACTGGTCCGATTTGAAAAATTCTTTTTGCGTTGGATAGCCTATTAATCCAGGAAGGCTTTAGGCTATATAACATCCCGCTATAACCAATAGGAGCAGAGCAGTAACAAAAAATGTTGCGAAAACTGAAGTCAAAGCGGAGCATAACTATCTCTACGCGAACGAAGTCGCTGGCGGAGGCTAGTAGTAATATTTAAAAGGATTTCAGGTAGGTCTTTGTTTAGGAAGGAAAGTAGGCTAAATAAAATATAAATATTATTAGATTAGCTGTTGCCCATTTGATATACTACAAAGGTTATGTTTGTGTTTCATCACTTTGATTAAAATGTCCATTTTGTAGTCTAGTTTGCTTTTGTTTACCTGTATAAAAAGTAGTCTATCTACCTATGTATTATAACGTTTGGTTTGGACATGAAAATATTGATAAGTTTGAATTAAGGGTCGACCGTAAAGTCGTGGTGGCCTAGTGGTTAAAACACCAGCCTCTCAAGTATGAGGGCGCGGGCTCGATTCCAGGTCAGGCAAGTACCTACCAATGTAACTTTTCTAAAGTTACATGTACTTTCTAAGTATATCTTGGACACCAATGACTGAAGGTGAAGGAAAAAATCTTGAGGAAACCTAGACTTTAAGTCTGAAATCGCCAACCCCCATTGAGCAAGCGTGGTGATTACGCTCAATCCTTCTCTGTATGAGAGGAGACCTGTGCCCAGCAGTGGGACGATAAAAAGGTTGTTGATGATGATGATGAAGGGTCGACCGAGATATAAAACGAAACTTATCCATTAAACGATTTAAGACCCATACAAAGGCCAAACTTTGCAAAAAGGGGTATTATAAAATCACAGATTATTTAGAAGACAAAAAAGCTTGGGACTGAGCTGCTCGCTCTGTTAAGCATTGTTATTAAGCAATATGCGTAATTATAACGTAAATTATTGTAAGCATTTTAATTTTTAATGTCTGGACTTGAAAAAAAGACGATGATCCCTGAGTTTTTTTCGGCTATTTCTTCTCATAGGTGAGTTAGGAAATGCCGGCTTCATCTAGTTAAAAAAATAAAATAAAAAATAAACACGACGTGTAAAAGTGATCAGTGATCCTACTTGCAAATGCTAATATAGCTGCTATAATGCTAAATGTTAATATTGTTAATTGGTTTTCTTCGCGTTATAAGGTGCTCAGGCCTGCAGCAAATAAGTTTTTATCTACCCATCTTACTAGCATAGCAAGTGAACGACTTTATTGTTTTTTTTAACAAAGTTGGACAATTGTATGACGACAGGCGATACTCTTTGAAGGGCGAAAATGCCGAAAAAGTGCTTTTTTAAGTTACAATATACCCCCTTATTCATAAACGTTCCTTAAAGTTAACTAGTGATCAGCGATTCTTTAACCATATATTTTTGACCTTTTAACGTCACTTAACTTTAGTCATCCTTTATGAATAAACACCACAGTGTTTAAGTGGTTTATTTATAAACGATTATTAAAGTTAAGTGACGTGCAAACGTCTAAAATCTATGGTTAAACAATCACTAATCACTAGTTAATTTTAAGCAACGTTTATGAATAAGGGGGATAATGTTTTTAACTTTGAATATTTGAACACTTAATTTTGTTAAACAGTTATTACTGTATTAAAAAGCTACCAGCATTTAATTGTTTTTTGTCACACTTTGTCCATTTTTGATCTCGGTTCTCGGTCTCGGCCGAGAACGGATATACTATCTCGGTCGAGCCTTAGTTTGAATGCTAATCATCTGCCTAGTCTTTTCACAACTATATTGGGGTCAGCTTCTAGTCCAACCGGCTGCTGATGAATACTTCATATTTAACGATTGCCTATCTTACCTGCATAATTAAGTCTTTGAAGCTCTGATGTTCAATAAATTGTTCCAACATTGTTAAATATTAGGCAGTTTTTATTCAAAATCTCTTTTGGAACTTTTCTCTACTGTTCGCTAACATATGTCGCCGACTGTACCTACAAGTGAGAGAGAAATCATTAAATTTGATACTACAGCGTGACTCGAATATCACAAATAGTTTTGGTCCAAATGTCTCTTTGATATATCGGTTTTGTGCCGACGGAGTTGAGGGATTTCACTTCGGGTATTTTTGTTTTGACATGATATTGGACCGTGAAAGGGATTAGAGATTTTCTTTAGACGCCTTTTGGCTATGTATGCCTGGTACTTCAAGATTGATGTCTTTTGACTTTGTAACTCGGTTTGTAACGTAAAAATAAAAAGGATGAGTTGTAAATCTATCACGAAAGCCAAATAAATATTTGAAATATAAATGGATTAAGTAAATACTAGTATCTGCTTGCGACTTCGTATGCGGTAAAATTTCGACAGCCGCTCGCCTGCGCGTTAATTTGTTTGCGCTTAACTTTTTGTAACGTATTTTACTCGATTCTCAAAGGTGACGGCGTGATGTTAAACAGCCTTTCTCAAGAAATAGGCTATTAAACTTAAAAAGCTTTTTTGACATGTTGGGTAATTGCGTAGGTAGGTAATAACATTAATCAGTAGCAATGGGGTTCATTTTTACAGTTTAACAACATTCATTACGTTATTTAAGTTGTTCAGCATACAAATTTTTCGAACATAATGGGCAATGGTAATACGGCAAACGGCATGGCAAAACGGCAATATGTTTCAAAATGATTTCAATTCATTGTAATAGTGTATTACGCAATTAGGGTACTGAATTAGGACATAGGGTATTATCATTCCGACATTGGCATCGATTATTCATTATGCCGACATTGGTTGGCAGCCTGGCATCGGTCCTTGCCGCCCGCAAGTCCGCGCTTATGGTGGCGGGCTGGGTTGAATGCTGTCCCCCGATAACTAGGGTGTCTCCTGTTCCCTCACGGGCTCCGCCTCCTCTTTTGCTAGCATTACTGTTTCGCAGCAGGAAGTGACGGCCTGCCATGCACTCTGGCTCGTGATCATAGCCTATACAAGCCGCTACCTCTGATGATTGCCACCATGAGGGCACGGCAATGCTCCCCCAAGCCGAGCAAACCTCCTTCGTCGATCGTTCCACTGACGATGTTTCCTTCTACTTTGAAGTCCTAGCTTCAAATACCTAAGCAATTCATTCACGTCCTATGAATGACGCATTCGGAAATTTCCGATTAAAATCCTACATACTTAAATAATTATCTAGGTATCTATCTACCTACCTTTTCCTGGATTCCTTCATAATCTAGAAAACCCAGTAAAATGTATTCAGGAATTCTGACAGTCTAATGCTTACACACTAAAGATTCCATTGGGATTAGGAGCTATATGTAGGACAGTTCCGCTTCTCTATGTAAGCAATTTTCTTATAGCAATATAGGTATGTTCAGTATATACCAGGTTATTTATCGTAGTAAAATTATCGTCTTATTAAAAGTTGAACGATTTTATCCATACTTAAATAACTTAGGGAATCAAATACCATAAATACCAAAGTTTTATTAACTAGGGCAAACTTTATACGCTTCTATTACTTTCACATGTAATTCCCGATGCCACTTATTTAACAACAAAATGATTTTGGTTCAGAAAATGAATATGGAATTTTACGTAGGTACCTTTTGGGTATCACAGTATTTTTTTATAACGTATCTCTTTCTTTATTGTTTCAGATTATAATGAATGGATGGTCATAGCATGTAGGTTTGTAAGTAAATGAATTAAAAAGAAAATCACCTTAAAATTACATTACCAATATTAAAAAAAAAGATGAACGAATCAAAAGCAATGAGAATAAAAAAGAAAAGTGAAATGTCAAATTCTTGAGTTTCGAATTTTGAAAATCGAATAATTATGTCGTCGGAAGTGTCATTGGAGGGTCGCGACCGGCCAGGTTTGGTACGCCGCGCGGCTGCTGGGTGTGCAAGGGCAGCATTCTCGCAAATCGGCTTGGTGATCTTAGTGGTGATTTATGTACTACTTGGTGCAGTGCTGTTTGAGTATCTGGAGTCGGGGCCTGAGGTGCAGAAACGGTCTGCCATACAGAGATCCAGGGAGGAGTGCTTGAAAGAACTCTGGGCTATTACAGGTAAGATTTTCAGTTACATACATTATGCCTAAAATTAACTACACCTCCATTCAGAGTGGTAAAAATGCGCGGCAAAAATTTAAAAGCTAAGTATTTACTTTTGTTGTTAGTACTTAGGGGCCATTCATTATTCTGTGCCTCTGTGAGCAGTACAATTAGCTATGTAGATATTTCGTGAGAAAATAACAAAAATTCAACTACTGTTTAGTTGAACAAAATGTTATTTCATAATTTGTTTTAACAACGAACTTAAATTAATATGAATGGTTTCTCTTAAAACTGCTGGTTGACACTTTCCGTGACCCTATAGCTGGCTTTTAACTTGGCCAGAGGCTAAATATTGCTGTACAACTTCTTAACAGTCCAAATTTAAGAGGGAACTCTAGTGGTGCTTTCTCTATACAAACGTATTCCGCTGTTTTCTTCACGGATAATGCTTTTAGAGCAATTATTTTTTTTTTCTACATATTTACACCGTGATTATAAGTTCGTGCTTCTATTATTTGTTTTTTTTCCGAATCTTAATTAATAAAAGAAATACGATACTTCAAAATCGCGAAATATAAACCCATTTTTACCGTAATGTTCAGATGACTATTAGAAAAACGTGATAAGTTTTTGATAAAAAAGAAAAAAATAGAAGCATAGGTATATTTTTCCTCTAAATTTTGTTACAAAATAATTGAGATCCGTCGTGTTTTGAAAAAGAAAAGAGCGGAATACGAAACTTTTGGTCGACGTTTTTGTAGGTAAAATCAGCCTGAGCTGCAACTGCACTTTACCGGGAGAGGTTGGAAGCAGCGCGACGGCAATAGTTTCTTTAAATACATGTTTTCCAAAATCCTCGGCAGTAGAGTCCTCTCTTAAGTTCAGCTTTCTTTCAGTCAATTTTCACTCATCTTTTTCTATCTATTTCATTGAGAAAAGGACAGAATGTCTGCATCTATCGAACCTTTTTCTTCTCGCTTAAAATGTTCAACAACCAACAGAGATTTTAGCTCAATCGAGCGATTCGATTCGAAAACTATCGAAGCAAATAAATACTCCTTCGTTCGACAATTTGGCCTACAGATGATATCTACTAAGTTCTTCACATGTGATTTCCCCTATGTGACCTTTATACAACAAAGAATTGAATAGAATGCCATTGTATTATTGGATACTAGCTTTACTTTTCGGGGTAACCCGGCTCTCCTTTCCTGATTTAGAACACAGAAGAAAACTCGGAACAGATTATTATTTTTATACGTATAGATGATATTATTAAAGACGGATCTGAGCAGTTGTGTTGCGATGTGTGGCGGGTACGATGCGCCAAGTGTTGTTGTTGTCGGGAGTTTGGCCGTGGAGGGTCTCTAGATCAATCTCCCTCTGGTGTAGCATCGTTGGTCATGTTTTTGGGTTTAACATTGCATCACCTCGCTCAAATGTCGTCTTGCTTCCTATTTACTCAGTTTTTTTGAGTGAATAGGCTCTTAATAAACTAGCGCGCTTTACCATCAACGATTGCATCACTGCTTACCATCAGGCGGGATTGCGGTCAAACACTAGTTTATAATATCAAAGAAAAAAGTCTCTGGTTCTATTATATTATATTGTTAATATGGAAAATCTGGTTGTATTATTATTACTCGTCTAAATTGCAACGCTTTTCTCCGTCATTACAACAATCTGCGTTATGATATCATACCTACATGGCGTATTTAAACGTCTTACGTTCATTATCGATACTCGCTTCTTGCATTCGCCATTAGGTACGAGCTTTCTGTGTTTATAAGTGCCATTATTACTAAGCGCCTTTGATCAATGTCGGCGGATGCTTCCATGATATTCTAAAGATGTTAAGAGGTTCTCTCTTTACGCGTCTCATTCCATTGTGAAGGCTGCTTTTGAAAGTGAAGTTTTATAGATTATAACAGCATTTCGCAAATGATTGCTTCCCGCTATAACTGTACAGGCGCACTGAGTAAGAATAGTCACGGGAAAGTTTTATTGTAGGAAAGTCATTATGAATTTTATAGTATACTAGGGACCCGCCCCGGCTTCGCACGTGGACAAATGATATAGGTATCTAAGCCTTCCTCAAGAACGCGGCCCTTCAATAAAAATAATTTCTACTATGCTGCCCATCAGCCAATATCTGACTCTGCAAGATACATCGAACTTATTGTCCATGGATAGCCAGTTCCACTACCTTCAAACATAATGAAAGCCTACTGGGGTAACAAGTTTGTTCGAAATAATGGTTCCCCGCTCCGGCCCACTCCCTCCGCGGTTTAGGCAGAGAAACACTCAAGTAGCAGGCGGCCGGAACGGACGCGAGCGGCACACGGATTTTTTCTGGTGTTTAGTTTTGAATAAATCGTGATATCTCCTGAATTAAACAACCAATTCCAATAATTCAAAAATAGATCTGCTGCTACTGAAATTACTAATAAGGAACAGTGGGCTCTGATTTCGACTGACATTTTAATTAACTTTTCAAACATAAAAAAGTAGTCACAATGAAGAAACTATAGTAGGGAGACATATAGTGTTGCAGACTTTTATGTAGGCATTTTTAAGGTCTAAAATAATATAAAAATAAAATATTTGGGGCATTGGGTAACAGCTGACCTGAGGAACCATGTCGATATTGAAAGGGAACGGAGGGCACTATCTAAGAGAGCAAATATGATAGCCCGTAGGTTTGCACGCTGTTCAACACGAGTTAAAATCACGCTGTTCAAAGCTTTTTGTACCTCGCTATACACCTGCAGCCTTTGGGTTAACTACACACGAGCGGCTTATGGTGCCCTCCGTATCCAATACAATAATGCGTTCAGAGCGGTGTTGGGGTTGTCCCGTTTTTGCAGTGCCTCGGGCATGTTTGCGGAAGCGCGCACCGAATGTTTCCACACCACCATGCGCAAGCGGTGCGCGTCCTTGGTGCGCAGGGTGCGGGATAGCTCCAATACAGTTCTGTCGATGATTGCCGAGAGGATTGACTGTCCGTATATTCGACAGTGCTGTAGTAGGTACGTGGCCAGCTGCCTCCGGTAACGATTGTACATAATAATGGCCATTTGTTTATTAATTTACTTGAGAAAATTAAATTAGTAGGTAAATTATTTATGACTTGTGTTTTTTTTTAATTTTTGATTTTTAATTGTATTATATTATTGTTGTATTGCATTATTGTATTTATTTGTATTTGATGTTAAAATGTGTATGGATCCAAGCTTTCTGAAAATAAATGAATTTTAATTTTTTAATTTTAATACTGTAATACATTATTTTGATCTCATAGGGTTCAGCCAGCATTTGCAATGTAAGCTCAAAAAAATGTGTTTATTTTGCGACATATGTTCAAAAACGATAGTATTGTTCTACTATTTAATGAATGTTATTATACATTAAAAAATTTCTCTTGAATCACTCTCTCTATTACAAAAAACCCCTATCAAAATCAGTTGCGTAGTTTTAAAGATTGAATCATACAAAGCGACATAGGGAAAGTAAAAGTGACTTTGTTTTATAATATGTAGTGAAGGTATCTACTAACATAGATCTTAAGAAAGTTGTTACTGAGACTTTTAATATTAGAATTTTGTATTGTATTTTTAATCGACTTCAAAAAAGAAGATTTTTTATATCAGTTAACTCATAATTTTGGACTGGTTAAACGGAACTTGGTGATTCCTTTTTTTTTTGAAAGCTAGTGTTCCCACGTGTTCCAATTCTGACAATACATAGAATCCATAAGAAAAACGTACAATTCTTAAATTTGCATTAAGTATTAACGATGTGTCCAACAAATGGACGAATTACTTTTAATACTAGATTAAATTAATACTCAATATCACGCCAACCGATTTTCATGACAATTTTTTATATAAATGGATGCACTTTCAGTTCCGTACCTTAAAAATTTTATCAAAATATACAGCAGTTTGGCTTTTGAATGAAATTACGTCGTTTGCTTTTCAAAACTTATCATCTACCTAGCTTTTTGCCAACTATGTTGGGGTCAGCGTCCAGTCTGACCGTATGCAGCTGGATACCAATATTTCACGTAGAACGACTGCTTTTCATATCTAAAAAGTAAAAAATATTTTTTTTACAAATTCTTGAACATGATGCTTTCATAAAAGCTCACCAATTTTCACGTAGAACGACTGCTTTTCATATCTAAAAAGTGAAAAATATTTTTTTTTACAAATTCTTGAACATGATGCTTTCATAAAAGCTCACCAATAGTTCTAGCATAGTCGCACTAAAAGCGAAGTGAACGGAATTTAAACTTGTTTTAAAAATTGCAAAAAATCATACAATAATTGTATTTTGCCATCTAATATATCGCACACGCATTAATATTACGAAAAAAATATAGGAGAGAACAATGGTATTAAAATGACGATGAAATGACGTTATGAATTATGATGATATTACGATTTTGAAATTATGATTGTTCTGTCAAATAAAGTCAAAACAATCTATAAATCAAATCAGAATATCTATTTGCAAGAAAATACATTGTTCGACAAGGGAAGATCTTAAATCCCAAGTATTACTTGTATTCTGCTTACAAGGTCAAAAAAAAACTGAACTTTACGATGTCGACTACAAAAATCGACAAAAATTTAAATGTCAACACTCAAAATTTAAAATGTCATTGAAATAAATTAAAGTATGATGACGGCGGAGCGATAGGGTCGTCACCATCTTGGTGTGGTGGTAAGTACTCCATTTCGTAGGTGGACTTTTGAATTAAAGCACGAAGTGTAAATAATACATACATAAAATACCCTCCAATAGGTAAACCGACAGTTTGCCCCGGAGAAGTGCCCTAGTCTGCGCCTCAAAGCAAAGTCCCCGTTCGACAATCCCCACTTTCCAAATGACTCTGTCCACGTGCCGTCATTACAAGATAAAGTCACAACGTTTGCCCCACTACTACATAAATTGAATGAGCAACTTTTATTAAAATGATACCGTTATCCGCGATATGTCAATAACTGTTATTAAAATAGTCAATATCAAACAAACCAAACCCCTTACCTTGAGCGACTTCTGGCTATTTTGGCTCTGTAAACCTCTTTTCATGGTCACATCACCTTCGCCGTGGTTCACTTTAACGGCGATGTCCTCCTTCTTAATAGTGTTACGGGCTAGGGGTACTTAAACGCCGGTTAAGGGTTACGAAGTTTATTGACAACGAAGATACAGTCGATTGTAGGCAATGACAAGTAGAATGTCGCTGACGTTGCACCGAAGTCTTCCCTTATGTCCACGAAGTCCGTGTTGTAAACACACAATAACAGTACAGATGTTACTCCACGTAGTACTCACAGTTCTCGTTACAGTTGTCGCAGTAGGTATTCTCAAAGATCGCTTCTTAACTGTCGCTGTTTTCGTATCGCTAGTCGAGTGTAGACTGACTCTGCGTCGGCGTCGCGCCGCTTTATATAGGCCAGCTGATCGAACATTCCAGATTCCTCTAGACGTAATAATAATAGCACATAAGTTCGAGGTCACTCGGAAGTACCTACGGTAATTCCCGGAAACGGGTTTCTAGAAATTTCGATGTCGACACTTTGTTGACAAAACTGTTGAGACCTGTACCATTCGATAGGCCGTCCTAAGTCTAGCAATGCGTTTTATTATTGTACCTAGGAAATGTCTAGATCTAGCGGAATAGGGCTTAAAAGTGACACACTGCTTGTCACGCGATATTGAACCTTATGCCATCGACATAAGGTTCATTCGTAACATTGCCCCCTTCTTAGTCATGCTCGTCCCGAGTATGATTTGATCCATAATAGCGAGCTAGGCGGTCTACGTGTACGATCTTCAGCTTCCCTCTAGGCCCTTTCTTAATCCTGTAGGTGACATCGTTTATTCTGGTTACTATCGTGTACGGACCCTCCCATTTGGCTTGGAACTTTGGACTCTTTCCTTTTCTCCTTATGGGATTATGTAACCATACCAAAGTTCCTTCTTCAAATCCGGGCACGTGAGCTTTGCGGTCGTATCGGATCTTCATCTTCTCACTAGTTTTCAGACCATTCTCTCTCACTAGCTCATGTATTCCATCTAATTTACGCCGCAGGTCGGCCACATAGTCGACGGCTAGGATAGGAGTATCGGGAAGTGTTCCGGTTAGGGCATCTATGGGTAGTCTAATTTCTCGGCCGAAGTTGACTTTCGCCGGTGTGCAATTTGTGCTATCATATGTTGCAGAGCGGTATGACATTAAGAAGAGTGGAATGTATTGGTCCCAATCCCTCTGGTGTTCTTCCACTACTTTGGCCAAATGATTCTCTAGCGTCTGGTTGAATCTTTCGACCATTCCATCTGACTGAGGGTGATATGGTGTTGTACGAGTCTTATGTATCCCGAGTAGTTGGCAAACCTCTTGAAATAGTGAAGACTCAAAGTTTCTACCCTGGTCAGAGTGTAACTCCAAGGGAACGCCAAATCGACAGAACACCTCGTGAACTAGCTTTTTGGCGACTGTATGAGCTTCTTGGTTAGGTACTGCAAAAGCTTCTGGCCATTTGCTGAAATAGTCTTGCATGACGATGATATACCTATTCCCTTCTTCAGTAACAGGGAATGGCCCAGCTATATCGACAGCAACTCTTTCCCATGGTGCACCAACATTGTACACTTTCAGCCGACCTCTGGCTCTCGTTTGCGGTCCCTTTACTGAGGAGCAGGCTGCACATTTTCTACACCAGTCCTCTACGTCTTCGCGGCAATGCACCCAATAGAATCTTTTTCTCACCTTCTCCAGGGTTTTCTTTACTCCTAGATGTCCTCCGGATACTCCGTCGTGCACCTGTCGTAGCACTGACGCGACTTTATCACCGGGAACAACTATCTGTAAGGTGACCTCCTGTCCACTGGGTGATTCCCATTTCCTCTTGAGAACTCCATTATCAATTATCAGGCTGTCCCATTGGGCCCAGTAACTTTTTGCTGCTGGGCTAATCGCTGATGTTTCACTCCAAGTGGGCCTTTGGCCACGTTTCTTCCATTCGATTACTATCTTCAAGTCACTATCTTCCTTTTGTGCGTCTTCCAATGATTGATTATCCCAGTCTTCGTCCAAAGCGTTCACCTGGATAATCCTTACGTTCTCTTTCTGTTTGTCACAATGTCGGCCCTTACTTCCTGAACTAACCTGGCGACGGCGGTCCTTTTGTCTTGCCTTTTTCTCGAGGCGTTTCTTCTTACGCGCCTCGTCCTCGACTTCCTTGTCCCGCTTTGCGTCTGCCTTAGTCCACGACCTTCCGCACGACCGCTCGCGCTCTTGTTCTCGCTTGCCGGAACGTTCGCGTTCCTGGTCTCGGTCTCGCTCGCGGTCCTTGACGCGTTCCCGCCCTCGTTCAGCGGGTCGCTCGCGGTGCCCGCTCCGATCGCTCCGCTCACGCCACTCGACTCGCTCGCACGGGCGCTCGGACTCGACCTTCGCATCGCGCTTGCGCCACGCCATCACCGCGGCCTCTTCACGTGACCAAGAAGTTCTTTTTCCCTTAGCCTTCCTGGGACAATCAATTCTAATGTGCCCCTTTTTGCCACACTCATAGCAAGTTGGTCCTCGTCGGGCTTTTATTTGTGCGGTCACTTCTCGAATACGGTCGTGTTGTGGGCCATCTTGACGTACTGCTTCCACCTCCAGAGCATGCGTCAAAGCTGCCTTCAGGGTCTGATGGTGACCCAGACGTACAGCAGCCCTGACTTCTGCATCTCGAATCCCATCAGTAAAGAATCGTAGAGTAGTAGCGCCAATCAATCCCGGTGTTGATGCATACGCCTTCCGAACCATACGTTCAATTTCCGTGGCCCATTGTTGCAAACCCTCGCTGCTCTTCTGTGTGCGTTCGCGGAGTTGAGCCCTGTAGACATGTTCCAGGTGTTTCTCTCCATATCTAGTCTCCAACGCTTCTAACAGACAGGCTAGAGTATTGCAATCGCCGGAAATATTTTCGAGGATTCGTACGGCATCACCACGCAGCGCAAGCATAAGGGCTGTTAGAGCTTGATCGTCGTCCCAGTTGTTGCCTTTTGCGACCTTTTCAAACTGAAGGCGGAAGGCCACCCATGACGTTGTTCCGTCGAAATGAGGTACTTGGAAAGTCGGCAAAGCACTAGGTACCGGTACCACACCTTTAATAACGCCTTTTTGTACCTTCTCCTGCAGAAATTCTACTTCCTTCCCAAACTCCATGATGGTACTGTTTAATTTCTCCATACGCGCATCTTGTTTGTCTATGCGCGTATCTTGCTGGTCCATACGCGCATCTTGTTTATCTATGCGCGTGTCTTGCTGGTCCAGACGGGCATCTTGTTGAGCTGCTTTTGTTCTAAGTTCATTGACCTCTTCTTTGGTTTTTTCCCATTTTTCGTTTAATGCTAATACCAGCTTCTGGGATTCCTTTATTTGTGCCTGGGTTTCTGCCTGGGATTTATCTATTTTTGCCTGGGATTTATCTATTTTTGCCTGGGTTTCTGCCTGGGATTTATCTATTTTTGCCTGGATTTCTGTCTGAGATTCTGCTATACCTTTTATTTGCGCCGTCAAGTGAGCCAGTAACGCTGATAAATCGAATCCAGTGCTTCCGGAAACAGTGGTGGTAGTAGGCGCACTTACAGGTGTTACGATGGCCGCTTCTACTACGGGTGCAGGGACACTTCGCGATTCTTCCTCTTGACGCGCCAAATCCATCGCTGCTTGTCGTCGCGTGCGAACTTTCTCGTCTTCCCTTGGCGTGATCGGCATTTCGCTTCTGACACCAGTTGTTACGGGCTAGGGGTACTTAAACGCCGGTTAAGGGTTACGAAGTTTATTGACAACGAAGATACAGTCGATTGTAGGCAATGACAAGTAGAATGTCGCTGACGTTGCACCGAAGTCTTCCCTTATGTCCACGAAGTCCGTGTTGTAAACACACAATAACAGTACAGATGTTACTCCACGTAGTACTCACAGTTCTCGTTACAGTTGTCGCAGTAGGTATTCTCAAAGATCGCTTCTTAACTGTCGCTGTTTTCGTATCGCTAGTCGAGTGTAGACTGACTCTGCGTCGGCGTCGCGCCGCTTTATATAGGCCAGCTGATCGAACATTCCAGATTCCTCTAGACGTAATAATAATAGCACATAAGTTCGAGGTCACTCGGAAGTACCTACGGTAATTCCCGGAAACGGGTTTCTAGAAATTTCGATGTCGACACTTTGTTGACAAAACTGTTGAGACCTGTACCATTCGATAGGCCGTCCTAAGTCTAGCAATGCGTTTTATTATTGTACCTAGGAAATGTCTAGATCTAGCGGAATAGGGCTTAAAAGTGACACACTGCTTGTCACGCGATATTGAACCTTATGCCATCGACATAAGGTTCATTCGTAACAATAGTAATTTAAGTAAATAAAATAAAGAAAATTAATCTTTTCAAGTTATGGGTGTTAATCAGGTTCCCGGTTGCTTCTGAGAATCGAATCCTAGAGCCCGGAGTCTGAATTTGTGTCTTAGTGTTCTTAGATTTGTGTCAGTTAGTCGACTAACCACTTAAACTTAGACTAAAACTTTGAAAAATAAATTTGTGTTAGGCATTTCTACTATTACAGATCTCTTTCATTTCGAATACAGCCATGTTATGCGCTGTACTCAATGTTTGCCATTTTCTATAATATCGGAATCCACGAATAATTTGAGCCATCGAATTACCAAAGCAGGAACATTATTAATTCACAACCGGGCGTTAGTACTGGTTATCCTACCAAATAATATATTACTCAATGCTAAAATCATTCACGTACAGTCAAAAAGCCTTTCCGATTAGTAGTCAAAATCAAATAACCTCTAAGATTAGAGGAATGAAAATTCTCTGACTCAAAGTCAATCTTTCGAAATCCTTTGACTCTGCTTTTAAAGGTATTTTAAAACGAATAAAGCATCTACAGGCAAATATGTTTAACAAAATTCAGCAGGCTCAGTATACGAATTCCACCAAATTATAAGCACTTCGTGTAAAGAGAAAAATATTCCCTTTCAGGCGAAGTATGGCGCCCGAGTTTCTTTGTGCGAAAGCTCTTGTAAAACAAAGGGACAGTTTTGTACGCGTCGCCCTATTGTGTTCTGTTATAAATTATGTAGTTCATAAGTTAGCATGGATCTATTGGGAGGTGCTGTGTTGTCTGTCCAAGGAGTGATAAGATTTTTGAATTGTTGAGGTCTCGATAAAGAAGATTTGTTGTTTGGTTTCACAATAAAGCGGTGTCGTTATTTTTACTTTGCGTAATGTCGGTTTTCCACATGAAGAGTGCTTTTACACACCATAATGTTTAAATAAATGAGGAAATATGTTCGTTTGTGGCAAACACGATGCAGAGAAACAAAACAGGCACAAAACACACAAATATGTTCGGAGAAATGTGCGTCATATTCACGCATAACGATAAATCGGGATGATGCGTTTTTGAAGATTTCGTCGGCTTCCTACCCAAGTTTTAGTTTCTATTAAAAAGCAAACTAGGTAAAAAGACTTTTAGAATAGAATACTTTTTATTATGTACATGATATAAATAACAGAACATAGATATGAATATTTTACAAAGGGTGACACAATGTCCGATCTTATCGTTAAGCGCGATCTTTAACAGACAACTTTTGGATGGAATACCAAGATGAACGTGAGACAAATAGTGCAGGTAGCCGAAGGTGTACTATTTAGAATATACAATAAATATGTACATTAAGTTTATCATACAGTGTGCGTGTAGTATTTTTACAGTGTTTTTACTAAGCTGCTAATTTAATGTAGGTAACTAATTTGAGTTTTTCTTCAGCCACTGCTGTATAAAGGCCTCCCCTAAGGCTATATTGGGGGGGTTTGCCTTAATCCTCACGCTTGGCAGGCGCGTTGGGGATGGCAGTAATTTGATATTCCACAGGAGGAACGCTGCTGCCCTGTTCCCTGGTGAGAGTTCACTTTGACGCCTCTTACGACACCTACGGGAGGATATAGTACTATTATAAGCCCGGTACCACACGGTTTACTTACACGGAAATTTGAGTTATTTCTAAACAAACAGTGATCAGATTGAAAGATCTGATAAATCGCTGATCATTAAATTCATTTAAAGAAACTATAAACATAATATCTACTATTCCATACTTATACCCAGCCTAAATTGTTCCCACTCCTGAGACACAGGCCTCCTCTCAGTGAGAGGAGTGGGCCGTAATCGACCATGGGCCCAGTTCGGGTTGGTAGATGTCACATATCTTCGATGATTTTTTTGGCTCTTTGACATGCCAGTTTCGTCACTATGTTTTCCTTCATCTTTTTGAGAGCAGTTATGATGAAATAATTTGCACAAAGTAAAGCACATTATGAGGTTCGAACCTACGATCTATACTACTACTATTCCAGATTATTATCTAAAATCTCTATTAAAGCCTGGCAAATTGCTCTCAAACTCCGCGACCCACCCTCGAAGTCACATCATTTTATTAATAAAATACTCCGTTGCATTGGAATTTTCCAGCTTTCAACTCAATTTTATTGGTTATATTCGTCTTCGTTATATGCCAAGGCTACATTAGCAGGCGAAGATTCGTGTCGCGTTGGCTCGCAAAATATCCGTTCTCGGACATAGACGATGTTCTTGTCTACATTGGCGGGCGAAGATTCAGATAGCGGCCCACTGCGAATATTCGTTGTTTAGTTTTGCGGCCGAGACGATGGAGGAAGCAGTGGCTTTGCATTATATGTCAATAAATTATTATTTATTACATGTTTACAAAACAAAAACAATGAAAAAAATATGCAAAAAGAACGTCAGTCCCGTTTCAAAGTCTGGATGACACCGAAGTGACCTAGGTGTGGTCACCCCAGCGAATATTGTCGCGACAAGTCCTATGAAGCGCGTCATTTTACCGATAGTGCCCCGATGCTACATCGTTTTGCGGACGAATACATTGCGTTGCGACTAAAGATGGGCGGGTGGGTAAAAAATGGGTAGGTAAAAATTGGTAAAAAAGGGTAGAATAGGTAAAAATTAAAAAATACCCATTTTTACCGGGTATTTATAATAAATACCGGGTATAAAATGAATTGTTATTTAATTGGCTTCGTCATCAATACTACGATCAGGTACTGGAGTGCTTTGGGGTCCTACCACCATCTTTGGGACCCAAGTTAACCCCACCTGCCTGACGGTGCACCCGCTGACTTACGGATGGGGTGCTGACGCCAGTTTTCCCTTCGGAGCTGAGTGGTCTGACAACAGTCGCACTCGTAAAAGCAAAACAAGCCAAACTATTATGAATAGGAAAGGAAGAAATGCACGTGACACAGTTAGGGCGCCGCCGCAAATGGCGCGCAGGAGCTACGCCCGACTCCTGTGACCTGTGGGCTAGGTCTAACGTGTCAGAGGCGGATACGGCTGAAGAAGCGAGCCAAAACCAGGAAAATCCGTTGTGCTTTTCCTGGTGTGGTGACGCCGAAAGTATGTCGTTCTGGATCCAGCTCGAAGGACAGTTTCACGGGATACCGTCATCCCAGCGAGTGGTTCTGGGGGGAGATTTGAACAGTCATGTGGGTGAGAAGAGTGTCGGGCTTGAGCGTGTTCACGGCGGCTTTGGGTACGGCGGCCGCACCGCAGAAGGAAACAACATTCTCCAAACGTGTGCAGCCGCTAACCTTGCAATCGTGACTTCAAAAACTTCGAACTTCAAAAAGAAGCAGGAGCACATTGTCACCTTTCGCAGCGGGCGAAGCGCTACCCGAATAGACTTTCTACCGACTAGGAGACACCACATCGGCAAAGCAGCCAACTGCAAAGTCATAGCCGGTGAGAGTCTCACTGGACAATATCGCCTCCTTGTCATAGATCTCTGCGTAACGGCCCATCGTAGACGTGTAGAGCACTGGCGGCATCAGATTCGGTGGCGGCTGCTTGATGAAATAAGTCCTAGGAGTTCGCATCGGTTATTAGAGACAAGTGCGCTGGACCGATGAAGAATATGTCCAAGACCAATGGGCCAGGATGCAGGCAGCTATTATTAGGGCGGCGCGGGTGGTGCTCGGAGTCTGTAAGGGCCGCCGCAAACGTGAAAGGAAAGGAAAACTAGGGTGAAGAAAGCCCTCTTTAAAACGTGGCATCCAGATCGCGACGCATATAAGGTTGTCAAACGTGCCACTAAAAGAGTTGTAGCCAGAGCCAGACCACTTGCAAGCGCTTTACGAGAAGTAGGAATCATTTGAGGGGCAAAAGATCTTTTCCAAATAGGCATGTTCCAGGGTCAAAGCGGCATAGGATATATCCAAGTGCCGTTGTGTAAAAGACCCTACTGGTAACCTGCTATGCAAAGACCTCACGGTGAAGGAGAGATGGCGCTTGTACTTTCACGAGCTGCTGAATAAGCAGCACCAAGAGGTGCAGACACCGAAATTCATTCCAAATCTTGAATTAGTGCCCCCGATAACGCCCGAGGAAGTCCAAACGACTTTTCGGCAAATCGGAAAGCTGTCGGAACTGACGGAGTCCCCATTGAGGCCTGGAAGGCGATGGGTCCTCGCGATGCGGGCATGTTAACTAACTTTCTGAACCGCGTGTTCCTGATCGGCAAAATTGCAAGCCAATGGGGACTGAGTATTATTACTCCAGTCTTCAAAGGCAAGGGCTCGGTACACACCCTGAAGAATTTTGAGAGGATTTTAGACTCTCAGATTCGGCAGGAGTATGCTGTCTTGGGAGTGTCAATATGGGTTTCGGCCAGGGTACGAAACCATGGATGGATATTAACACTAAGGTTCACCATGGAGAGATACAGATTGAAGAACACGCCTCTAAATAATGCTCTTTCTATGTAGAAAGAGCATATGCAGGCTCCATACAGGCCTCAGCATCCATGATCCACCTACCTGGTTGCTCATGTATGCTGAGGCGATATCCTCACTGTGACTGTCCCCTGTCCGCATCGCGCTGGCTGACCCGGACAGTTGGAGCGGCGTGTGAATTAGGCGGCTGACCTGTCCCACCGGACCGGACCCACAGTGGCGGGCCAGCATCAATGGAGGATTGCGGAAGCAGTTTTCGTTCTCGCAACCCCCCGGTGTAGGTGTGAGATGAAACACTGGGGTGGTTTTCAATCATTAAGAGTCCGACAGACCCGTCTCCCGCCCCAGGGCGGCGGACATCGCATGAGGATGTTCCACCCCGGAAACAAAAAAAAAAGGATTTCGGGGCGGCGCCGGCAGCGGCGCGGGAGCCGGGCGGGCATCGAAGACCCGTTCTCGGAACTAGCGGGCAGATCGCGCGTCACTATAGCCGCGTAGTATTGTGTTCACGATTGTGTCGACGAGATATTAGTTTTTATTCCCGAAAGAAATATTTAAACAATGGCGGCAACAACTTTTTGATTGAAATTTATTCCTAACGCTCGATCACTGCTTGACTTTAAGTACACCGCTCGCTGCCCGCCCGCTGCCCGCAAGATTCGAGCGCGAGAAGTACACCGCTCGCTGCCCGCCACCGCCCCGTTGTGCCGCGCCGCTGTTTTCGAGAACCGGTCCGTTTGATTTAACGCATAAGATTCTGCCGCAAGATTCGAGGCAGAGGCCTAAAAAGAAACCGTGGCCCTGGCGCACAGGCACACACAGGCACAGGCCTAGAGCGGGAGAGGTCATTTGACGATTTCTCATCCAGAACAAAAAAATGGTAGTAGGCTATTTGACAGTATTCATTTTTTTGGGATTTTTTGCTTTAATTGCATAAAATGAGGGTTCTTTATGTCATTTACACGAGTTTTAATAAAAAATGCAATAAATGAGTTTGAGTTGGAAAATAATAACAATTAATACATACAAAACACAAAAATATGTTTAGCTTTTTGTTTCTCGCGCCACACATTGTGAAACGATCCGGATTGGCTAATGTCGTGATGACGTCTTAAGCGCATCAACGCTTGTTTTCGGCAAACTTATAAACTGTTTTTTGGGGGTTTTTATCGATTTATTTGTACAACCCGGTACAGCACACCACTTGTAAACCATTTTATTAGATAACAACAACAAATAATAAATAAAAACAAACACCACTGAGAACCGAAAACCGCTTGTGACGTCAATTACAAAGCTCGACGCCATATTGCTGAATAAATCGTTTTCGCGGCTTATTTGAATTTTTATTTGCATATTTCTTACGAAATATGTATTTAAAATTAAAAAAAATACTTTCTGTGAACTTCTTAACCGCAACCAAGTAATTCGAGATAAAAATTATAAATCTGTCAAATAGCCTGTTCCGTAGTGGCAGCCCGTGTACTAGCCCCGCACGATGATATTGCGATGGAACCTTGTCACAATAACAGCGTTGTGACGTCATCTGTCACACAAAAGGACAGCTAGCAAAAGAATGTTAAATGCAAAATTAATATTAGGGTTAAGGGTTTATTTGTATTGTTACAGGCTAGGGGTACTTAAACGCCGGTTAAGGGTTACGAAGTTTATTGGCAACGAAGGTACAGTCGATTGTAGGCAATGACAAGTAGAATGTCGCTGACGTTGCACCGAAGTCTTCCCTTATGTCCACGAAGTCCGTGTTGTAAACACACAATAACAGTACAGATGTTACTCCACGTAGTACTCACAGTTCTCGTTACAGTTGTCGCAGTAGGTATTCTCAAAGATCGCTTCTTAACTGTCGCTGTTTTCGTATCGCTAGTCGAGTGTAGACTGACTGTGTGTCGGCGTCGCGGCGCCTTATATAGCCCAGCTGATCGAACATTCCAGATTCCTCTAGACGTAATAATAATAGCACATAACTTCGAGGTCACTCGGAAGTACCTACGGTAATTCCCGGAAACGGGTTTCTAGAAATTTCGATGTCGACACTTTGTTGACAAAACTGTTGAGACCTGTACCATTCGATAGGCCGTCCTAAGTCTAGCAATGCGTTTTATTATTGTACCTAGAAAATGTCTAGATCTGGAGGAATAGGACTTAAAAGTGACACACTGCATGTCACGCGATATTGAACCTTATGCCATCGACATAAGGTCCATTCGTAACAGTATTTTATAATTTTATTACACTCTTTATAAAGAGTGTATGTATAAATTAATTTTAGGGTTAAGGGTTTATTTGTATTTTATAATTTTATTACACTCTTTATAAAGAGTGTATGTATAATAAAATTAATATTAATTTTGCATTTAACATTCTTTCGTAGGTATACCTACTCACCCATATTCTGACAAATAAACTTTCATTATTAAGAATTTCAAGGAAATAATTTTTGTAGACATAAGAAAAATATACTTATTCGTATAACTTTCTTACATGTATACTATTTTTTCTAACTACATTTCTGTTAGTTTGCGAGCGGGAATTGAACCAGAGTCCACTGTGTAGTAGTCATGTTTTAATTACTACCTACATCTATCAGCTTATAAATAAAACCAGGATAATATGTAAAAAAATGTATATAGTCTTCCGAATCATAACTGCTTTCTGTGTCTGTCGTTTCCGATTCACTATCGTCGCCGTATTTATGACAAATAACTCGTCAGTTATTCGATCTTTATTCCAGTATTTATTCCTCTTCAAGCCGTTTAACATGATTGACTTCCTTTCGCCAGTCATCTGGAGTTATTGACGCCAACGACTCCAACGTCAGAGCTTCAATGCGACTTTCCAACTGCTCCACATTCTTTTCTGACACCCTTATCTTTACCAGGTTCCAGATGTACTCAATGGGGTTGAGGTCGCAGTTGTAAGGTGGTAATCTAACGACTTCATGGCCATTGCCAGCTAATAAATTGTCAATTTTATAATTTTTCGGCGGTCTGTGCCGTTTAATTAATAAATACAGTTCAGGTTTTGTAGTGTCGTTGGGAAAGTCTCAACAATCAACTGTTTTTTATTGTTCATACTTGGTGGCCTATTCTCATCCCTACTGTGATAAGGGGCGTTGTCCATCACAATTTTAGAGTTGCGTGGTATGTTGGGTACTATTTTTTCTGTAAGCCACTTGGTGAAATTCTCAGCATTCATTTGATCATAGTAATCCCCCGTTTTGGTGTCTGCTTTAAACATTAAAAGGGCATTGTCAACAAAACCGCTTTAACTTCCCGCGTGAACTATTATCCATCGGCGGCCGGGACTGTCGTTCCGTCTCACTCCATCGGTTGTTGTTTGCCAACATTTTTCTACCGTGTAGTGTGCATGTATCCACGTTTCGTCGAGATAAATAACGGGTCTTTTGTTATTACCAAGCGAGTCATTTTCTTTCATACGTCGTAAATATTTAGCCCTCCACGCTTGAATTTGGGGTCTTTGAATTAGGGCGTCTTTTTTGGTAGCATCGTTTAAATTGGTAGCCTAAATCACATTTAATTATTTTTCTTAATGTAGTTTCACTACCAGTATAATTAAGGTCTACTTTTGAAGCCGAAAAGATTTTGCGCATTGTGGGTATTTCTCTCCTTACCGTACACATTGAATCTATAATATTTCTTAAAGCTGTTATGGAAAACCCGTCGAAATATTTCTTCTTTTGTCTTTTTCCTTTAGTAGGAGTTCTCATTTTGCTGCCACTGGCTGTTGCTGACTCATGCTCTCGTCTCAATTTCGTCACAGTATTTTTTGCAACGCCTGTGGCACATGCCACACACTCCGTGACTTTGATAGAATTTTGCAAAATATTTTTAATAACTGTAAGCAGTTGCTTCGGTATTAAAATGTCCGAAGCACTTCTTAAAGCACGGTTTATACTTTCAAGAACTAACTTACAATCCTCTTTCTCTTTAACAAAATAATTGGCCACTTTAATTATAATTTCACGAGTACGACTATTAATTAATTTCTTACTCATTTTAACGAGTAACAGTTAACAAAACTAAACAACAAAACTCAAGAACAACAATAAAACAGGATAACAAAAACAAAAAGCTAACAAAAATATTCGATGTGCGTAAGTGGGTAAGCGCGGACTGAATTTGCGAACGGTACCGACGGTGCGAGTTCGACTACGTCACCAAGATGGCCGCCAATCGCAATATCATCGTGCGGGGCTTATAATTCAGATTTTGTCGAATTTTTTGCAATTTACTGGTCAGTGTCAGGTTGTAACTTGATCAAAATATGATCTGCGATAATAATAACGATGTAACTACGGATCTACTCTAAATTAAACTGATTATAATTTTTACCCGGTAAAAATTAAAATTGGGTGGGTAAAAATAGGTATAAATGGGTATTTACCCATAGTTCGGGTTTTTACCGGGTAAATGCCCATCTCTAGTTGCGACGATGTACCCGGCCATATACATCGCCGTAGCTCGAATATTCGCCGTAGCCCGCTAATGTAGCCCCGGCATTAAAATGAATTGTTGTGATTTATCACATAGAGACAGGTGTTATAATTCTCCTGGTTATGTCGCGTATAATTCAAGAGCAGCGGTGGCCTAGTGGTATCGACCGCGACTCACAAGTTGTAGGTCGTAGATTCGAACCCTAAACATCAGGCGTCCATCAACGATTGTATCACTGCTTACCATCAGGCGGGATTGCAGTGAAGCACTAGTTTATAATAATTAAAAAAAAAATCGCATTATCGGTCACTCTTTTAGTCTTTAAGTAAGGAAGGAAAAATGTATGCCTTTTGTCAAATTACCAATCCAAAGGTAAAAAGACGAAGAAACCTGCAAAAATGGGCCATAAAAAGCATCATTATCATCAGCCTATAGCTGTCCACTGCTGGACATGGGCATCCCCTATTTCACGCCATTCAACTCTATTTCCGGCAACCCTCGTTAAGCTGCTCCACCTAGCATCACTCAACTTTAAATCAATATTTAAAATGAAATCATCCATCTTACAATGTAACTGTTGACTAAAGTGATAAAATATAATGATTTAATTATTAACCGTCTGCCCTCCAAGGATTTTCGAATCTTATTAAAACATACCTTGAAATATTGACGAAGGACGGTGGATGATGTATTTTGTTCGACCCTAAAGCTGTGCACACATAAACAGCGGAATAATATTATAACTGAACTAGAGTAGTAATCTTTAAATATACAGAGTGGTGCTGACAATACGACAATAAATGAAAACACGAACAATGCTGGTTCATAGGAATAATCCTAAACCATAGAAAAAAACCTAGCATCAAAAATAAAAAAAATGAAAATTTCAAACAAACTAAATCAAAAATCATAAAATTGCAAACGGAATAGAACACCCTTTAAAAATATTGGTTCACTGACCTCCGATCGGCGACAGCACGATCCTGTATCGACTTGCTTTTTTTTGCACCATTATTATTAAAGTTAGGTACCACACGATGCGGCGGTCATTAACCTGTAAGCGCTTCCTTATCAACATGAACATCATGTAGAAAGTGTGAAAAATGAAAAATAATTTCCTTTGACTAAACTAATAGAAAAGCGATGCGACCGCATGCAGCGTGCCCCGCCCCTCTTCGCCCGCGCCTGGATAGCCTACCGCACATGTTTTAAGTTACCTCTTTTTGCGAAATAATATTTATTTTTTAGGGGGACTTTTTTAAGTTTAGCCCGACTTTGCCCGACCGATGGCCGATGGGGTAGTAAGGTTCTGGAGTGGCGGCCACGCCGATGGATGCGGGCAGCACAAGACCGGTCATCGTGGAAAGCCTTGGGAGGCCTTTGTCCAGCAGTGGACATCTATAGGCTGAGGAAGAAACTAATAGACATATTTTTATGATTTTATATGGGTAGACTGACAATGTGTTGAGGTACACGACCTTTAATTTATTGTCGTATTGTCAGTACCACTCTATATATTATACACCGTTATTTTTGTTTATGCGAAACCTGAAATCTGAATACAGTTTGTTCAGAATAAGCAATTGAATCGATTTCAATCATTTTTACATCATGTTATATTTTTTCCCAAATACATTTAGAAATTGTTGCATACTGCAACAATTTGCAATGCACTGCTCGCCCGTTCGAGCGGAGCGTTGACCATATTTTTGTTGGGACAGTCAAGTAGGATGCATTGGGGTCCCACCACCATCTTTGGGACTCAAGTCAACCCCACCTGCCAGACGGTGCACCTGCTGACATACGGACGGGGCTCTGACGCCGGCTTCCCTTTCGGGGTTGAGTGGTCAGACGGCAGTCGCACTCGTAAAAGCCAAAAATCGCCAAAACATGGATAGGAATAGTAGGAAAGCACGAGTTACAGTTAGGGCGCCGCCGCAAAACGGCGCGCAGGAGCCCCGCCCGACTCCTGTGACCTGTGGGCTAGGGCTACCGTGTCAGGGACGGACACGGCTGAAGAAGCGACCCCAAACCAATAAACTCCGTTTCGCTTCGTGGAACGTTGGCACGCTAACTGGACGCGCGAGAGAACTGGCCGAAACTCTCCACAGGCGGAGGGTGGCCGTCGCGTTCCTGCAGGAGACTCGGTGGAAAGGCAGCAGATCCCGGCTTATTGGGAATGGCTACAAGCTGATCTACACGGGTGCATCTAGTGGGAGAAATGGGGTCGCCGTGGTGTTGTCTGACGAGCTCCAGGATGAAGTCTTGGAGGTGAATCGCATTAGTGATCGGCTAATGTCGGTGCGGGTGCTTGTCAATGGGGTAATAACCCACTTGATAAGTGCCTACGCTCCGCAGGCCGGGTGCGGTGACGCCGAAAGGACGTTTTTCTGGAGCCAGCTCGAAGGATTGCTTCGCGGGATCCCGTTATCCCAGGGAGTCGTTCTGGGTAGTGATTTGAATGGTCATGTGGGTGAGAAGTGTGACGGGTTTGAGCGTGTTCACGGTGGCTTTGGGTACGGTAGCCGCAACGTGGAAGGGGACAACATTCTCCGAACGTGTGCGGCCGCTGACCTGGCAATTGTGAACACCTATTTCAAAAAGAAACCGGAGCACCTTGTTACCTACCGGAGCGGGCGAAGCGCTACCCAGATCGACTTCCTACTAAAAGTAGCCAACTGCAAGGTCATACCCGGTGAGAGTCTTACTGCACAACACCGTCTCCTTGTCCGTGTTGGGCACTGCCGACGCTAGATCCGGTGGTGGCTGCTTGATGAAAATAAGTACCAGGAGTTCGCTTCGGTTATTGGCGACAAGTGCGCTGGTACCGAGGGAGAATCTGTTCAAGATAACTGGGACAGAATCCAGGCAGCTATTACTAGGGCGGCGCGGGTGGTGCTCGGCGTGTCTAAGGGCGGTCGCAAAAGTGACAAGGAGACCTGGTGGTGGAACGACATAGTTCGGAGGGAGACAAGGGTGAAGAAAGTCCTCTTCAAAACGTGGCAGGCGACCGGATCTCCTGAAGATCGCGACGCCTACAAGGTTGCCAAACGTGCCACTAAAAGAGCTGTAGCCAGAGCCAGACGAGACCACTTGCAACCGCTCTACGAGAAGTTGGAATCGTCTGAGGGGCAGAAGGTCATTTACAATTTGGCACGTTCTAGGGTGAAAGCGGCATTGGACAGGCGCGTGCGCTCCATAGAGGCAGATAAGCACTGCATACCCTAATAATTTTCAAAAAAAAAAATATAATAATTTATAATATAGTACAATAAAATAATTTATATACTACAAACTTAAAGACTTCTTTAATCAGTTATTGATAACACTGCCATCTATTGGGGCTAGTGCAAACTACTAACACATATTACAATGCGGCCCGCGCAACTCTGTTTGTCGCGAAGACCGCGCCACATTCGCGTGGCGGCCGTAAGCAGAAACGAAATGTGCTTCTCTGACGTGTCTGTGATTCGCGTGTGTGAATAAAATTATTTGATTGTATGTGTAAACTTTCCGTGTGTTGTGTTGTAATTTCATTCGGTTTATAAGCCCAGATAAGCAGTGCTTCATTTTACACGGCCGAATCAAGAAGTTGACAAAACTAGCACAATTGTTGTTTGTGAAAATACCTTTTTATTTTATCAGCTTATGTTGTTTGGTTATTGGTGTATTTGGTAACATGAATATATTGATTGTTTTAAGAAAGATCTGTACTGTTGATGTATATTTAGATAAATTTAAAACGGTGAATTTTTCAACGTTAACGTTATTATTTTGTTTCCCGTGTAGGTACCTATATTATTTTAAAACGCGGTATTGACAATTCGTTGTTATAAAAACTTAAAAGACCTTAAGTTTTTCAACCTACTTGCTATGAATTTCAATACTATTATACTTTATATTGTAATAATTTTCCTGAAGTTTACAAATTAGCAAAATTTAATAGTTATGATTCCAATGAGTAGCGCATCACGTATATTTATAAAATACATAGGGTTAGACTCCCAGATTTGTCTATATTTCTATTGAAAAAGAACTTTTAGCGATTTTAAAATGATCACATATTTAATTTTTATAGAGTTATTTAAAAAAGATACGCGCGTTGATGTAATTTATAGATAGTAAAATATTTTTTTCAGTTTTTTGAGAAATAAATTATTACTTATTTACAGTTGTGTTAATAATAACATTTCATTGTATTTTGACAGCCTCCATGGCGTAGCGGTAGCGAACGCGGCCGCTGCGCAAGGAGGCGCGGGTTCGATCCTCGCGCAGTGCAAATATTTGTATGCATGAATATGAATATTTGCACTGGTCTGATCGTGCCTCGGAACGCGGTTGCCATACGAACATCTAGTGGCACTTGTATAAGCACAGATATTTGGGTAGTGCATACCCTCCACAAAATCTCTGTGCACGCCCCTGGCACTGGATATATCCAAGTGCCGTTGTGTAAAAGACCCTACTGGCAACCTGGTTTGCGAGGATCGCGCGGTAAAGGAGAGATGGCGCACGTACTTCCACGAGCTGCTGAATAAGCAGCACCAAAAGGTGCAGACACCGGAACTCCCTCCGAACCTTGGATTAGTGCCCCCGATAACGCCTGAGGAAGTCCACACGGCTCTTCGTCGCATGTCGAATCGGAAAGCTGTCGGAGCTGATGGAGTCCCCATTGAGGCCTGGAAGGTGATGGGTCCTCGCGGTGTGGGCATGTTTTGAACCGCGTGCTCCTGACCGGTAAAATCCCGAGCCAATGGAGACTGAGTATTATTACTCCAGTCTTCAAAGGCAAGGGCTCGGTACAGGAGTGTGGCAACTATCGCGGTATAAAGGTCATGTCCCACACCATGAAGATCTTTGAGAGAATTTTAGACTCCCGGATCCAGCAGGAGTGTGCTGTCTCGACGTGTCAATATGGGTTCCGTCCAGGGTACGGAACCACGGACCCTATCTTCGCCCTAAGGATCACCATGGAGAGATACAGATCGAAGAACACGCCTCTGCATATGCTCTTTTTAGACATGCAGAAGGCCTTCGAATGTGTCCCTCGGGGGGTGATCTGGTGGGCACTGAGGTCCAAAGGGGTACCAGAAGCCTATGTTGACATAATTCGAGACATGTACCTCAATTCCGAGTCCTTTGTTAGGACCTCTGTTGGCGACACTAAACCCTTCCCCTTCACCGTCGGAGTACACCAGGGATCCGTCCTTAGTCTGTTCCTGTTCAGCGTGATATTAGATGTCTTGTCAGACAGCATCAAGAATTCACATGAGCAACCTCCTTGGTTGCTCATGTATGCTGATGATATCGCGCTGGCAGACGCGGACAGGGAACTGTTGGTGCGGCGGGTAAATGCGTGGAAGAACTCGCTTGAGAATGGAGGTCTTAAACTCAATGTGGCGAAGACGGTGTACATGGCCAGCAACACCACAGACCCTATGCCTGTGTGCATAGGCGGAGACTTGGTCGAGTGCACAGACCAATTTAAATACTTGGGGTCTGTGCTCCACGCGTCCGGCGATATTGATTGCGACGTTAAAGCACGCATTTCCGCAGCTTGGGCAAAATGGCGTGAGGTGACAGGTGTCATTTGTGACCCCAAAATGCCGGTTAAGCTTAAGGGATAGGTCTATAAAACCATCATTAGACCTGTCCTTCTGTATGGCAGTGAGGCGTGGCCTGTGCTTGAGCGACACAAGCAGGAGCTGCGTGTCACGGAGATGAATATGCTGCGGTGGATGTGTGGAGTTACGCGGAAAGACCGCATTAGAAACTCCCGCATCCGTGGCAGTCTCCGTGTCCGTGACATAGCAGACAAACTGCAAGAGAGTCGCCTGCGCTGGTACGGTCACGTCTTACGTAAACCGGCAGGTTACGTGGGTAACAAATGTCTTGCCATGGCGCCTCCGCCGGGCCGGAACAAGCGAGGTAGACCAAAGAGGTGCTGGCTTGATATTGTAAGATATGATATGCGTGCCAACAAGCTCTTACCACAGGATGCTAAAGATCGTGCGAAATGGAGGAGAATGTGCAGCAAAGCGGACCCCGGGCTCCAACGCGAAAGCCGCGGATGCGACCGGGACAAACGCTGAGATGATGATGATGATGATGAGTCAAGTAGGATAACAACCTCATAGCTTTGTGATTTTTCAATTGTTTAAATTTGTTCTACTTATGTTTACGTCATAATAAGTGCCTTTTACCTTTTTTTTTCACTTTTCGTTCGTTTTATTACTAGACTGGAACAAATGTAATTTGGATTTCGATTTTTAATTATTGTTGAGATGGGCGTTGATAGTTGCGCCACAGTTTGAACTTTTGTATCTATTTTCGTTTCCCTTTATAAACTTTTGTCCTAAAAGTTATTCCAAATAAACGTTTATTGTTTTATATTGTTATATTAGATGTTGTCCGTAAATTCGTTTGTTATCTAGGACTAACATTAGCATATGTCCTCCTTCAAGTTGTGGTTTATATAATATGGCTCAATTTCAAATTACAGCCGTTTTAGCGTGACTGCGTAACATTATAAACAAACACTATTCATCTGCGTTAATAATATAAGTTAGGAAATGAGGAATAATTTTGTATGAATTTTTAATACATTTTGAACATAGAAAAATTACTAGAAAATATAAATGGTTCCAGTTTCTCTTTCCAAAAGGTTGTTTCCCTATTTTACTCGAAAACAGTACATCTGTCATCTGCATGATTGTACCCAGCATCAGGCCTTGGGGTGGCAAGCCCTGGATAAGGGGCCCAGTTAGATTTTTATTTTCTAATCATCCCCGGCTATTTTGTCTTACAAATTACACAAGCACATCTGTATGAAACATTAGGTATTTGTAGTGTAGTGTGTAGAGCAAATAGACGCAAATGATCCTGTGTAAGCCCCCGTTTATACATTGATTAGTTATTAGGGGAGTTTGAGTTGGAGTCGACATGTTCTGGGAGATTTCGCTGCCCCACCTGCCCCATGTCTGTGAGAAGTTTCCCATATATACTCATCACGTCATATGCAATTCCCCGCGTCATTACTTGATTTTTGTTGTTTTTATCGCCTTTAAGAGTTCTAGTATGGTGTAAAGCAACCTATATACAATATGTTAAGAAAACCCTGTCCAACCCGTAAGGATAGTAAAGGTTAGGTAAACACATGACCAAATTACATAATCATCATAGTAACAATACTAGTGAATTTTGAAATAATCTTTTTTTCCGCGAATTAATTCCAACTTCCCCAAAATTTGGTAAGTTTTAAAAAGTGACAACATTAATTTTGACGGTATAATTCTGAGCGAATAGCGATGCGACCGCATGCCGCGTGCCCCGCCCCTCTTCGCCCGCGCCTGGATGGCCTACCGCACATGTTTTAAGTTACCTCTTTTTGCGAAATAATATTTATTTTTTAGGGGGATTTTTTTTTTAAGTTTTGCCCGACTTTGTAGTCGTTAGTAGAATCAGTTATCGATACCCATTGATAAAATATTAAACAGATTCGATATATTCTAACAAACTGATCAAAAAAAATGTGCCGAACACAGCAGCAGCACACATGCATATTTTTATTCGGCATACATTGGTACAGTGTGAGTGAGATGGGGCGCAATCTAAAGCATAGAGAAGAAAAAGATGGCTAGTGTTTGTCGTTTGCGCTGTTAGTGTTTGTCGTTTGTTTTTACGAGTGTATCGAGAGTGACTAAAGCGAGATACAGGACTTACCTCCTTTTGTACGCTTCATTTTTAGTGCGCTAGTGACATATGCTACCTTATACCTTAGTTTAATATTTTATCAATGTCGATACCTAACAATACCTTCACGGATCGGATAGGATTTCTTTACATATAGTATATAAACTTTTTCAAGAAGGTTTTACCAAAGGCTACCCTATTACCCAGTAACTGGGTAGTGGGGGTCAGATAGGTAGTCGCTCCATGTAAAATACTGATTTCAGCTGAATCTGGTTAGACTGGAAGCTGACCCCAAAGTAGTTGAAAAGAAGGATAATTTTTCGTCGATAATTTTTTCTCAAGCATTGGGTTTCATCATCATCATTAACCTTTTTTATCGTCCCACTGCTGGGCACAGGTCTCCTCCCATGCAGAAAAGGATTAAGCGTAATCACCACGCCTGCTCAATGCGGGTTGGCGATTTCAGACTTGAAAGTCCAAGTTTCCTCAAGATGTTTTCCTTCACCTTGTTATCAGTCATTGGTATCCAAGATATACTTAGAAAGTACATATAACTTTAGAAAAGTAACATTGGTACTTGCCTGGCTACCACGACTATTGACAATTGGGCTATTATATGCACATTTTACTGACAATTCCACAGATTACTGCGCTTGAATATACAATCAATCAAAATACAAAACCATAAAACGCTCGTGTAAACGCAGCCTTAAGGTCAAATGCCTCTTTTATCCATGATTTATCGGCCGCGTGCGAGGCTTCGAGTTTCGATTTTTGTTAATTGCCCAATTTAGATATTACGGTAATTCAATAAAATTGGTTTGGGAACTTTTAATTACAGACCCAAATTTGGTACCGACTTTTAATGATTGGGCTGACGTTTGAAACGTTTTAGTTATTAATTTTTGTAATTGTAATGATTTCTAAACGCGAGCGGTTACCTAGTACGAAATGAAATGAAATGGTTTTTATTTGTTAACACAGGTAAATAGGTATAGATCTTATATTTAGTGCGCTGTGTTATGCCAAGAAACGTACAAAATATGGTGTTCAAGATATCTAAAGCCTTGGAGCACAGGCGAAGAGTAGCCAGCCTGTCGGTGTTCTATAGGATGCATTTTGGAAAGTGTGCACGGAAATTGCATGACTTAATTCCACCATCTCTGTTCCATCATCGGACGACCCGTCGTACGGTATCCACCTTTATGTTGTTGACACCACTACGATCCGGACGAAGTGTTTCGCCGCGTCTTTTTACCGCGTACATCGAGGGACTGGAACAATTTGCCAGTGGCGGTGTTTCCGTAAATCTTTCTCTTTTTAAATTCTCTTAATAAACCAGCGCATTTTACCATGAACGATTTCATCACTGCTTACCATCAGACGGAATTGCGATCTGAGTACAAAGGTGCTGCTTCTTTCTTAATGTAGTGTTACATTCGTTTTATCATTGACCACAGACAACACTGTTACTGTCAGACAGATAGCACTGTCTCGGGCGCACCACGTCGGTCATTCTTACGAGAGCCACAGGCGAGAGTAGACACGTCGGTAGTCTGTCCGTAAAGGCGTGTGCGAGCCTGTGATAGTCAACGAAATAAAGGTTTTACACTTAAGTAATTGCTTTTTGTTCATTGTTCTTTGCGATTATTTACCCGAGATCATTTTAGACACCAATTAATGGTTTCACATTTGCTTATCGTTCTTTTCAACTTTTTTCTCCGCTCCTCAGCCAGCGTTCGTAGTCTGTAACCTTTCTGAAATAGTTGACTAACAAAATAATAAAAAATATATATATTTATTGCGAATCCTTTTAAATCACAGAAAACAATAAATATTTCTTGCTTATGCGATAAAAATTATAAACCATTCGAGTAGATGATTGTTCTAACCAAGCAAGTGAATATAATTTACTCGTAATAGGGACCAATTCTAGTGATTTGGTTAAACCCAACCCGACATTCACGGACCGTTTTACAAAAGTATTATCATTTTAGACAACATTTTCTTTCAAAAAACCGTTTTGGCAAACTATAGGTAAATTTTATATAATAAAATAATATTTTAACTCGCCAAGCAACGTGCGCTTCACTTGTTGTTGCCAAGTGTACAAATATCCACTGGTGTTCCTTTGGTTGCCTGTAATTGTTTCGTACCGCCCGCGACCCTGGCTTTGGTACTGGTGGACCTCGTTAGAGCTTTGTTTTTCGGGATGCCAAATTATCAAATGACCGGAAGGGCATGTCAGAGTTTTACTGACTAAAACCCACCCGTGTTTCTTCACTTACCTATGCGCCAGGGCTACGGTTTCTTTTTTAAACAACCCGCAATCCTGACTAAGGAGGCATCGGTCTTCGTGGACCCCGTCACGATGTGCTGATATCTCTTTGAGGCGCGCGTGAAACACAACGCGCGGTCGACTCCCGGGCCTCCCCGTTTGCATCACTACTTCGCAGAAGGAGGTGACGGCCTGCCATACACTCTCGCTCTGGACCATGGCCTGGACTAGGGTCGGACGCGAGGACACGGCGGTGCTCTAGCCAAGCCGGGCAGTCCTCCACCGTATGCTCCACCGTGTCTTCAGGGCGATCCACTCAATGGTGACACCCTGCCGTTTCCTCCCGCCTTATCTGGAACAGGAATCTCCCGAAACAACCGTGTCCGGTGAGGATCTGCGTCAGACGGAAGGTAAGAGCCTGACGCCTCACAAGCCATTCCTCAAAGAGGGGACTTACCGCCGCTATTGTGGCGTGCCCAAACCTCGTTAGTGCTGACATCTCTATGAAGCGCACGTCGTTCATAACACGCCGTCGACCCGGCTACGGTTCCCAAACAAATTTAGAAACTCTTGCAGTGTGTTACTGAGCACACAACAGTTCACGGCAGATCAAAGTGGTCCTAATAGGCGCGTGCGCACTGCGGGACAGGGCCCCGCGCCAATCTGTGTAAAATAAACATGTTTTAAGTAAATTTTGACTGATTAAAAGGTGATGGAAAACATCTTGAGGAAACCTGGACTGAGTCTGAAATTGAATGAATGGAAATTAGTCTGAAATCACCAACCCGCATTGAGCAAGCGTGGTGATTACGCTCAATCCTTCTCGCTCATACAGAGAAGGATTTAGGTATTGGTACTCAATACTCCATACTTTATTGTTTTCCACATGTATTCTTAGATCGTAATTTCTTAAAATTAGTTCATGTGGATCCTGTAGTGTGGTAGTGGGACGATAAAAGGTTGATGATGAAGATGATGAAGTAAATTACACAAAATTTTATTCTACCACTAACGGCTGAATTTACGAGTAAAGTACATAATAATATCTCCTTACTTGACCGTTACGACAGTCTAAAGCTTGCAAGTGTGGTGGAAAATGTTATCACTAGCAAGCCCATAACTTTGTGATTTTTCAGGATATCTTATTGAAATTTTGTGTAAAGATTCTTTATTTAAAACTACTGGAAACGTGTTTCAAGTTTAGCACATCTATATCTATACTAATCTATACTAATATATAAAGCTGAAGAGTTTGTTTGTTTGTTTGAATACGATAATCTCAGGACCTAATGGTCCGATTAGAAATATTCTTATGGCGTTGGGTAGCTGAAAAAGGATGGAAGGCTTTAGGCTATATAACATCACGCTGCGACCAATAGGAGCAAAGCATAACTTAACCACGTGAACGAAGTTGCTGGCGGCCGCTAGTAGAAAATATAGCGTTGTATAAATTCTAACCACCAGTTTTACTAAAAGGTAGCGTATTGATCAGTAAATCAAATCAAATCAAATCAAATCATTTATTTCAAATAAACCAGTTACAGTCACTTTTGAATTGTCAGAAGGTCGGTCAGTCAATAAGATGAAGCTAGTCGCCCATTCCAAAGAGTAGGTACCTATGGAGAAGAACGGGCAAGAAACTCCATGGACACTCTTTTAAATTTTTAAGCTATTGTTACAAATATTTGATTACATCATTCATGTTGAAATCAACCGCGTGAGAACGATGCAGAAATATATTGTACGCTGAGAGCGTCCATTATGGAAAATATACAAAAATCAATTCAGAAATTAAAATACGCCGTGGCAGCTAAGAGATGACCAGTCCCCTCCGACGGCGTCCGTTCACGAACATGACGTATGGATCAGCATCATTCAGCTCAACCATATCGAAGGGAACCCAATGACCCAAAACACACGCCACCATCAGCGAGACATTTGAGTGAGCATGACATACTCTCAACAGCCAGAGCACAATTAAGTCAATAAAAAAGACTAACCCAACAAATAAATGCCTTACAGCACATTCGTACATTGTGCTCACACGTTTGCCATGCAATTATACAATACTAAGAAATTGAATCTACACAATGCTAAGATAGTTTTGTCCAAGGTTTAGCAGCTCCAACAGTGTGCCCGAATACTAAGTTTAACTCCTGTGCAGCTGCAGCTGTACAAGTGCCGAACACCTCTGTCAGCGATACAATTCCGTAACGTACAATATGCTTGGCTACATAGTGTGTAATACAGGCTTTGACTAAATAACATAAACAATTACATATTAAAACTACAAGAGGAAATATCAAAGAACAATAATTGTATAGAAATCGGACGCAGCTCAAGCCCAAGCCTTTTTGTCCTCAATATAATCCTTCACACTATAAAATGCTTTCTGACACAACTTACGTTTAATGAAGGATTTGAATTTATTCAGGCTCAGATCTTGAACCACCTCTGGAAGTCCATTGTAAAAATGTATACATTGGCATCTGAAAGAGCCACCTATTTTCTTGAGCCTTGTTGTAGGTACAATAAATTTGTGCCTGTTCCTAGTATTTATATCATGGACATCACTGTATTTTTTAAACAATTTTATATTTTTATGAGCATACAAAAGATTTTCATAAATATATTGAGACGGCACGGTCAGTACATTAATCTCTTTAAATTTTTCTCTGAGAGAGTGTCTCGGACTTAATTTATAAATTGCACGAACAGCTCGTTTCTGCAAAACAAATATTGTTTGAATATCGGCGGCATTTCCCCACAACAGAATGCCGTACGACATTACGCTGTGGAAATAGCCAAAGTACACTAAACGGGCCGTCTCAACATCAGTCAAATTACGAATTGTTCTAACTGCGTATGCAGCAGAACTTAGCTTTTTTGACAATTTTTCTATATGTGAACCCCATTGAAGCTTAGCATCCAGAGTTATACCCAAGAACACTGTGCTGTCGTCAGATTTCAATTCTTCGCCCTTTATCAACACTTTAGTTTCCACCTGCCTCACGTGAGGTAGAGTAAACTTAATGCATTTGGTTTTTTTCTCGTTTAAGAGTAAATTATTAACATTAAACCAATGGACTACTTTGGAGATCGCGCTATTTACATCATCAGTAACCTGCTGCTGACGTTTCAGTTTAAATAAAAGTGAAGTGTCATCTGCAAACAACACTATATCGTGGTTATCCTTTATTAGGTACGGCAGGTCATTGATGTAAATAAGAAACAAAAAAGGACCAAGAATTGACCCCTGTGGGACTCCCATTGTTACTAAAGATCCAGAAGATCTTTTTCCATTAACGTCAACGCTTTGAATCCTACCACTCAAGTAAGATGTAATAAGATCCAGTGCAGAGTTCCGGATCCCGTAGTGGCGGAGTTTCCTGATTAACGTATCGTGAAGAACGCAATCGAATGCCTTGGACAAATCACAAAAGATGCCCAAGGCATCGCATTTATCCTCCCATGCATTATATATATGACCTAGAAGTTCAACACCGGCATCAGTAGTTGAACGACCCCTTGTAAAACCGAACTGTTTGCTATGTAATAATTTATGTTTATTAAAAAAATTTAGCATTTGGTTTAAAATTAATTTCTCAAAAATTTTACTAAAGGTAGGTAGTACAGAAATAGGTCTATAATTTGTGGGGTCTGATGTACTACCAGATTTAAACAAAGGTATTATTTTACTATTTTTCATGAGATCAGGAAACTCTCCACAGTCAATACAAGCATTAAAGATAACAGCCAGAGTGGGTGCCACAATATCAATAATAGACTTAGCAACTTCCACCGAATGACCCCATAGGTCAGCAGTCTTTTTTACATTCAGAGTGTGAAAGATTTTAATTATATCTCTACTGATAACATGTTCAAAATGAAACTCCGAATCACAAACATTAACATTTTCTTTAAGCAAAGACTCCGCAACAGAAGGTGATGAGTTTAGGGATTTAGTAGTTGAAACAGGAATATCCGAAAAGAAATTTTCAAATGCCTCAGAGACTTGCGAGTCTGATTTAATTATGTTGTCATTAATAGACAGGCTATAGTCAGTATTTCTATCACTGGACCTTCCCGTTTCACTATTAATAATTTTCCAAGTCGTTTTAATTACATTGCCACTGTTCTTTATCTTTGAACTCAAGTAACGTGACTTGGCCATATAACAAACTTGTTTGAATAATTTTGAATATTTTCTAACATATAAATTGAATTCAACAGTGTTAATATAAATCCTCTCATTGTACAATTCATAAAGCCGAGTTCTACTTTTATGAATACCGATGGTAGCCCAATCAGAGAAAGATGCTTTACTATTAACAGAGATAGTCTTGGGAACAAAGGTGGAATCAAATAGCTTACAGTATATATTAAAAAAATTGTCATAGAGATGATTAGGATCAGCATTAACAGCACTGGATAAGACTGGCAATTTATTGATGAGATCAAATCTAAAAACCTCCAAGCGGCTTTCAGTTTAGGGGTTAACAGTGATATCCTTTTTGGCCACTTTTTTACTATGGTTTGGAATAGTAATCCTTTGTCCGCAGTGATCAGAATCAAGTAAATTTAAAACTAAGTAATTGAGTTGTAGAGGTCACATAGAGTCGCTCTACGTAAAGTACTGCTATTCAGCCGTATCCGGTAAGACTGGAAGCCGACCCAAGATAGTTGGGAACAGGCTAGGCAGATGATAGAATATTATAGATACTTAACCAATTTGTGCCAGGTCATGTGGGGTTTTGCACAGCCATTATAAATATAATGTATGCAGCAATAACCTAGGTCTGGGTAATAAATTACCCAGCTTGACGTGCAATTTTTCACATCCATTGTGGTGTAGAAATTATTATAGGCACTAAGTATTTTGTTAAAAGGAGAAATGTTTGCACAGACTTGTTTATTTTCATGATTGTGTGTTTTTTTTAATTTGTAATCGGCCACGAAAGAAGGCGTTTCAAATGTGCAGCTATATTTGGTGCGTTATCACTGCTTTTGTTTTTTAAACCGACTTCAAAAAGGAGGAGGTTACTCAATTCGACCGTATATGTGTTTTTTTTATGACACAATGACAATAAAATAAAAAAGACTATATTTGAGCCAAATTCGATAAAGAATAGAGGTAAACAAACCGTTGCTAAGCAACGAGTAGTTTACGCCTAAAAGACAGATGTTAACAATATTTACTACATAGATAATTTTCAAAAAAGTAATAATCCTACTTCCTACTAATCTGAACAGTTTATTTATGTTTAGATATTTATGATTTGCATAGAACGTTTAACCGATTTGAATGAAATATGACACACATCTAAGCTAATTTCCTAATAGGTTAAATTTTTGTTTCATGTGTTATGCAGATTTGAAAGTAATTAAAATACGCAAGATTGTATTGACAAATGCCTCAACTTTATTCATTGGTTGAATTCCACAAAATGTGTTTAATACCTGGATTTCATCCACCTATCTTTTTTTTTACGGCTACCACGTAAAATTAATGTCGACTTTTTAATGGTTTTTCGAAATAATAAGTTATTTTGCATGTTATTTAAGTGATTCTGTTGAAATATGCTGCAACAGGAATTGTTAATAAAAAGTTAGCATGTAAAAGTCTATAATCATGTAAATAAAAGGACATTTGTAAAACGTGAGTTGTGATAACCCTAAATTGGTTTGTTTACCTCTATTCTTTATGGAGCTAGGCGATGGTATAGGTACTGGTAGCACTGACGTACTATTAATATAAATAGTATTTCATTACTACCCACTTTCTTCAGGACAATTCTCGAGATGTACAATTTTATAGGATCTCTCAAATTCTGGAATGTTTCATATTGATTCTCAAGAAGCTTGAGACCAGCTCAAGTCAGTAAGTATCTCCGGAGGCGAGAGAAAACTTATATGAAGAAAACACGAACAAAAGTTAGTGCAGAATACACAGTTTTGTCAAATATTCATGGAGAAATGGATGGCAAAATATGTCACTAGAAAACTCCTTCGAGGACAGTAGTTTCCACTTTATGTTATATCTTTATATCTTTATGTTGTGTGTAAGTTATGTGTTTAGTTTCTTATCTACTAGATAAGTGGAGTACTATATACTATGTAACAAAAACCCTTTTTGTTGTTCCTTTCAGGGACTTAGTATATACCTACAAGCACATCACTAATGAAACTATAATTAAAAAAGTAATCATTGCCTGGTCGAGGAGTTAAAATCAAATAAGTATTAATATCGCCACATTCGAAAAAATGTTTAAAATATCTGATTTTATGAAGTAAAGAGATTGCTGAGAACGTTCTACTTATGTCTAGTTTCTTCATGCAGAATTGCAGTGGTAAGAAATAAGTTGAAATATAAGTTAATAATAATAAGTGAATAAGTTACAAATAATAATAATTACATATATATTTTACTAGCGGCCGCCAGCGAATTCGTTCGCGTGGAGTTAGTTATGATCCGCTCCTATTGGTCGCAGCGTGATGTTATATAGCCTAAAGCCTTCCTGGATTTATGGAATACCCAACGCAAAAAGAATTTTCCAAATCGGACCCGTAGTTCCTGAGATTAGCGCGTTCAAACAAACAAAATCTTCAGCTTTATATTATACTAGCTGTGCCCGCGACTTCGTTCGCGTGGTTGTCGAAAACAAAAAAAAAAAAACGTCGTATAGATAAGAGTAGGCTATATACATATACTTTATTCAAGAAGGTGGTATAGTATTTTTTTGGACAATAAAGATCCTGACTTTGGTATAGTTGATTACGTTAATGCTTCTCTATATACTATGTTGGTGGTGGAATTACCCGGAGCATATACAAATTCTATGCGAGATTGACGCTGTTCTTCTGTTTCTGCTCATCTTAGTTCATCTATTCTTTCCCTTTCAGATGCAAGATAACTTTTACTGTTTCTTTGTACACCTACATAGTTATGTCCAGCTATTTGTAATCGTTCTTCTCTTTGTGAGAGAGATTCAGACTCGCGTGAGAGAGCGTGTCGCTCTCTGGCTCAGAGGACAGACGTGCTTGGCATTACTTGATACTCTCCTGGAAGCGCAAATCTGTGGTCCGAGTTCTTTCGAGAGCGTGACGCTCTCGATCAGCTGATAGTCGAACTTCGCGTTCTTGGATGCTCTCCTTAGAGCCCAAAGTCGCGGTCCGTGTTCTTTGCGAACTTAAGTGCGACTCTTTTTCGGTGAATGTCCTCGGACTGTAGTGAGAGGGCATTACTCTCTCGAACAGCTGACAGCCGTACTTCGCGTTCCTCGATGCTCTCTAGAAACCGTAAAGTCGCAGTCCATGTTCTTTGTGAACTTAAACGTGACTCCCTTTCGGAGAAAGTTTCAGATTCCTGTGAAAGAGCGACGTGCTCACGGTTAGCAGATAGATAACCGTGCTTCACGATTTTCTTCTGATTCCTGAGACCTACTAAGCCTTATACTTTTCGCTTTATGGCTACGTAGCGAAAGGTATGTTTTTTTTTTCTTTGAGACATTTTCATGGAAAATATCAAAGCAATAAACAAAACCAACAAAACTTGTGACCGAATAGCTTGCAAACTTAAAAGAACGGTGCGTCAAACAGTCTCGTATGACAATGAATCGTCTGTTCGTGGCCGCGACTCAAGGAAATGGCAACGCTAACTGTAAAACAATTCGCAACTATTTAAACTCAGAAGTAAATACTACTTGTTTCAAATATCAAGGAGCATATTTACTTCGTACTTTAAACCAGTGACCAAACGAAACAAAAAAGCCAATACATCTTTTTCGACCAATTTAGAAAATTGATACTTTTACAAGCAACCAAAGACCTATTACGATACACGTAAGAACTTTTAAGACACCCAACAAAACCCAATTTGTCATGTAAACACGGCCGAGGGTGCTTCTCGCGGAAATCTTAACTCCGCCGTTCAGAAAATGACGCCATTTACGCCATCTATCGGATTTGGATTTCCACTGAGGAGAGACTTTTCAAAAAGACCTATTTCTCTTTCAGAGTTCATATAGAAATAAGAACGGATCAGTGGAATTATAAAAGATACCTATCAATCAAATCAAACTGTCAATCAAAAATATGGTACAAAGACTGGAAATCAATTTCTATGTTGTGACCTACCACCGAGGAGCTTGTTTACTCTATTATAGAGGTAGCCTCCAAGAAAACAAAAGAACCGTTCAGAGAAACAAGTTAAAAGTCTGTCAACGGACCGGGCGACAGGGTCGTAGCGACTTTTACCGATCATAGGTCGACTATAATCGATCGACTATAATAAATGAAGAGCCTTTGTGACTGTGGTTCGTTGGTGGGAGAAGTGGTGGGAGGCGTCCGACGGGACGGCACAATGGTGACATGCGCGTGAGCTGCGTGCGGTACTGGACAGTACTTAGATATTGCAACATTACTTCATTTTTCTAAAATAAAAGATTTTTCTAAAATAAAAGTAGCCTGAGTTACTCCTTATTATATAAGCTATCTGCCAGTGAAAGTCCCGTGCAAATCGGTCCAGCCATTCTAGAGATTAGCCGAAACAAACAGACAGACAGACAGACAAAAATTTTAAAAATATGTATTTTGGTATGTGTATCGTATATACAGTCATATGCATGTATTAGAAAGCGGTTATTTTAATATTACAAACAGATACTCCAATTTTATTTATTTGTATAAATAGCGGTCGCCAGCGACCTAGTTCGCGTGGAGTTAGTAATTTGAACGTGATATACTCCGCTCCTATTGGTCACAGCGTGATGTTATATAGCCTAAAGCCTTCCTGGATGAATGGTCTATCGAACGTAGAAAGAATTTTTCAAAACGGATCAGTACTTCCTGAGATTAGCACGTTCAAATAAACAAACAAACAAACTGTATTAGTAGATTTATTTTTATTGAACAATTTTTATAAATGAATTGCTTTATTACGTCCGTATGCCTTTAAATAGGGTTTTTATTACATACTGTTTGGGCTCTTGCATACATTTTTTTTTCGTTTTAAAATCTTTGTCCTACACTACGAATTAAGTCTGTTTAAAACAGGTCGTTTTAAAGAGATACCGTGGCACTCAGGTAAATTAAGGAACACGGGTAGGTTTTAGTCAGTAAAAGTCTGACAAATCGTTGCGCTCCGCCAACAACGGGAGAGATCATTTGACGTTTTTCCCATCCCCAAAAAAATCCTGTATTGTTGATGCGTTTACGGACATTTAAACTCACATACACAAACAGCAAGAACTATTATTTGTGTTATCAGTAGGTAACACAGATATTTGTAACTAGCTGCGCCTTGCGGTTTCACCCGCGTAGGTTTCGATATGTTTATTTTTTTGATGTTACATAGCCTAAAGCCTTCTAGGATTAATAGACTATCCAACGCAAAAAGAATTGTTCAAATCGGACCAGTAGTTCCTGAGATTAGCGCGTTCAAACAAACAATCAAACTCTTCAGCTTTATATATTAGTATAGATGTATGGGCTACCAACACTAACATTATGCCTAAATCATTTCACAAGCATCGGATTGAACGCTGCGCTGCTCAATTCTATCATTGATAATCCACTTGATTAACTATTCATACATTCATTTAATACAGTTTAAATACAGCACGATTTGCCGGATTAACGCTCACCGCCTATATCAGTATTAATTATTCACTTGTAATCATTTTCATTAGCGTGTGGTCTGTGTACATTTATTTTTGAGATCTGGATAGAGCAATTTGATTGATGTGGTTTGGATTTGCTAAGTAGTTAATTAAATTGTAATTAAAATAATTTGCTACGCCTGAATTTGTCACAGAAAAAAAAACATTATGCAGTACGGATGTTATATGCGTAGCGTAGCACGTGCTACGACGTAGCAAGACGCGTAGCGATAGAAAAGTTGTGCTACGAGGACTAAAGTGCTGTTTTGTAATGAAATAAAACTTATAGATAATTACATAGAACAGTGAACATCTGTAAAGTTGCACTGAGGATTATTAAAATCGACGAAAATCCAGTTTGAATTAATTCATTGGAATTAATTGCATGAGGAATGAAGAGATCCGCAGAAGAACGGTTACTCTCGAACCGACATAGCCCGAAGAATAAGACAACACTTAAGTGGCAGTGGGCCGGGCACATTGCCCGTAGGACCAATGCCCGATGAGGCCGACGGGTTCTCGAGTGGCGACCACGCACCGGAAGACGCAGAGTGACGACCTAGTGAAGGTAGCAGGAAACAGCTGGATGCAGGAGGCGCAGGACCGGTCGTCATGAAGATCCTTGGGGAGGCCTAAATGATGATGATGTTGATGACGAAATTATTTGGTGTGCCAATGCTGGCTGTCCATTTCATGGAAATAGGAAAAGTCTGTTAAAACAAACTCGAATTGAATTCTTCAAGGTTTGCTTAAGCACTTTATCGCATGAACGAGCTGATCAATACATTCACCAAAAAATACAACACACAAACACATTAAGAATCAAATGAATGATGGTACATTTAGCCCATGATGCCAAAATATTCCCCATTTTTATGTATTTTTCCCCATTTTTTCTCTCATTGTTATCAACGTGAAGACTATTAGCACGCTTCATATAAAGTGCAATTCATCATTTTGATGGCTGTATAACGAAATGGTATAAAGAGAGTTTATAATTGAAAATATGTCCATTTTATTGTCATTTGCGTGAATTATTGCTGTCTGAAGTTACCTAGCTGAGTAGATGAAGAGCGGTACAGTATGTACAGGTAAGGAACTTGAACTTTATTGTACTAACCTTTCTTTTTTGCGTACATCGCGGGACTGGAACAATTTTCCAGCGGCGGTGTTTCCGTCGGACTACAATTTGAGTGTCTTCAAGGCTAGAGTGAATAGGCTCTTAATAAACTAGTACGCTTTACCATCAACCATTGCGTCACTGCTTACCATCAGGCGGGATTACGGTCAAGCGCTAGTTTATAATTTATATATATATATAAAAAAAAAACAATAAGTGTCAAAAGTGTCAAGAAACAAGTCCTCAACAACAACTCCTCAACATCCCCAAAAAAATCCTGTATTGTTGATGCGTTTACGAACATTTAAACTCACATACACAAACAGCAAGAACTATTATTTGTGTTATCTGTAGGTAACATAGATATTTGTAACTATGCGCCGCCAGCGTAGTCTTCTTTTGACTCTTACTGTAAAAGTGGTGATTTTACTTTCATCGTCTTGAGATCAATAGGGTAATTACGTAAGATACTATCAGTAGCAATGGTTTTCAATTTGACAGTTTAACAACATTAAGAGAGAACTCTAGTGGTGCTTTCTCTATACAAACTTATTCCGCTGTTTTCTTCGTGGTTAATGCTTTTAGAGCAATTTTTTTTTGTACAATTTTACACCGTGATTATACGTGCCCCTATCATTTGATTTTTTTGAAATTTAATTAATAAAAGAAATACGATACTTCAACATCGCAAAAATTAACCCATTTTTTTACCGTGATTTTCAGATGATTATTAGACAAGCGTGATAAGTTTTTGACAGAAAAGAAAATATTATAGCAAGCATAGGTATACTTGTCTTCTAAATTTTGATATAAAAATAATTGAGATCTGTCGTGTTTTGAATAAGAAAACAGCGGAATACGAAACGTCTTTTGGTCAACGTTTTTGTAGGTAAAATCAGCCTGAGCTGCAACTATTCTTTTCGCACTTTACCGGGAGAGGTTAGAAGTAGCTCGAGGGTAATAGTTTCTTCAAATACCTATCAAAATGCTCCGCTCCGCACCACTGCTCCGACCAAAAACTACACACATCAAAAGTGTCTAGGGATCAAGCATTTTTATGCGGATTTCTTGAGATTGAGATGTGGCTTTGTAATAAATATATGATTTTATAAATTTATATGGATCCTTTTTGGTGCATTTCATAATTTGAATCAGGAACTGTGAATCAAATTCGAGTAAAAGATGAAAATCAGCTGTCAATATTTTCCCTATAAAAACATACAACGCATTGAAGACATTATTAGTGCTACTGTTTCCCTACTACTGATTAAAACCAACGTAACTATTATGGAGCGGCGACGTCATTTAAGCAGGGAAGAAATGCTCAGAGCCGTGGGAATGATAGAAGCTGGTTCCCGGCAACGTACTGTGGCTTTAGCTCTGAATACAAGTCAGAGTGTTATCAGTTGACTTTGGACACGTTACCGAAGCACTGGTACCGTGGCTGAGCGCCATGGAGGACGGTATCGCTGCACCACACGGAGACAAGACCGATACATTCAAATCTTAACTCGAAGAGCTCCAACAATAACCGCCATGATGTTAGCCGTGAGGCTTCATCACTCTTCAGGGAACTTAATTAGCGACCAAACAGTCAGAAACCGCTTGCATGAAGTGAACCTTCATTCCCGAAGACCGCTACGGGTACCACCTATAGCAATGCACAATCGTAGGATTCGATATCAATGGGCTCTTGAACACAGAAATTGGGCAGAAGAACAATGGCGTTTCGTGTGCTTTTCTGATGAGTCTCGTTTTGGTATGAGACCGGATACAAGACGTATACGACACTGGAGAACCCCTGGACGCCAACAGCGATTAAAATCCTGCCAGGAAGTCCATCCTTATAGTGGTGGAACCATCATGGTATGGGCGGGTATTTGGATCGGCGGAAGAACTGAGTTGATTTGGATCAGAGGCAACCTCAACGCTCAAATTTATGCTGAAACGATTGTATCAGACGTCATCGTTCCTCTACAAGTGCAAATCGGTCCCTTATTTCAGTTAATGCATGATAATGCACGACCGCACACCGCAAGAGTTGTAAGACAGACTCTCGCCGCAGCTAACATCAATGTCCTGCCCTGGCCTGCTCAGTCGCCAGACTTGAACCCGATTGAGCATGCATGGGATATGCTACAGAGAAGAGCTCTGCCGAATATGGAGGGTATCCAGTCGCAAGAAGACCTTTTTTGTTGTTGCAACGAACATGGGCGGCCATTCCACAGCGTGATTTGGATGAACTCATTTTGAGTATGCCAAACCGATGTTCTTGTGTTGTTAGTGTTCGCGGTAGAAACACGGATTATTAATTGTTTAAGTTACCCAATAAAATTTTAGAGAAAACTGTTATTTCAGTCTTTTTTTCGAACTTTTGTGTTAGTGGTTCAAATGTCAAATATCCCTTTATTAGGAAAATGGCAAATTTCTTTATTAATGCAAAGGTGACTTGGTTTATCGTTACTGTGACAAACGAAAACACTTTATTTGATGAATCCTTAAAGAAAATTTTAATTAATATCAATCAGGAGAAAAGTTATTGCAAAAATATATGTTGATCCCTAGACACTTTTGATGTGTGTATGTTTATGGGTTTTTAAGAGGATAAGATTTTTTTCGACTTATTATTACATGTAGTGTTAAAGTGGCTACCGTTTTTGCTCATAGGCTTCTTGGATAGACTTCAACCATAGTGAAGATCAAGCCGGCAGCTTAATATGGCACTAACTGGGCAGGCCTCTGTCAAGCAATAGTTTTCTCCAGACAAACTGTGGCAAATATAATCTGATTGATCGACTCGTCTCTTATTACTTAGCCATTAGCCCCTCTTACATTCTAGTTGACATAAATCAAGTCTTTATCGTACATTTTGCTGTTTAAAAAGTGACATACTCTGGATTCTCCTATTCAAGGACATGACAATTCCTTTCATAGTGTTACAGTTGAAGCTCGAATTGTCCTGCTGTAAATAAGTACTTTTGAGGTTGGAACTGAAGTAGATTACCACTAAGGCAGTACCAGAATCTGTTTAATTAACTGGTCACACAATCACCAGGAGAGTAGTTACTTGTCTGTGGTTTGCGCGCAAAATAGTGGTGTCAGAGTGAATCTCTCGTATGGTTTAACTGGTTGCATTTATTAGTTTTGAACCTTTGTTTAGTTAGTTTATCCTAGAAATATTGTAAACGTAAAAGTTTATGTAGATTGATCGATGTTTGACTCAATTTATTTGAAAATTAGCATTCGAGGGACTTTATAAACCAGTGTCCGTAAGGCGTGCTCAATCAAACTCTGTCCAGTTTTAAAACTATGATAAAAAAGTACTTCCTCTTTCTTTAAACAAATCATTATATTTTATTTGTTCTTGTGTGATCTTTATTAATAAGATGTTTGTATTTATTTAAACTAGTATGATACCTACACTCTACTTACATATTTATTCTATGGTCTATGTAAACAGTAGATACACTGTAGATCACCTACATTATTTCCCTCCCCTTCGCCTTAGTATTCCATCCAAAGGTTGTCTGTAAAAAATCACTCTTAGCGATAATAATAATAATAATACGTTTATTATCCAAATAATTGTCTGACAACATGAAGATCTGGAGAACACTAATTACAGTAATAACAATAATTTAAAGAAACAAGCAAAGTACGGTCAAAACAATTTTTTATGTTTTTTTATTTTTTAAGCCCTGACTCCTAAACTAGGAAGATCCTGTATCTTAGGAGCCAGTGTCTTCGCATTAATAGTGCACAAACAGTTATGAGCGTATTAGCAGAATTTGAACAAATTGTATGTGATAAGACCGCCCAAAGGGAGACACCCTTTGTAAAATGTTCATATTTATGTTCTGTAATTTATATAGTGTACATAATAAAGCGTATTATATTCTACTACCAATATTATCACATAGAATATTATTTTTATCACGATATTCCCACAGGGTCGAACCGCGGACGCTGCTAATTAGGTAACAAATCTTACAGTACAGTCTTTTTATATGACGGATAGTCACGAACATTTTAACGTCTTTAAAACACTTGTATTTCTTAGATACAATAGAGACAAATATGAAATAATATGTAGGGTAGACGCGTGCGTGGCTAACGCGGGGCCGAGGAAGAGGCGTGGGGAACGACACACGGTAGGGGGCGCAAACGGCAAAGACACAAAGCAACAGTGATTCGGACGATATCACGGTTTGAATGCGAATCGATATAAAAATTATAAAACTAAAACTATGGGGCTGACATATCCCTATAAAAGCCCCAAATTAAAAACAAACTACAAAAAAAAAAAAAAACTGCACTTTTCTCGCTCCGCTGTCCAATAAACTTGTGTTAAGTAATAATCTGTACGTTTCAATCATCTTCCAACAAGTACTTTGAGTTGTTAGTTAGTTCTGGGGTATATTTTAACAAATAGCTTTCCGCCCGCGTTTTTGCCCGAGTGGAATTCGGTTATATCGCGCTGTTTAGATTTCCCTCGGGAATATCAATTTTTTTGCCAATAAAAGGTAGCCTATGTCCTTTCTTAGGGTGTAAAGATTGTCTGTGCCAAATTTCATCAAAATCGTTGAGAGGTTTAAGCGGGAAAGCGTAACAGACAGACAGACAGAGTTACTTTCGCATTTATAATATTAGAATGGATTAGTATGGATAATAATGATATATTTTGCTTTGTCGTCCTCCGTGGCGCAGCGGTCAACACGCATGGCTGCGATGTGGAGGCCCCGGGTACAATCCCCGGCCAAGTCATGATGGAAAAATGATCTTTTCCTGATTGGCCTGGGTCTTGGTTGTTTATCTATATATGTATCTTTTATAAATATAGTATCGTTGAGTTAGTATCCCATAACACAAATCTCGGACTTACTTTGGGGCTAGCTCAATCTATGTGACTTGCCCGTATATTATATTTATTTATTTATTTATTTATAAAGCTATTAACAGAGAATCATCACAATTTAACTCAAAACACCAAAAATAAAGACGAAGACTCTTGTTTCAAAAATTTCAAAAGAAGTAGCGCTAAGCCAGTACTTTTTAAAGTAATTTGAGAAGATACCGTATAAAAATGACAGCACTCTCAGGCAAGCTTTTTATTTAAAGTTTCAGAAGGAATCTACACAAGTTGTGAGAAGCTGTTTGTTCCAATTGAAGTTCTTGTAGAAATCCTTAGATCTAATGTAACTTGAAACTTGTCCTGTTTGAGAAAAAGAACATCTAGCACCGTTCACGCGTCAGGAAAAACTAAGCAACGTGAAAAAGTGTAGGTATATTGGCAAATCGAGTATCTGCGGAGATTATGAGGCGCAAATTCCGCGTGTGTGCTTCTATGCAAACTACGCGACGTAATTTCGGTCTGATGTTTCATACGTGAAATGAATTTTAGAAAGCATTGCTAGTAAGTTGGACGCAGCCTGCATCCAGCCATTTCCTGCGATTTTGATCATATCATCGGGCCACCTAGTCGGTGGGTGTCCGACGCTGCGCTTGCCGGTAAATCGCCTTTCTGCCCCATAGGCCATCAGGTCAACGAGCTATGTGCCCCGCCCACTGCCACTTCAGTGAGCTAATCCGCTGGGCTATATCGGCCACTTTAGTTCTTTTACGAATCTCCACATTCCTGATTCGATCACGTAGAAAAACACCTAACATAGCCCTCTTCATAGCCTTCTGTGTGACCTTGAGCTTTCTTATGAGGCCCACAATATTCTGTTGGTTGAATTGGAGCAAAAGAATATTTTTTTTTTTACTTCAGAAAAACAAATTTAAGGTCCACATAACAACATTCAAATAAAATATAACATTACAGAAAAAAGTGTATCGGTGGTGCCTGTAGTAATGATTGATATCATTGTATCACAGACACTAGCGGCTTCCAAGATAGGTTACTCAGTAAAAAGGAATCGAACGTCTAAAAACGTATATGGAATAAGGAATGCAAAACTTGATGCATGAACAAACATACAACATATAATACACACCTGTAATATTTCCAACAATTACTCAAGCTCAATTTACCAGCATAATAAATTGCGGCATCAATTTCATTACGTCACTAAAGCTTACAAACATGAGCAGCAATGTTAAGCATACATCAGTAAAGTTAACACAATATTTTAATACTAGCTTTCGCCCGCGGCTCCGCCCGCGTGGACTAATATTTTTCGTATCCCACGGGAACTGCATATTTTTCCGGAATAAAAAGTAGCCTATGTGTTATTCCAGACTATTATCTACCCCTGTGCCAAATTTCAACCAAATCCATTCAGTAGTTTTTACGTGAAAGAGTAACAAACATCCATACATCCATACTTACAAACTTTCGCCTTTATAATATTATATTTTAATATAATTACTAAACATGACCGTCTCGTGTTACTCGCCATTTGAAAAATGAACTATATTAACAACTTAATTATATTTACAAAAAAATAAGTATTATATTCGCAGTGTCGTGCCATTTTATTCTTGTTAATAACTGTGAATTTTTCATGTCAATGTTTGTCCTACTAAATTACGGTATACGAATGATATAGTGAATCGTAAAAGTCGGGTAGTTAAAAAAAAGAAGGGACTGGCACGATAATTGGCGTGTTAATTTTTTGACTACTGGATTAGTGGTCGGGTCTCATACTCTGGTTTTGTCCTAGTTAGAATATCATGTTATAAAAACCTCATGGAATTTACAACATATCACGCCCTTCACTGAATACGAGCGTGTCTGTGATGCATCTACAATAGGGTAGTTGACAAAATAAAACTAATTAGTCCCTCCGTCAGTCAGATTTCCAAAAAATACTAGACTCGTATTTTTCCTTCTTTTACATAAACAAAAAATGAAGGCGACACAGTGCGTGCGACGTCACTGCACGCTACTTTTTTACCGAGCAGTGACGTCACCAGCCACCCCTCCTGATCTTTGATGCCTTTTACATTTGACAATTTTTATTGATTTGATAAAAGAAAATAAACGTATCCAATATTTTTCTATAATCTGAATGACGGACTAAATAGAATCAATTTTTTTTTACCCAGGAAACATCCCTATTACGGGAACTTTTTAATTTGTTAAAGTCTGTAGAGAACAATCTTTAAACACTGGAGCACAGGCTTTGAGTAGCGAGCCCTTCTATACTACAGATAAAACTATTTAGAGATTAGCATAAACCAAGTAGCTAAGAGAGGACAATACATTTTGTTACCATTTAATGCGAGGTGAGGTTATTAATCGACCCCAAATCCAGTCTTCAACTTAAGCGAAAAAGAAAAGAAACTTAGTCATATCCCCTCGCAATCGATCAAATCTTGATCGTTATCATTTTCAAATATATTGGGGGCCATCGGGAGCAGCTTCCAAAATATATGGTCCTGAACTTTGACCGATATCAATCAATCAAGTTATCTGTCGCAGACGTCTCCTTGTAAGAGATTTGATTGGCCCAAGTTCCTTTGCAAAACAAAAGGTGAAATATTTCACCTCAAATCCAATCTAATTGGAAACCGCCAATAACTATTTTTTGTTTAGCTTGTAACTTCCCACTGTTGGGTATAGACTTCTATAGACTCGGTGGTAGGTCATAACATCGGTTGCCAGCAGAAGTTACCACACACCAAAGTCTTGGCGCCAAGCGATTTGTCGTGTTCCGGCATGATGTCTGTTGAAGCCGTACGAAGGACGGGTCTGAGCACTTGCTTGAGCTTGTTTTGAGCTTGTGACGGGGATTTGATCGTGTTATTGGGTTTAACATTGCATCACCTCGCTCAACTGCCGTCTTCCTTCCCTTTAACTCAGTTTTATTAAAGTGAATAGGCTCTTAATAAACTAGGGCGCTTTACCATCAACGATTGCATCACTGCTTACCATCAGGCTGGATTGCGGTTAAGCACTAGTTTATAACCAAAAAAAAGTGATCTCCAAGTTCTTTAAAGATCTTTTCTCTCGTGCCACCTTGAACATTTCCTTGCCCTACCTACGCGTCCAGTAAGTCATTATCGGGTTTAACTGAGAGTGGATTCTACTGTGGTTGCATCCATATCTGTCCGTCGATACAAATGCCATTTTTGCCAATTAAAGAAAAAAAATATCTATGAGATGATATACATGACAAAGTATATCAGCAACTTTTGAAAAAAAATCTCACATTTATATATTTTAGTAATATGTATTTATTTAAGTATACTTATGTAATTATTTTTGGATTATATGTGTCGGAAAATACAAACCAGAAATATATGTAAATCATATGAATGTGCAATGTTGACAAGATCTGCCGCTCGAAGAGCACGCCCACCATCTCCGGACTCGTTGCTCAGCTCCGCCTCGCCGCCGCCGGTCTCCAGCGCCACTGTAAGTGCTGTGACGACCCCGGCCGCAGCAGTTGCGTCGAGCTCGAGCAACGAGTACTTCTCTCCGCCGACGACGCCACCACCTGCTCGCCGACGGCTAGGACGCCGGCCGCCGGACCGCTTAGGACCTCGAGGCCCATCGGCTTCTGACAGGGCCCCAGCTCCCGGCGGTAGTGTGCAGCGCATGGGATGGACACAATCCATTAATGAAAATGTCATGCGCTCATACTATGGGGCTACAGAGGGAGGAAACAACCTGACCATATTTAATATTTAGACTTTTCTTCTTATTCTGACACACTATTATCTACATACTATTTTATTTCTCCTGTAGCATGTCTGCTGGAATAAATAAGCAGTACCTTTGTACTCAGATCTTAATTTTGTCATATCCTAATGTATTTTATTGTGTGTACTTTTCCCCCACTCTTTGAGCATCAGTACTGCTGTCAACATTGCGTGTTGATTAATCGTGTTTAGGTTGGTTTATTCGACAGAAACGGACCCCTTATTAGTTTTCCGGGTAACCCCTACAACTACGACGTTTGTAATATGAGAGGGTTCGAATCTCTTGGGAAGCGGATGTAGTTTGATCTTTCGACCTCGGAGCCGATTCAATAAACCGTGTTTCTTACATTAAACTTTAAATTCGTATATTATTCTATAGCTGTAATATAAATCTAAACTGATATATAAAGCTGAAGAGTTTGTTTGTTTGAACGCGCTAATCTCAGGAACTACTGGTCCGATTTGAATTTTTTTTGCGTTGGCTAGCCCATTCATCTAGGAAGACTTTAGGCTATATAACATCACGCTCTATAACATCAATAGGAGCGGAGCATAACTAAACCACGCGAACAAAGTCGCTGGCGGCCGCTAGTATCTAATAATAACTAGCGGCCGCCAGCGACTTCGTTCGCGTGGAATCAGTTATGCTCCGCTCCTATTGGTCGCAGCGTGATGTTATAGCCTAAAGCCTTCCTGGATTAATGGGCTATCCAACGCAAAAAAATTCAAATCGGACCAGCAGTTCCTGATGTTAGCGCGTTCAAACAAACAAACTCTTCAGCTTTATATATTAGTATAAAGTATAGATATTTTGTACATATGTAACTACCCTCTAATAATTGTGGTGGCCTAGTGGTTAAAACACCAGCGTCTCAAGTATGAGTGTGCGGGTTCGATTTCAGGTCAGGCAAGTACCAATGTAACTTTTCTAAGTTATATGTACTTGTTAAGTATATCTTGGACATTAATGACTGATTACAAGGTGAAGGAAAACATCTTGAGGAAACCTGGACTTTAATTCTGAAATCGCCAACCCGCATTGAGCAAGCGTGGTGATTACGCTCAATCCTTTTCTGTATGAGAGGAGACCTGTGTCCAGCAGTGGGACGATAAAAAGGTTGATGATGATGATATAACTACCCATGTAAGGAGAACTGGATATTATATTATAATAATATTTTCACTTAATTTCATAGTCGGACAAGCATAGCATATAAGCAATAATATAAATTACAGTGGAGGTTGGTGCCGGCATAGAAATATATACGTATTATATACATCTACTTCGTGCAGTCACGCAAAGACAGTGTCTAAAATATATCGTAATAAGCTTAGCTATGATATATACAGGGTCTCACGGATATTGACATGCAAGCTATAACAATAAATTCAACACATGATTACAGCATACAAATTCATCGCAAGTTATAAAAAAGTATAAATGTATATATGTCATATAAAAGTGCAATACCTATACAACGTTGTTTTACTTTAAATACGAAACCTGAATATAGTTTGTTCAGAATAAGCAACTGAATCGATTCCAATCATTTTTACACCATGTTATATTCTTTTCCAAATTCTTTTAGAAATTGTTGTAGTGTCAATGCACCGCGGATTGGCGATTTCGGACTTAAAATCCAGGTTTCCTCAATATGTTTTCCTTCACCTTGTAATCAGTCATTGATCTCCAAGATATACTTAGAAAGTACCTTAGATAAGTTACATTGGTACTTGCCTGACCTGAAATTGAACCTGCACACTCATACTTGAGAGGCTGGTGTTTTAACCACTAGGCCACCACGACTTAAAATGTACTTAACAGATTTTTTTTTAACCGTCGATGATAAATTTTCATTTTGATGATGATATTATTTTCAGAAGGAAGTACTATATGTTTTTTTTTTGTTTTTATAATGATACTAGCTGACCCGGCGAACTTCGTTCCGCCTTAAAGGCAATATCACATGACTACTTTTTAAATTAGGATAATTTTAAATAAATGAATATTATTATTCAATGATTTTATTTGGGATTTATTTGGGAGCACAATCCTGGTGATTCTCCGGAAATCTTTAATGTGCTACAATACTCGCAAACAACATCCATTGGCCCAATGCGAACGCCATTGCGCTATGTTATATGCGTATTGAAACGCTGCCCGATTCAAATCAGTATTTGATGAATTTGTTCTTGTGTTTCGTAAATTATCTAGCGCTTGATCTATCAGGTTTGCTCGACGATTTCGCATTGCCAACCGAGCCATTTCACGGGCCGCCTCCCTTTGCTCTGGTGAGTGAGAAGCACGAAGTCGAGCCATACTAAGGCTGCGCCTTCAAGTGCAATTTCTTGCTTTTCTTCAGTTTTTTTTTTTTTTTGTTGTGGATGGGAAATCATCAAGTGACTTCTCCCGCTCTGGGCGGAGCGGAAGAGCGTGTCAGACTTTTATTGACTAAAACCCACCCGTGTTCCTTCACTTGCCTGTGCAACGGCCAGTGCGATGGTTTCTTTTTTAATCAACCCGTAACCCTGTGGACCAGTCCTCGTGGACACCGTCAAGGTGTGCTGACATCTCTTTGAGGCACGTGTGAAACACCATGGGCCGTCAACCCGGGCCTGGTTCTTACAAGGAGGCGAGCTGCCTATCCCTCGCCGCCCGCAAGCCCGCGCCTACGGCGATTGGGAGTCCGATGTTGCCTCCCGACCAGGGCGCTTCCTGCGGCGGTTTGAGCCGTGAGTGTAGTGGGATTTCCGCTCCCTCACCCGCTCCGCCTCCTCCTTTGCCAGCATCACTGCTTCACAGAAGGAGGTGAAAGCTTGCCATGCACTCTTGCTCCGGACTATGGCCCGGACCAGGGTCGGACGCGAGAGATCGCCGCCGATCGCCGCCACGAGAACACGGCTGTGCTCTATCCAAGCCGGGCAGACCTCCACCTTATGCTCCACCGTGTCCTCAGGGCGATGCACATGGTGGTCATCCTGGCCCGCCTTATACGGAACAGGAACCTCCCGAAACAGCCGTGTCCGGTGAGGACCTACGTCAGTCGGAAGGTGAGGACGCCGTGGCGCCTCTCTAGCTACTCCTCAAAGAGAGGACTTACCGCCGCTATTGCGGCGTGCTCAGTGCTGGATTGCGACAATCATACTTTCCATGTCGCCATGAGACCCCGCCGGAGCTCTGTCCGCTGTACTGCGATTTTTCGCGGCAACAGAGTTATGCCTCCTCTCATCACTCCCACATGTGGGCGAGGGATAGTGTTTCTCGACAATTTAATGGATGTTATTATACATATAAACGTTTCTTTTTAATTACTCTATCTGTTAAAAGAAACCTCATCAAAATCTGTTTTGCAGTTTTAAAGATTTTATCATACAAAGGAACATAGGGAAAGAGAAAGTAACTTTGTTTTATAGTATGTAGTGAAGTGGTAAATGGCACAGCAATACAATATTAGAAATTTTGAAGTTGAAGTTTGCTTTGGGGCTTTTATTAAAAAAAATAAACCGGCAGAGAGCATTTATATTCCTTGCTTTAAATAAATGCATCAACATTCAACCGGTAAGACTTTTTTTTAATATGCTGAGTAGTGTAGGAGTGTGTTTGTACCATTTTTAACAAATGAACCGCTAACTTATATTTTGACCGAGTTGTTTTGTTATTCCATGTCAGTTGCGTTTTGTTAAACCATGTCTTAAGTCAAGTCACACGGGAACGACAGGAAGCGCGGGAACGGGATAAAAAGTATCCTATGTGATATGTCCTTCTCCCAGTTCTTATCTACCTCCCTACCAATTTTGAGCCATACTGGTTAAGCGGTTCTTGAGTTATAAATATAGTAACTAACTCGACTTTCATTTATATACATAGACTTCATTCAAATCGGACCAGCCTAGGAGGAATTCAGTGACGTACACACGTAGGTACAGCAGATTTAGGATGGAAAGAAGAAACCCATGGAAAGCATTGTCATCTACCCCTAGAGCTCTTGTTTCTGTCTCTTTAAGTAAAATAAAAAATCTTAAATAATTATTTATTTCTATTTATTTTTTTCTCTTTTAGTTCATAAGTACAAATTTAGTTAAATAAAAAAAAATATCTTTATTTTTTCGCCTTTTAGTTCTTATGTACAATTATATTTTTAAGTAACTAAAAAAATTAAAAAAAAAACTATAAACTTGTCTAAAAACAAAAAAAAAAACTTGTGATTGACCGGGTTTGAACCGAGGAATACCAGCCATCGCGAGGAGTCCATACCAATATCGATTACGCTACAGCCGCTATGTCAAGCCGCGTGAAATTAGCGCCCATATTATGCGTGAAATATTGCGAAAGAAAAAACTCGAAAATATGCGCTTCCCCAGATATAAGACTTAGCTAGATCGATTTTTCGTCCCCGAAAACCACCACATATTAATTTTCAGCGAAATCGTTAGGGCCGTTTCCGAGATCACATGCTTCTTCAAGCGATTAGCGTCATCTGCCGGGTTGATTTATGAATCTAAACGATCCAGGTCGCCACTCAAACGCATACAGAAAAAATCATTAAAATTGGTCAAGCCATTTAGGAGGAGTTCAATGACATACACACGTACAGCAGAATTATATACTGCCGTAGATTGCGATCCTGCCAGACGGTAAGCTGTGATGCAAGCGTCGATAGTGAAAAGCACTAGTATATTATGAGCCTATTTAGAGACACTACAATCCAGACGAAGCGTTTCGCCTAGTCTTTTATACTGCCTACATCGAGGGATTGGAACAATTTGCCAGCGGCAGTGTTTCCATCTGACTTCAATTTAAGTGTCTTCAAGGCTAGAGCAATAAGATTTTAATAATCTAGCGCGCTTTACCATCAACGAAAGAAAATTAAGAGATTTTAAAAGAGTGTCCATGGAGTTTCTTGCACGTTCTTCTCCATAGAGATCTACGCTTTGGAACGTGCAATTTAGCTTCGCTTTTCTTGGATTGACCGACATTGACTATTCAAAAGCACTAACGGATGGTTAATTTGAAATAAACAATTTTGATTTGATTGGCGATTGCATCACTGCTTACCACCAGGCGAGATCGCGGTCAAGAACTAGTATATAATAATTTTAAAAAAAACATAAATTATAATCGGACGAGAGGCAAATTGTTCCAGTTCTTTGATGTATAAACGACGAGGCGAAATTTCCCTGCTTCATCTGTGATCGCTCTACGTAACTAGTAGTTCAAAACATTCAATTAACGAGTATCACATTCACTGCTCTAACAAAGCTGTTCTCGTATTTGGAATGTTCGCGTTTCATCAAGTATTAACTACAGCTCGTTATTGTTCTGGTTATAGATTCTAACTGTAACAAAATTTAACTATCTCCATCGTTAGTAAAGTTATGTCTTCCGTGGCTGTAATGAAAGACAACAATTATTATTGTGTCTCGTCATCCATACTAATATTATAAATGCGAAAGTAACTCTGTCTGTCTGTCTGTCGGTCTGTCTGTCTGTCTGTCTGTCTGTCTGTCTGTCTGTTACGCTTTCCCGCTTAAACCTCTCAACCGATTTTGAGGAAATTTGGCACAGATAATCTTTAGACCCCGAGAAAGAACATAGGCTACCTTTTATCCCGGAAAAATTTTATGTTCCCGAGGGAAAACTAAAAAGCGCGATATAACCGAACTCCACGCGGGCGAAGCCGCGGGTGGAAAGCTAGTATACCATAATTGTGAGCTTCCTACCTCCGGGCACTCATTCTACATCATCTATATAACCCTTTTTTATCGTCCCATTGCTGGGCACAGGCCTCCTCTCATACAGAGAAGGATTGAGCGTAATCACCACGCTTGCTCAATGCGGGTAGCCGATTTCAGACGCAGACAGTTCAACAATATTCATGTACATTGTTGAATAGACAATTTATTTCAAGCAAAGGATTATAATATCCTTCAGAAGTTGATCGTTACTGATAGTATGTTACGTAATAAGGTTGGAACGTGTAATATGGAAGGCTGCCATTGTTATAGTGTCTTCTTCTTTTTTCAAGTTAAGATTCAACCTCAACTCTTGATCAAAGGCCTCTGTAGAATAGATACCACAATTTTGCCAATAACACGTGTAACAAATTATAGAAATTCTTTGAAAATTTTATTTCACAATCATGGCAGATATAGCCAATGACAGTGGAAAAAGACGGCCGCGTGAACCGTCTATGAGGGAGGTTTCAGGCAAAGTCATGACGTGGCCACTATGCTGCGATATTTCAATGTTCTTTATGAATTATTTACTGAATTTACTTTTTACTACATAAATCATGCGCTTTTATTTAGAAAAAGACACTATAAATAATTTTAAAAGTCCAATGAAAAATGCGCGTGACACTCATCTTAGCTTTCCCGTCAAAACTCCCATTGTTATATTTATCACTTTGACAATCATCGTTGTATTTAATTTCGTAATTTTTAATGACATAATATGTAATATTTGTGCGTTTCTCTTCGTCAAAAGCAGAAAGCAGGAAGTCCCCACATATACACCAAACAAATTTTACTTTATACTTCCACCAACTGTGACAACACCTGATATAAACAGAAGGCGCTCTATCTCGAAATATGGTAAATCCAATTTCTGTTTGATCAGTCTTATTGCCTATCCAAAAATGCCAATTTTTTAAAGACTTGTTTATAAAATGTTGTAAACGAAATACAACCAACGTTGAAATTACATTTATATCAGTTTTTAACACTCATATTAAAATCGCGTGACAAAAAGACCGGCTATTTATAATTCCATACGCAGAGCGGAAGACAAATGGCGCCTGTAGGTGAAAAAGTTTTATTCGCAATACACAATGGGAAAATGGCGTTGAGCTTATACATTTATCAATTTGAAGTAGAGTTATTTACGTGGTTGAATGTTTTGTTTGTATAATTTTGTAATGTCACTGATAAAATTAACTTTTTTTTTATAAGTTATAAACTAGCGCTTGACCGCAATCCCGCCTGATGGTAAGCAGTGATGCGATCATTGATGGTAAAGCGCGCTAGTTTATTAAGAGCCTATTCACTGTAGCCTTGAAGACACTCAAATTGTAATGGGACGGAAATACCGTCGCTTTGTATACAACTTGCCAGTCTAGTCGCTGCCAAGCTAGCCGTGGTGTCCTAGTAGTTAAAACACCAGCCTCTCAAGTATGAGTGTGCCGGTTCGATTCCAAGTCAGGCAAGTAAATATATCTTGGACACCAATGACTGATTAAAAGGTGAAGGAAAACATCTTAAGGAAACCTGGACTTTAAGTCTGAAGTCGCCAACCCGCATTGAGCAAGCGTGGTGATTACGCTCAATCTCTCTCTATCTGAGAGGAGATCTGTGCCCAACAGTGGGACGATGAAAAAGGTTGATAATGATGATGATGACAACTTGCCAGAATATTAGGAAACTGTTTCGTTATTACATAGCTAATAACAGTAGCTAGCATTGGTGAGAGTTAAAAAGCATTATTTTTATAATTATAAACCAGCGCTTGACCGCAATCCCGCCTGATGGTAAGCAGTGATGCAATTGTTGATGGTAAAGCGCGCTAGTTTATTAAAAACATTATTCACTTAAAAAAAAAACTGAGTGAATAGGAAGAAAGACGGCAGTAGAGCGAGGTGATGCAATGTTAAACCCAACAACACATCCGACGATGCTGCGCCATAGGGCGATTGATCTGGAGACCCTCCACGACCAAACTCCCGACACAACAACATTTGGCGCATCGTATTAAATCGACCAAATATTATGTACTGTATGCAATTGTGCATCTAATCTGCATTTGGGACACATTTACCAAAACGGTACTACGATTCCCCTTGGCGAGACTGGTTGTAAACAGCCTTTTTAAGGGGGATTAGATTACCAGTATCTGGGTTATGGAAGTCAGATAGATAGCTCCATTTATAAACTCGTATTTAGCTAAATCCGGTTAGACTGGAAGCTAAACCAACATAGTTTGGAAAAAGCTAGCCAGATGATGTGAAAATATTTTCAATTTCATTTTTAATTCCACCACATTTCATTTATGTCTTCCTGCCCTGTGTTGTGCCAATCAATGCCACAAACTCCTAAACAACAAAAGGTATTAGAGAATAAATGCAAACTTGTTATAATGTTAACCGATACAAGTTTTATTTTGAACAAGACGTCTTCCTCATCCAAGGATATTGTTTTGAGTGGTCTTATGTACAAGTAAGTCGGATTTGAACGTAAAGATAAGTCGAAGATGCTGCAGTTTAGAACTACCTTCTTAGTATACGTCTAAAACCTGTACAGCTTGAAGACTAAAGCACTGAAGCTATGTAACATTTTTATAATTACAAACTGCTTTGTGCTTGACCTCAATCCCGCCTCATGGTAAGCAGTAATACAATCATTCGTAATAAAGCGCGCTAGTTTATTAAGAGGCTATTCGCTCTAGCCTTAAGTACACTTAAATTGTAGTCAAACTGAAACACCGCCGCTGGGAAATTGTTTCAGTCCCTCAATGTACGCGGTATAAAAGACGAGTCGAAACGTTTCGTCCGGATCGTAGTGGTGTCAACAAGATGTATGTACCTATAGTATGGATGGATGTATGTTTGTTACTTCACACCAAGGTAGCTTCTAATGTTGCATAAAGCACAGGTCCGCTCGTGTGTGGAGTACTGCAGCCACATTTGGGCTGGTGCTGCGAAATGTCACCTGGTTACTTTGGATTCAGTGGAGAGGCGAACGAAGAGGCTGATTGGCGACCCAAACTTAACTCGAAACGGTTTCCAAAGGCTGGAGCACAGGCGTAGAGTAGCCAGCCTTTCGGTCTTCTATAGGATGCATTCTGGTGAGTGTGCAAGGGAATTGCTTGATTTAATTCACCCATCTCCGTTCCACTATCGGACGACCCGTCGTACGGCGAGTTTCCACCCTTACGCTGTTAATTCCACTACGATCCGGATGAAGCGTTTCGCTCCCTCTTTTATACCGCGTACATCGAGGGACTGGAACAATTTGCCAGCGGCGGTGTTTCCGTCACACCACAATTTGAGTGTCTTCAAGGCTAGAGTGAATAGGCTCTTAATAAACTAGCGCACTTTACCATCAACGATCGCATCACTGCTTACCATCAGGCGGGATTGCGGTCAAGCGGTAGTTTATAATTTATATATTTAGATAAAATATGGTACATAGATGTTTTAGAACTAGGATTATCATATAGGATCGGTAAGTAAGTTTCTTTGCGCTAATGCTGCTTATAAACCATATTATGTGTACAAAATTGTATCCAAATCCATTCAGTTTTTGCGCAAAAGAGCAAGAAACTTCCATCCATCCATCCATACGAGCTTTCACGTTTATAATATTTGTAGGATAATACTTCTCCTTCTTCTTCAGCCTATAGAGGTCACACACAAAGGTCTCCTCAAAGTTTTCCATTACATTGGGGCGGTTTGCCATAATCCTCACGCTTGACAGTGGGGTTCGGGATCGCAGTAATTTGATATTCCACAGGAGATGCGCCGCTGCCCGCTTCCCTGGTGAGATATGGATAATACTTTTTGACTATTATGTATAAAACATTGTTTATATAATAATACTAGCTTTCCGCCCGCGGCTTCGCCCGCGTGGAGTTCGGTTATATCGCGCTTTTTAGATTTCCCTCGGGAACATCAATTTTTCCGGGATAAAAGGTAGCCTATGTTCTTTCTTAGGGTCTAAAGATTACGCCAAATTTCATCAAAATCGGTTGAGAGGTTTAAGCGGGAAAGCGTAACAGACAGACAGAGTTACTTTCGCATTTATAATATTAGTATGGATATTTATTAAACTAAAAAAGTAAATCCGTTACACAATTTGTATAAGCTACTTAAAATTATGCTTAAGAGATAGTTGTTTTTTTATAAGTTATACTGATTGTACGAGAAAATGTGAAATAAGTTTTATTTAGACACAGGGTAGGTATTTTTTCTGTTAAGAGCGCAAAAAGCAAAAAACCGGCCAAGTGCGTGTCGGGCTCCCGCACAAAGCGTTCCGTACCATTGATTTATAAAATTAAAAGATTTTAGTTAGGTATTTGTATGAAAGATTACGCGGTAATAAGCGGTTTACGATTTACGAGGTATTAAAAAAAACTACAACAAGATCTCGTTCAAAACAATCTTCGTTGGTAGTTTTTATAGTAATCTAAAATAACATATGATATAGGTACCATATGTTTTTTTAGATTTTCATTTTCTTAATTTAGAAGTTAGAGGGGGGACCAACTTTTTTCCACTTTGGAAGCGTCGGTCACGCAAACTATTCGTTTTAGAAAAATAATATTTTAGAAACCTCGATATCATTTTTGAAGACCTATCCATAGATACTCAACACGTACGTGTTTGGTGTTAGATGAAAAAAAAAATTTTTGAGTTTCAGTTCTAAGTATGGGGAGCCCTCAATATTTATTATTATTTTTTTATTTTTGCATCATAATCTGAATGCGGTTCACAGAATACATCTACCTAGTAAGTTTCAACAGTATAGCTCTAATAGTTTCGGAAAAAATGGCTGTGACATACGAACGGACACACGGAGAGACGGACTGACAGACATGACGAATCTATAGGGGTTCCGTTTTTTGCCATTTGGCTATGGAACCCTAAAAAGGGGTAACTTCCTTCCTCAGCCTATAGATGTCCACTGCTGGACAAAGGCCTCCCCCAAGGCTTTCCACGATGACCGGTCTTGTGCTGCCCGCATCCATCGGCTTCCCGCGACCTTCACCAGGTCATCGGTCCACCTTGTTCGGGGGTCTCCCTACGCTGCATCTTCCAGTACGTGGCCGCCACTCCAGAACCTTGCTGCCCCATCGGCCATCGGTTCTACGAGCAATGTGCCCTGCCCACTGCCACTTGAGTTTAGCGACTCGCAGAGCTATGTCGGTGACTTTGGTTCTTCTGCGGATCTCCTCATTTCTGATTCGATCACGCAGAGAAACTCCTAGCATAGCTCTTTCCATTGCCCTTTGTGTGACTCTGAGCCTTCGTATGGGGCCCATTGTGAGCGACCACGTTTCAGTTCCGTAAGTCATCACTGGCAACACACACTGGTCAAAGACTTTCGTCTTGAGACACTGTGGTATCTTGGGCGACGAGAAGATGTAGCGTAGCTTCCCGAACGCTGCCCAACCGAGCTGGATTCGCCGAGACACCTCTTTCTCGAAGTTGAACCTACCTAGTTGGACTTTCTGTCCCAGGTATATATACTCGTCAACAACTTCGAGTGCAGAGCAACCAACTACAATTGGAGTGGGTGCGACATGAGAGTTCGACATGATCTTCGTCTTATCCATGTTCATTTTAGACCCACTTGTTGGGAAGCTCTGCTGAGGTCATTGAGCATTTTGCCCAAGTCTTCCAGGGTCTCAGCCATGACCACGATATCATCTGCGAAACGGAGATTAGTGATGTACTCGCCGTTGATGTTGATGCCAAGTCCTTTCCAGTCCAGGAGCTTGAAGACATCTTCCAACGCAGCAGTGAACAATTTAGGAGATATGACATCTCCTTGTCTCACTCCACGCTGCAGTTGGATCGGTTTCGAGTCCTGATCCTGGAGACGGACTGACATGGTGGCGTTTTTGTACAAACACTTTATCACCTCAATGTATCGATGGTCAATTTGGCACCGCTGGAGAGACTGTAGCACCGCCCAAGTCTCAACCGAATCGAAGGCCTTCTCATAGTCCACAAACGCCAAGCATAGTGGTTTGTTATACTCCTCGGACTTCTGTATAACTTGCCGCAGCGTATGAATGTGGTCTATGGTGCTAAAGCCTTTTCGGAAGCCTGCTTGTTCGGGAGGCTGGAAGTCGTCAAACCTGCGAGCGAGACGATTCGTGATGACCCTAGAAAACAGCTTGTAGACATGGCTCAGGAGGGATATCGGTCTGTAGTTTTTCAGGAGGGTATTGTCACCTTTTTTGAGAAACAAAACCACCACGCTCCTGTGCCACGCCTTAGGCGTTTCGCCTTTAAGAATGACGGAATTAAATAGCTTCTGAAGCGCTTTAAGAACCGGTTTGCCACCCGCTTTCAGAAGCTCAGCCGTAATTCCATCATCTCCAGCCGCCTTATCGTTCTTGAGCTGTTTCAGGGCCATACCAATCTCGTACAGGCTGACGTCCGGGATATCGTCGGTGTAGTATCGGGTTAGTCTGGCTCTAGGATCATTAGCCAGGCTTACAACAGGTGCGTGTGTTGATGTGTATAACTCTCCGTAGAATTTCTCGATCTCACCCAAAAGCTCGGGCTTGGAAGTGACGATCCTACCATCCCCAGTCTTCAGCTTCGCAAGTAGACTCTGTCCAACAGACAATTCTCGTGCGAACACTTTGGAGCCTTTGTTCCGCTCGATAGCCTCTTTAATACAATTTGTATTAAATTGGCGTATATCGCGAGTCAGAGACTTTGAGATCTGTCTGTTAAGGCATCTGATGCGCGAAGCGTCATCAGGGGATTTTAAGATCACCTCCCGTCTTTCTTCCATTAGCCGGCGGGTGGGACCGGAGATCTTCTTCTGTCTTTTTGAACGGAGGGTTTTGTAGAACTTAGACCCTTCCGTTTGGAGAGTTTCCACAAACCTGTTGTTGTAGTCGTCCACATCTACGCATTCACCGAGGCATTCGAAGCGGTTTTGTAGTTCGATCTGAAAGCTCTCGGGGTTTTGGAGTTGTGTTGACGCTGGACGGAGCGTAGACTTCATAAGTCGAGAGCGTTCGAGCCTAATGTTGAGGTTCAAGATGCCTCTAACAATACGGTGATCACTCCCGGTTTTTACCGCATGGATCACGGAGACATCGTTGAACACTTGCCTTCTCGTTGACATTATGAAGTCTATCTCGTTTTTGGTCTGACCATCGGGGCTGAGCCAGGTCCACTTGCGGTGCAATGGTTTCCTGAAAAAAGAATTCATCGCAAAGAGTCCTTCCCTTTCCATGAAATCCATTAGCATCTGACCTCTGGGATTCCGATTTCCAACTCCAAATTGCCCCACTTTCGTCTCGTCCGCCTCTCGCATGCCCAGTTTTGCGTTAAAGTCCCCCATGACAACGGTGTAGTGGGTTTTGGAGGAATGTATGGCTCTACTGACGTCCTCATACATAGCCTCCACCTCATCGTCAGAGTGTTTAGACGTCGGGGCGTAGACCTGTATAACCTTTAACGAATATCGTTTTGTTATTTTCAGTACAAGGTACGCCACCCGAGTCGAAAGGCTCCCGACTTTAACCACGTTGTTCACGAGGGACTTGTGGACAATAAACCCGACACCACCCTGGGACAGCTGGTCGCCTTCCCGGAAATAGAGCAGGTTGCCAGACTTCAGGATTATCGAGTCCTCTCCCTCTCTTCGGACTTCAGATAACCCCACAATGTCCCAGCGCAACCGGCTCAGTTCTTCCTCCAGTTCGACAATCTTCTCATCGGTCCGTAGTGTGCGCGTGTTAAATGTTGCCAGGGCCAAAGGTCGTCGTTTGTGATGGTAGCCGGACCTCTGCCGGAGATTCTTAGCACCCCTTGCTCCGCCGTAACCGAGTCCGCTACCGTAGACTGGAATAGCGGAGCTGCCGGGGACTAGGGGCCTGGGCTGTATCGTGTGCATCATTGGGGGGGTTTGCCATAATCCCCACGCTTGGCAGGCGGGTTGGGGATCGCAGTGATTTGATATTACACAGGAGAAGCGCTGCTGCCCGCTTCCCTGGTGATTTCCCTTAGTCGCCTCTTACGACACCCACGGGAGGATATGGGTTGGTACAATTCTAGGCCCGGTACCACACGGGGCGGGTAAAAAAAAAGGGGTAACACCAGTTAAAAAATTCAAATGCCATAAATACAACCTGCGGAGTCAAAATGTAAATAGCAAGACCTTTCGTTTACACACGCGTCGTCGCCTGTTTGGGTATTAAAAACCTTTGAAATTTTAAAACGTGGTTCTACGAATACCGTACATTTTTTACTGCTATGTTTACTGATTGCTCAACCTAACTGACAGGTGTGTTTATTATTATTTATTTAAATGAACAGACAGTTGTGCTGCTGGGGAGTTTGTTCTGCTATTTCTTCTTCCCAGCTAAAGCACTAGGAAGTGTCGATAGGTGGGCGTTTTGGGGACTAATTTATGAAATATTGACTTTCAATAAGTACTGATTCTCAGCCTAATTTGAATAAATGACTTCTTTTTTTATTTTGATTTTTTTTTTCAATTCGCAGTAAGGTGTGATAATTTACCCCTCTCCAGAATTATTTGTGGCACTGATTATATTTATTCGCCACAATAATATAAAATTATGATTTACTTTCTCTACTATTTTACGTTTGGATATAGTATGTATGTATGTGTATTTGCTGTTTTATGAATTATAATATGATATGGATTTTTTTATTTTTTGTTTGTTTTCTTCCTCCAACAACCTCACAAGATATAAAAAGGTACAATGTAACATTGTAAGTTTTTGTTTTTATTATTGCTTATGTACACTCTTGCTTCTCCAATCCACTTTTGACATTGGCAGAATAGTCGACATCGGCTCCACCTGCAATAAATAAAAATAGAAAGTGGTTAATTATGGATGAACATTTGCGAGAACGAACATAAGAGGGAACTCTAGTGCCCCGGAATTTGGAAAATATGTATTTAAAGAAACTATTGCCGTCGCGCTGCTTCCAACCTCTCCCGGTAAAGTGCGAAAAGGACAGTTTCAGTTCAGGCTGATTATACCTACAAAAACGTTGACCAAAAGCCGTTTCATATTCCGCTGTTTTTCAAAACACGACAGTTTTCAATAATTCTATCAAAATTTAGAGGAAAAGTATACCTATGTGATAAGGTAAAAGGTTGATGATAATGTTTTATTTGTGCGGAATAAACAATTTTTCTTTCTTTCTTAGCTTTCTTAGCTTAAATAGTAGTCTTAAATCATTGACGATAGAAACAAGCTGTCGTTTTGCATCCTCGTCAAATTCAAGGAGGTAACTATGCTACTGATTCTAGATACGAATCAAAAATAAAATGTATGGTTTTTTTATTTTCGGAAATCTGAATGTGTGAGACCCGCATGTCGACAGACGCGCATACAGCTACATACATAGATAAGTAACATGGCCTACCGCAACGCAACGGGCGATTCAGTCCCCTATTCGGCGAACACATTTTTGTCAAATGATTGTGACTAGTTGGAATTGTTTAGACCGAACGGACCAATGGGCGGTCCGAACGATCCCAACTGATCCCAACTAGTCGCAATCATTTGACAAAAATGTATTCGCCGATTAGGGGGCTGTTCTTTGAAAGAGGTTTATTCTGAAACACTCCGTCAAATTTAAATAAATAAAAAACAAGTTTACATTAATTATTGACCAAGTATCATAATTTCATTTGTTTATCTATGCCTTTTAGATCAAGCTCCTGAAATTTGACGCGGATACAGAACTGCAAAGCTGAAATATTTGCACTGTGCGGGGATCGAACCCGCGCCTCCTTGCGCATCGGTCGCGCTACGCCACGGAGGCTGTCGAGTTTACAGCCCGCGGTGGTTTCCGTAAATTTATAAGAAGTCAGTTGATATAAAATAAGAGCCTGTTAAAATAAAGGGAGCAATATGTACGTCCGCGTTAGGTCCCGTTTTCGCAACAGCGGGATAGCGGGATGTTATATAGCCTAAGTATGTCCTTTCTTAGGCTATAGACTATGTGTGTACCAAATTACATTACAATCGGTTCAGTAGTTTTGGCGTTAAAGCCGGACAGACAAACAGGCAGACAGACATACTTTCGCATTTATAATATTAGTATGGATTCCATTCCATTCAAACAAACCTACCTCCTTTCATAACGGTTTTATTACATAATACTTGCCTGATCTTACTCAATCAGACTGGTACCTACCTAATTAGATGAAACAAATTCATCAAAACCAATCTAATTAGCGTTTATTGCCCTATCAATTCATAAAAACTTTCTTTCAGTTTTCATTGAATTTATTCAGCATAAATTATTAAATTTGACTAAATAAAACTGTTGAAAATGGTAGAGAGGTATTCTGAGAACATGCGTTTTGTCGTTTTCAGACTTGTTCAGGTACCCTTGTTAATTTTAGTTAACGATGTGTATAACTGTACCGGTGTTGTTGAAGTTAGTTATTTTAGTTATTCGTGAGTTCGTGGGTATATGAAATCTAACACTTCGTATACGGTGTTTGAAAACACACTTCACTACGTACATAGTATAAAACAAAGTTGGTTTCTCTTTCCTTATGTCCCAATGTATGATTAAATCTTTAAAACTATGCAACGGATTTTGATGCGGTTTTTTTTAATAGATAGAGTGATTAAAGAAGAAGGTTTATATGTATAATCATCATCATCATCTCAGCGTTTATCCCGGTTGCATCCCCGGCTTTCGCGTTGGAGCCCGGGGTCCGCTTTCCTGCACATTCTCCTCCATTTCGCACGATCTTTAGCATCCTGTGGTAAGAGCTTGTTGGCACGCATGTCATCTCTTACAACGTCAAGCCAGCACTTCTTTGGTCTACCCCGCTTGTTCCGGCCCGGCGGAGGCGCATTTCGCCGCAAGACATTTGTTACCCACGTTGCGTAAGACGTGGCCGTACCAGCGTAAGCGACCCTCCTGCAGTTTGTCTGCAATGTCACGGACACGAAGGCTGCCCCGGATGCGGGAGTTTCACATTGAAATGATCTATAGAAAAGTCTGCAATAATGTCTATCTTTTATGGATATCCCACAATTACATTTATTGTCATTTACTTTTTACAACAAATATTGGCTAATTTTCGAAGCGATTTTAACCAATAGGTACAGCATTAACCCTTATCCAATTGAATACCTTAAATACATTGTTGATTTAATATAGATCTATATTGCCCTTTACAGCATATGATTTAAATGAATATTTTCGAAAATATTCCACATTTAAAAATTGCAGGGCATCGCGTTTGCAGCGGTACCGAACGGCCGGGGCGGCGGGAGCGGCAGAGGGCCACTATGTCTTTTATACAACTTTTTCTGTAGTGTATTTAGTATCAGCATTGCACCCGTGCGAAGCCGGGGCGGGTCGCTAGTTTCAGTATAATTTAATCAATGTTTATTTTATAGAAAAAATGTAGGGGGAATTGTGTTGTAGTATATTAATTTAATTAATTAATTTCTGTTAATATTCTGTTCATTTATACTAATTATTTGTTTTTTTTTTGTTTGTTAGAATCCGCTAATTTCAGGAACTACTGGACTGATTTGATAAATTAATAACTTTTTCCGTTGGATGGCCCATTAATCCAGTAAGGCTGCAGGATATATAACATCACGCTGCCACTAATAGGAGCGGAGCATAACCAACTCCACGCGATCGAAGTCACTGGCGGCCGCTAGTATTTAATACAGCAAAATACTAACTTTGTGTACCTTTGTCTACTTTATGTACCTATACTTTTTAACAGACATCGTAGTGATGTTTGTCAAGTACTGGTGGCAAAAGATATGAAGGACAGTGTGATATCTGCAGAATCTGAGAACAACAATACTCCTTTACAACATGACCAAACTGAGTCTTTGTTGATGTTAGTAAAAGCCTTTTAACGACCGGTGACACTATCAGCTCCCATCAGAATGCAGCCAAAACTCCCGGCACAATGTGCTACCTCTAGTACATAACACAGGCCACATCCACTCAATGTTCTGTGTGAAGGACATTCGAAGTTGGACGATTTTGTAGTACACTGTGGCTTGGCTCTAATATTCAAGTGCTTCGATGTTTCACTACGGTAGTTCGAGCAATGTGTATTCATTACGTTTGGCTTTTGTAAGGGAAACATTTTGAATTGTTATGGATGGAACTTTATTACGTCTGGTAAGTTTTTGTTTTTGAAGCTCATCCGAAGACTGTATAATGTCTTGAGATCGGAAATTACAGCGCCTATATACCTAAACTTGAACAATGTGCCGACGAAAGAATAATATGGATACGTCTTTAATTAATAATTGTGTAAAATTTAAGTTTTTGTATATTTATAGGTACATATATTAGTACATACTTGTGTAAAAATATCTGACTTCTAATAATGTTATTTTATATTTTTCTAAAGCATGCGTTGTTGAGATCAGAAGAGCAATTCCCGTAATTAAAAACGTTCAAATCTAGTCACAATTTCATCCTTTCCCCTTCTTCTTCTTCAGCCTGTAGAGGTCTACAGCGAAACAAAGGTCTTCACCTAGGCTTTCCACAATGGACGGTCGTGTGCTGCCCGCATCTATTGACTTCCCGCGAACTACACCAGGTCATCGGCCATGTTGGGGCCTCCCAACTCTGCGTCTTCCGGTACCTGGCTCCACTCCAGAACCTTACTGCACCGTCCGCTATCGGTTCTACGAACAATGTGTGCCGGCCACTGCCGCTTAATTTTAGCAACTCGAAGATCTATGTCGGTGGCTTTGTTTTCTGCGAATCTCCTCATTCGAACTCCCATGTCGCACCAACTCCAGTTCTAGTTGGTTGCTCTGGACTCAACATTTTTTACGAGAGACCTGGGACAATCAGTCCAACTAGGCAGGTTCAATCTTATGAGATTTAATCAAAGAGGTGTCTCGTCGAATCTCATCTCATCGACTGTTTAACACCTATGTAGGGAAATAAGAAATATTTTTGACAGTTCAACACAAAGCTTATAATGTGAAAATTATTAGAATTAGCAGAATTGCCCTCCTCCATTTAGAGAGTTAAATTTAAGGCTAATATAATAACTCAAGATACATCGGTTTTGTTTTTACAAACATTCCCCCAGCTTTTTGGAAGAATCATCAAGCCTCGAAAGTACGAAACCTGTCAGATTCAAATTGAGATTGATACTTGTATTTACAAACTTTTTGGTGCTGCAGGGAATCCGAAGCAAATTACACGACGAAAGTTTCTAGCGGTGAAGGAAAACATTGTGTTAGAACCAAAAATTCTAAGACATGTGACATCACCAATCCGCACTGGGGCTGCGTGGTACATTACGGCTCACTCCCTCCTGCAGATGCGAGGCCTATTTCCTAAGACTATTACTTATGCTTATGCTAAATTACATGCCTCTGTTAAATAAATTCAGTCATGTGTTTTTTTTAATGAACAGACAGCTGTGCTGCTGGGCAGTTTGTTCCGACACTTCTTCCCAAAGAAAGCAGTAGGAAGTGGCGAAAGGTGGGCATTTTGGGGGACTGTATATTATTATGTATTTACTTATGTATATTATTGGCGTTCAAAGTCCTGATTCTCAGCCTAATTTGAATAAATTACTTTTGATTTTGAAATTAAAACAGATAAATTACATTAACATCGTTTGAGTATTGTTTAGTTTTAGACGGTATAACTCTAATTATTATCTTCTGCAGAAAGTTTTGGATTCATTGGTCCGATTGGTTCTTACGTACTATTTACCACGCTGGACTGGTATAAAAAGAATTTTTTTTTTGAATCTTTGGAGAGTTCACGTTTTCTTTGAGGTTTGAATTTCATAGAATCCCAACCCATAGCCTTAGGCCTACCTAGCTGTTAAAAAACATTACCTACTTGTTATACATATTAGTGTGCGAGTGTAAGTGTAAAGTGCGCGCGCGCTCCCCGTTACACCTTCCGACCGACGACCCCTCGATCAGTAGACGAACAGTGTCCTTTCAGCAGTCGGTAGTTATACTCGCATCCCGTAACACACCTAACACTACTCCTTGCAAAGGTGTCTGTGGCAGGAGGAAATATAATTTGTAAAGAAAACCCCGTCCAACCCTTAAGGTTAACAAAGGTTAGGTAAACACATGACCAAATGATATAAGAAATTTTACACAATCATCATAGTAACAATACTAATGAATTTTGAAATAATCTTTTTTCTTCCGCGAATTAATTCCCATTTTCCCAAAATTTGGTAAGTTTTGAAAAGTCACAACACCATTTTCGACGGTATTGTTATGAGCGAAGCGACCGCGTACCGCGTGCCCTACCCCCCGTCTCCCGCGCATGTATTGCTATGTAAGTTATCGCCTTTTGCGAAATAATATTTATTTATTAGGGGGATTCTTTTTTAAATTTAGCCCGGCTTTGTAGGCATTAGTAGAATCAGTTATCGATACCTAACGGTCGGAGAGGGTTTTCTTTACATATTAGTGGGTCCAACTGTCCCTGTCATGTTTGCTTTTTCTGAGAGGCATTATGAAAGGCAATCTTCCTTTTTATACAACCTTCCGAATAAAGAGTTACACATGGCTCCTCTGAAACTCCATAACTGAAAACTAGCTGTGACAGATTGGCCTAATAACTAAACTACGACGAGTTTGAGGCTTTGGTGTCTTCACTTTCATAATCTATACTAATATATAAAGCTGAAGAGTTTGTTTGTTTGAACGCGCTAATCTCAGGAATTACTGGTTCAATTTGAAATAATCTTTATGAATTGGATAGCCCATTAATGCAGGAAGGCTTTATGGTATATAAGATCACGTTGTGACCAACAGGAGCGGGGCATATAAAAAAAAAACATATCGAAACCTACGCGGGTGAGACCGCGCGGCGCAGCTAGTCTGTCCTAATGAGAGTGAAATTTGTTACTGTGGGAAGCTATGTACAGCTTCTTCCGATCCCAAGATAACACACACACACATAAACCTACTTGCTTATATATCACACAAGTTTACTCCTTTGTGTCTTATTCTTAGATCTTTTTGACTTTGTTTTATATTAATATAAATTCATTTCTTTTGTTATACGTGCTCTTTTTCGTTTTTAAATTGTATAACGATTATGATGATAAGTGGCAGAGCGGAGGCCACCTAACACAAACTTCATTTTAAAATGCTGATCTCTATTCGTGTATGGTTTTCGTTGTATGAAATAAACATTTGTATTTATTCAACTATAAGGACCCCGCGGACCCCAGGCTCTAACGCCAAAGCCGCGGATGCAACCGGGATAAACGCTAATATGATGATGATGATTTATTCAACTATAAATCGCTTCTTCTAAAACAGCCTTAGACTATAGTTGATTCGGTCATTGGCGCAAGATTCCCATAAAACCATTTGATTTTTAAACTGGAGGTGTATTTGCGTTCTTTCTAAACAGTGAACGAAACTGAAGCGTCACGCTCGGGTTGGTGACTCTGAATATATAATTTTAATGTCTTTGCTCTGAATTATCTATGTGCTGAATCGCGTATACTCGGTTCCAGTCGGTCGGTAACACTGAATCGTGAATGCTCGGCTACGATCGGAAGTGTTCGGCTATTGAGTATTCATAAGCTTCTTCCCTGAGGTTTGTTATAAAATGTCAGCTTCACAAGTTAATGATGTTACTCTTTCTGTATTTACAAGAAACAATGTTAGGAATATTAAAAATGGTGTTTTTTTTGTGTCAAAGCAAATTGGACAAAAAAAAAATGCCATTTGTTTTCTCTGACACAAAAGACGATTAGGCATGTCTTATACTTATTTTAATTATATTTGTTAGAATAAAGATGTGAAGGTAGAACATAGGTAGTCGTTTGGGAAACGCATAACGTAGGTACGTCATCATCAGCCTTTTTATCGTCCCAGGTCTCCTCTCATACTGAGAAGGATTGAGCGCAATCACCACGCTTGCTCAATGCGGGTTGGAGATTTCAGACTTAAAGTCCAGGTTTCCTGAAGACGTTTACCTTCACCTTTTAATCAGACATTGGTGTCCAAGGTATACTTCGAAACTACATATAACTTACGACCGTATAGGGATATAATTATTTTTGTGTATAATCACTACTTGTAACTTTGCTTTTTTTCCGAACATAACTACTAAGGTCTTCGTTTAGCTATCGACTATTTAAGATAGACTGTTTTGAAAAATAAAGTGCGTCTATCCATATAATACGACCTTTACACAGATGACTTAGCACGTTTTCCTTTGTACTGCGTCTAATG